>VDFB02270651.1:443342122-443385656 GCA_007258455.2 Sequoia sempervirens
GGAGAGAGAGAGGTGAGATATATAAAAGTATAGAGGGAAGGAAAGAGTACAAGAGAGAGGTCTAGAGAATAAGGGATAAATAATGACTGAGATAGAGTGATAAATATGATACAACTTGTTGATTACTAAAAAATTACCTCTTGATTATTGATGTTTGACATGCTAAATATTGAAATTTGGTTGTCTGAAAATTTGTAAGATCTTCAAAAAAGTAGGATTTGAATTATAGCTCCTAGAGATCTAAAACCACTCTCAAACATCTTGAAATTATATACATGAAATATAACTTAAGTATAAGAAATTAAATTTCCATATGTAAATTCCAAATTATACTTAAATGTTTATTTCATGTATATAGTTTCCCTAGAAGATAACAAGAAGAAAGAGACAAGAGAAAGCGAAGAAAAAAATTCAATGTATACCAAAACATGAGTGCATTATAACGCACTTGCGTTTTGGAAATATTTTTTTGATTTCAAAAAATGCACATTTTTTAAAATTTAAACCATAACACAAACATGTTATAATGTGCTCATGTTATGGCTTGGTAATGACTGAGCCTAGGCTAGGTCACTACCAACCCATAATGTGATCGCATTTTACTATAATGTACTCACATTTTTGCTATTTTGGGATGAAAAAGTAAATTGGCCACTCTTTGGCCCCCCATATTTTTGCACTTACCCCACACACACAGGCAAGTGGTTATGGGGAAATTCATGCCTCAGTTGAGATTCCTGATCAAACCATACCAAAGTTATGGGTATGTGTAGGATCATCATGGAAAAAACAAGCCCTTAAGTGGCAATGAAAATTCAAAAAAATCAGAGTTAGGAAACTTGAAATAAAAATTTGGATAAGTTATCTACATTATTTCAAAAATATGTAAGAATATAATATTTAGAAAATTGAATGTAGTTTCTAAACTACTAGGTTTATTTTTCTAAAAAAAAAATCTATTTGGTGAAAAAATGAAATTTCAATGTAGTAGTACTTAAATTTCAGGGAAAAAATAAGTAGGCCTCTGTCTGACCACCCTAACCATAATAAAATGATAATATTTTTTATAAGATTTTAGATATAATTAGAGGACTCATGTTTGGATGTGATGCATATTTTTTTGTAATTTTTTTTCAAATAAATAATTAATTATGAATTTTTTTATTACAACTTTAGAAAAATATAAAAACGTGTATGTTTGACCACCTTAACTTGGTCAAAAATTCATTAATTTTTTTTTTTTTAAAATCCTAATATAGTATGCAAAGCATAGAATGTGACACATGTTTTGGATTCAAAAAATGTGAAACCATTTGAAAGATATAGATGTTTTTTAATCAGGCTATCAATCAAGACTTTAGTCATAATTCTAATAGAAAATGAATAATAATTATTTATTAGATTCAAAGTAAAGTATAATTTATATTGGTGGAAAGTTGAGAAGCTCCTTTACAAACCCTTTTCATTTCATCAATTTTGGGTAAAAAAAAGTCGTCATCCACATGGGCGAAGTCTAGAAAAGCAAGGTAAGTTGTTAAACATGATTTTTGTGTTGACTTCTTAGGATTGGCAGATTTGAACCAAATTCCAAAGCAAGCCTAAGGCTAATCCCTAGGCATTAAATTTTTTGTCATAAATATTGGATATTAATCGGATATTTGATATGTTTTGTATAGAGTTTAAAAAATGTTATACAATTTATGATATATGATTTAAAAAATGCAAAAAAGTTTATAATTTAATATATAATATACAATACACTTTATAATGTAATATATAATATATTATATTATTATGTATAGTATTTAAATATTATTTCAATATTTTAGTTAATGTATAAATATTTAAATATATATATATTACTAATATATTAAATATTTAAATATTATCTCTTTTCCTCTCTCCCGATCTTTGCTTTTGAAAGATTGATTTTGATTTTTGATTTTGATCCTGAATCCTGGATCCTGGATCCTGATCCGGATTTGATGCCTGATTTTGATGGATCTGACTGGCTGGATTTGATTGATTGATCCTGATTTCTGCAGCCGGATGACGTTCGATCGGCTGATTTGACGTTTCGATTTTGATGGATCTTAAAAAAGCTGATTTGATCCTGATTTTGATTGATCGCTCGATTTGAGTGCCGGATTTTGCCTGATCTGATCCGATTTCGCCTGACTTTGCGTGAAAAATGCCTGATTTTGATGCGCTGATTTGATTTGATTTCCTGATCCTGATGTCCGATTTTTGATTTGATTTCTGATTTTTCTGATTTGCCTGATTTTGATTGATTTTGATTTGATTTGATTTGATTTTGATTTTTGATTGCGCGATGAAAGCGTGATTTTGCCGATCCTTGTTGATCTGATTTGATTTTTGATCCGATTTTTTGCTGATTTTGCGCCTGATTCTGATTTCTGACGATTTGATTCTGATTCCGCAAGGATTTGATTGCGCGGATTGCCTGATTTCTGATCGATTTCGATGCCTGACTTTGATCCTGCCGATTTTGATTTCTGCGCCTGATTTTCGCGTTGATGATTTTGCCTGATCGCAGCAGCGTCTGATTTTGCGCGGATCTTGATTTCAAAATGATGCGCCTGATGAACGGATTTTGATTCGCCTGATTCCTGGAAGAAAATGCCTGATTTTTGATTCTGCGGATTTGCATTGATTTTGATTCTTTGATTTGATCCTGCCCTGATTTTCGATTTGCCTGATTTGCCTGATTTGCGCCTGATTTTGCCTGATCCTGATCCTTTAAAACCCTAAAACCTTGAAAACCCCAAACCCTTATAACCCTCTACCCTAAACCCTTAACCATTAAACCATCTACCCTATACCATAAATCCTTAACCCTTAACCCTTAAACTCTATAGCCCCTACCATTAACCCTCAGGTCTATGTGTACATAAATCAGATATTTGATTTGTAGAACTAAAATCATATTGTTACAAAACATTTTAATTTTTTTTTCAAATTAGATATCAGATTGTATCAGATATTAGATTATATCAGATATCAGATTTGTGGGCCATAAAAAAACCCCATGTGGGTCGTCTTGTGCATTCCAACGGACCCTACATTATGTTCACAGGCTTTGCAAGCAACAAACACATGATTTCAGACAATAAGAGACAAAGATCAACTTTTTCGAGCATCTTCTACTCAAATTTGTCATAAGCAATGATTTTTTAGCATCTTTTATGAGGTATAATGGGGAGCAGCAGTCGTTAGAAGCAAAAACGTAAGAGTTAATTTACAAAAGAACAAATTGAAGCATATAGACAAAGAGATAGAGAAGGTCATAGGAAGAGAAGACAAGGTATGTTAAATAATGGTGAACCTGAGCCCTATGCTTTTTCAAGTGAAGAGGAAATTGAATATGTTCAAGGTGAAAATGTTGGAATTGAAGATTTTGAACATGATATTCAAATTGGGAATGAAAATATTGAAATTGATAATGAAAATGTTCAAGGGGAAAATGTTGGAATTGAAGATGTTGAACAAGATATTGAAATTGGGAATGAAAATATCGAAATTGATAATGAAAATGTTCAAGGTGAAAATGTTGGAATTGAAGATGTTGAACATGATATTGAAATTGGGAATGAAATTATTCAAATTGATATTGAAAATGTTCAAGGTGAAAATGTTGGAAATGAAGATTTTGAACATAATATTGAAGCAAGTGTAAATTATCTTTCACCAAACTACATGAGAAATAAAGAACCTTGTGTGGAAGAAAGACATATTCCAAATTCAAGACCTTCAAGAACCCCTAAATGGTTACTTGAAATTGATGAGAACATTATAAAAAAATTTGAAGGCAAGAGGTCAAAATGAACTATTTGGTTGTGGGCTAAAAGACTTTTCAACCAATATTTTAGCGATAAGACATTGACAGAGCAATGCCAATTTTTTGTACAATTGCTAAAGATGCAAAATATGAGACCTTTGCTAGCCAAATTTAAGATTCGTGTGAACAAGAAGACTGAAGAAAATCTATTATTGTCAAAAATATTTTTAATGCTCTCAAGTCTATTGGAAAAAATAACAAGGAAAAGGATAAGAGATTTGCTTGGAGAATCATTACAACCACCCTAGTAAGCCATCAATTGAAAAAAGCTCACTTTATGAGAATTTTTTTTTTATTGATTTTGACATAAATCCTAAAACTTTGGATAAAGCACTCACAAGAAAAGAAAGAATAGACGATCCTCTTCAAAATGATGCATGTGCTTTTTTCGGGAGGCTTCCATGTGTTGATAAGAAGCTAACTGATAATGTAAAGCAAGTAATTCAACAATTTTGGCATGATAACTCTAGAGTATCACCCAATGCAAAGGATGTTTTAAAGTTAAGAATTGGAAATCAAGACCATACACCACATCCTAAACATTTCTTGGAATCAAGCCAAATAATGTTGTTCAATTTTTTTATTGAAACACATCTAAATATTGAAATCCTGCAAAGGAATTTTGAAGGTTTGAAGCCATTTTATTGTGTGCCTCTTAATATTTTTAATACTTATTGTTACAAATAACATGTGGAGTTTTCAATGTACCATGAACTATTATGCTATATCTGTTATACTTTGCATACTAATGAAATTTTGCAAGAGTGTGGTGCAATGCATCTTCCAAAATCATCAAGGGACTTGCTAGATCTATTTTTATGTTCTAGAGATGATGGTTGCTTTTTCTATAGATATGATTGTTTAAATCTAAAGTGCTCACAATGTGGTGGCTTGTCAAAGTTTTTTCAATGTTTTCATGAGGGTTTCAAACATGAATTTGGAAAGAATCTTGTTGAGAAAAAGAGACATGAGATAGTGAAATATACTTTGTAAAGTGGAGGTGAAGGTTCTAGATGTGAGTTTGTTACAAAAGAATGCAGTGTTGCTGATTTTATTTCAGATTTTAAGGACAATATTTTCTACAAGTATGCAAGGCATAGTCATAGGTCTCAGTGGTTGGATCAACAATTTAGGATGTGTAAGGACTCTGTTATGATTGGCACTATTATATCAGTGGTTTATTTTTCAAAAAAAGTACACATTGCAACCACAAAACAAGTTACAATCTCAGTATTACAATTCCATTCAAATTTTTATTTTTGTCCACATAACATTTAGACATGCACCTGATAGTACAAATGAGGATTGAAAGATAATTAGAGAGTATCATTTTTATATGAGTGATGATAGATCTCACTCGTTCGAGTATGTCCAACATTGTTTTGAGAATTTTTTTGAGTTCTTGTAGGAGCATGATTTAGCACTGGGCCGACATCTCATTTGGTTAGATAATTGCATAGGTCAATTCAAGAATGCTCGTATGTTTTATTGGTTGAGTAGAATGCATGTAGAGATGGGTGTACCTCATATTTGGAGTTTTCTTTAATCTAGGCATGGGAAAGGGGAGCATGATGGAGCAGGTGCATGTGTAAAAAGAGCTCTAGTTAAGGAGCAATTGAATATTTCAAGAGAAAAATTTAGTGATGCACATTCTATCATTGATTGGTGTAGTTCAACATTGTCACAAGGAGGGACACTTGATTCAACAGTGCATAGATTCTTTTGGTTGGTTGAGGAGGGTATAGTGGGAGGAAGATTGGATTGTCATACAATCAAAGGTTCTTCAAAGATGCATTCATTTTGAAGCTTAGCTGTAGGCACATGGACCATTTGGACATGAGATTTGGCTTGTTTTTGTCAAAGTTGTATTCAATGTGAGTGGGATCAATGCAAGTCAAGTGAGTGGGTGGATACATGGGTTCCACAGTATCTAACTCCTTTATCTCAAACAATATCCATGACAAATGACACAATGGAAATTTCAATTGATTACAACCGGCTTTCAGATCAACTACAACCATGACATGTTTTTGCAGTTATTGCACCATAGGGGAATGAAGAGAGATCAGACTATTGGTTGGCTTGATGTGTGTAGGTAAATCATAAGCTAACAAAATCGATGGAAGATGATGATGGTTTTGTGTATCCTACAGGTTTAGTTGTGGTTGTAGGAACTTGGTTGCACACATACATGATTAGAAAGAATTTCATACCTACATTTGAAGACTACGAGAAACACAAAGCCATTCTCATGTATTTGCACCTTGTTATAGCAACAAATGTTAAGTTGTTGAAGCATCATGCTAGACCAAAGACAAAACAACTATGGAAACTTGGTAATGTTGATCATGAAGCAATATTTGATACTCTTAAGCAAAGAGATGACCCTTTAGGCACACTTGAATAAAATTTTCAAGAATGGAAGGTACAATGCTTATGTTCATTATACTTAAGTTCATTAGTGTTATTTATTTAATACTGATATTTTGTATACTATTGCAATGCATGTGTCTTTAATAGTGATATTTTGTATGCACTTTTGTGATATTTTTGGCACAATTGATCATGGATCTACTACAACAATAGCCAACTCTGATACTTTTGAAGAGCTATGCAACAAATTACAACAATATAGATTGGTTATTGTAAGAATCTTTTATAGTTTGCATTACCATCTCATCATATTTTGTGTCATTTAGAATAATATAAATTGGTTATTCTAAGCATCTTTTATAGTTTGCATCACCAACTCATCATCATTCAAGTTGTTTAGATTAATATAGATTTGTTAGTCTGAGCATCTTTCTATTGTGACAATATAGATTTCTCATTTTCCCATTTTTGCGATATTCCTAGCATAATTGATCATGGACCTACTACAAAAATATCTAGCTATGATCCTTTCACAGAGGTATGCGATAGATTACAACAATATAGATTAGTTATTCTAAGCATATTTTATGGTTTGCATTACCATCTCATCATATTTTGTGTCATTTAGAATAATATAGATTGGTTATTCTAAGGATCTTTTATAGTTTGCATCACCAATTCATCATCATTTAGGTTGTTTAGATTAATATAGATTTGTTAATCTAAGCATATTTTTTATCATGACAATATAGAATTCTCATTTTCCCATTTTTGCGATATTCTTAGCACCACAATTGATCATCGACTTGCTGCAACAATATCAAACTCTAATCCTTTCACAGAGGTATGCGATAGATTACAACAATATGGATTGGTTATTCTAAGTATCTTTTATATTTTGCATTACCATCTCATCATATTTTTGTGTCATTTAGAATAATATAGATTGGTTATTCTAAACATCTTTTATAGTTTGCATCACCAATTCATCATCATTCAGGTTATTTAGATTACTATAGATTTGTTAGTCTAAGTATCTTTTCTATTGTGACAATATAGATTTCTAATTTTCCCACTTTTGCGATATTCCTAGCACAATTGATCATGGACCTGCTACAAGAATAGCCAGCTCTGATTCACATACCCTTTGTAGTTTGGCATTGTAGAAAGGGTATGTTTAAAATGTAAAGGGGTCTGTATTTTGGAAACTCATAGGTTGAATTAGTCATATAGGTGTATGTTTTGTTACTGTTATTGGGACAATTTTATAATAAATTTTGTACTTAGTCAAGCTACAATCGAAGGTTTTCTTCTTGGTTATTTCCTATCGGTATGCTCTTTTGAACTAGGTTATGTAATATCTCCTATTCATATATAATAAATTATAGTGGCTTGCCACTTTTGCTCCTCAAATCCAACTTGGGTGCAACTTCATTTTTAGCAACTTTCATGAGGTTTTTAAGGAAATCAATGTTTCCAACCTTGTAACACCCTATAAACTCATCAAAAACATCTATTAGGACCTGCACAAGCTTGATCCAACCTTAAATATTGTTTCCCCCACATTTCATTGACATTAGGAAGTTGTAACCACCATTTTTCACCTAATTTCACTCATTTTTTCCATGCGTGGCAACTCACCAACTCAAGTATAGACCTTTCCATCTCTCTAAACCCACATAGTCACCTTATATAGTCCTAATAAAATCCACCATGTTCATACCATCCAACTACAAACCGTACAATAGCTGGTATGGCCTTTTAGCACTTTGGACTCTTAAGTGAAATCATTGATCCAATGTAGCTTAGAGTGATTCAACATATTTGGGTAAAAAATAGGACCATCCCTAGCGTAAACATACCCATCCGGACATGTTGGAACAATCCATTTGGTTGTACGAGTTGTAGAATGAAAGTTGCACCACTTTGCAACTTTACACTGCTTGCATTTGACAACTTTCCCCTCAATTGAACACTTGCTACCATGGAAAATGCCTCCAAGATAGAAAAAACTGAGAGAGGTTATTGTAGATGGGAAAAACACGATCCCATAGCCTCAAACTAAGAGTCTGTAAACATCACAATTTCTGAGAAATAGCCCTTCAAAGATTGTTTCCTTTTAGCACTTTGGACTCTTAAGGGAAATCATTGGTCTAATGTAGCTTGGAGTGATTCAGTGTATTTGGGTGCAAAAGAGGACCATCGCTAGCATAAACGTACCCATTTGGTCATGTTGGAATAGTTTGTTTGGTTGTACAAGCTGCTAAATGAAAGTTGCACCACTTTGCAACTGTGCACTACTTGCATCTGACAACTTTTCCCTCAACTCAAAAAATTGCCACCATGGGAAAAAACCTCTAAGATAGCAAAAATTGAGAGAGGTTATTGTATATGGGCCAAAAAAATTCCCATAGCCTCAAATGGAGGGTCTGTAAATGTCATAGTTTCTAAGAAATAGCCCTTCAAAGATTGTTGCCTTTTAGCACTTTGGACTCTTAAGGGAAACGTCGGTCCAATGTAGCTCGGAGTGATTTGGCATATTTGGATGCAAAAGAAGATCATCCCTAGCATAAATGTACCCATCTGGACATGTTGGAATAGTCTGTTTGGTCGTACGAGTTGTTGAATGAAAGTTGTACCACTTTGCAACTTTACACCGCTTGCATCAGACAACTTTTCTCTCAACTAAAAACTTACCACCATGGGAAAATGCCTTTGAGATAGGAAAAACCAAGAGAGGTTGTTGTAGATAGGCCAAACACAATCCCATAGCCTCAAAGTTTGTAGGCATCACAATTTCTGAGAAATAGTCCATCAAAGATTGTTGCCCTTTTGCACTTTGGACTCTTAAGGGATTTTGCTAATTGAACATAGCTCAAACTACTTCGGCCTATTTGGGTGCAAAAGGGGACCATACCTAACCTAAACTTAACCATACGGACATGATGGAACAGTCTGTTTGGTCATATGAGTTGTAGAAAAATATTTATTTATGCACTTACAAGTACTTTTCAGCCTCCAACCGAACTCCAATGCTTATTTTCCTGTGAAAAAAAAGCCATGAGACCATAGCTTGTTGCTTTCTTTTTAATGGAAACTAGTAGGCAACTGAGTTAACTTCAAGTCATAGATTTAGAATTTGAGATTGCAAGAAGACATCAAAATGGCTAGTGTGCTAAATAAATTCTTATGATTTCTGAAGAATGTTGATAACTCGACTTAGTTGGCTTCTTTTTTCAAAATCATACAAATTGAATCTTGGCATCAATAGACTTTGTACATCAAGCTACCACAATTCAAGTTTCAATGATGAATATTTATCATGCATGTTTTAAATGAAATTCAATTTTATGGTGGTTTTGATGTTTATATTATGTTATGTTATATTCTAATCCTAATTCATGCTTCTAGGCTGCATATATATATATATATATAATTTTTACATGATTTTTTTACTAACGAACCCAAAACGAACCAAACCACCCCCAAAAAAAATGTGTTTTCTCCATTGTTCAACCCCTACACAACAAGTAAATGATTGCATAGCATGTGGAATGGGAAGCAGGCATGAGACCCCTTTAAAGTTGTTTTGAGTGCTTTCTTTTCATTTTTTGTGAGTTTACTGCCAAGTTTTCTCAAGGCGGGTAGTGAACCCAGATTTTGCATTTTGATTAAATTATGAATTATTGAAGCCCTCCACCTACTGTACCTTTCATGTGGCTCAGTGGAGAGGCTATGTACAATATGATTTGAATGTGTGCAGGTCCATTTAAGAGAGGGGAAATAATTTGTGAGTCTTGGAGTTGTCCTAAGCAAATTATTGCTTAAATTACATGAAAATGGAGCTTTTAGCCTATGGTTTGTTAAAATAAATGAGAGTGGGGGAATATCTTTATTTTTTAAGAATATTGGGGTCATAATAGAGGTTTTTGAGTCAGTTGCATGGTTAGGGGAGTTGTGTAAGTGGTACTTTCAATAAACCCTATGCATTTGCATGGTAAATAAACAGTTTCATGGGACAACCTACTAAAGGACCTGTAGGTGCAGAACAATCTTAAATTTTTTTGTTTTATGACACAACTCAATATTTTTTGGGGTGTTCTTGTGAAGATCAAGTGTTTAAATGGAACTCACTTTGTGAAAGAGGGCTAACTCACTAGCCTAGGACCAGGGTATGTTATTGGTTCTCAAATTTGGTCCAAAGGAGTCAAAGGTAGTTTTCACATATGTTTTCATCCCCACTTTGCATCAATCCATAACTTGTTTGAAAGCACTTGTTTTAGGATTTTAGCCATAGCAACAAGCCAGTGAACTGTTTGATAAAAATCGTTGGTACACATGTATGAAAAATGTGGTAGCATAGACAAGGAAGTGAACTATTTGAAAAAATGCCTCAAAGAAATGTGGTCTCATAAAATTTCATGACAAGCAAATGCAATTGACAACTGCTCCTAGTTATTAGTTATGTAATGTGAAGTAATTGCATAACTGCTTAGGTTGACTTTGTTAAAACTATATTGTAATTGAAATTTTTTCATCTATCAACATCTAGTTTTTAGTTATGCAATGTGAAGTAATGCTTTGAGTTTGAAAGATGTGCAATGCAATGTAATCAGCGATATGAATATAAAATACATAATACAACCATTCTTTTTTATGCTATTATACATTGATATTTAACCATTGCTCACTTGATTAAATTTTCAAAGATTTTAATCATGCACATGAGGAAGAAATTAAATTTTGATGGTCAGCTTCTATATATAAAATTATCCAATAATCTTGAGTGTATCTCCATATATAAAAATGCCATCAACACCAACTCAAACAAAGTTTTACAAAATGTGGCATATGCCATCTTGATGTCTATTCAAAATTTGCACGCCAAAATGTCTATCTCATCCTAAACTACTAGTGGATCATCAAAATCGAGCCTCTTTGAAGCACTCATTGGCTTTGAAGGTAGCTGCACAAGAAAAATTCAAACCACAATTGAGATTAGTTATACTATATAATTTAAAATTGAATAATTAACATCAAAATCAATATACATTGAATTATAATTGAACTCTAAAATTGAAATCTTGATTACCTAAAATATCTATCTCTTCAAAGGGTCAGGAGTCCTAGAATATGCCCCTCTCAAAGAACTAACCAAACCAACTTTTGTAATGTCAATCTATATATGTGAACAAAAAGATAAAATTGATCCAAGTTAGCATGCAATTTTCCGTAATAGGAACATGTTTACCAAACACAAAATAAAATAAACACATACCTCTTTAGGTTGATATTTTTCTTTATCCCCTTTAAGTGTTTCGACACCTCCGCCTTGAGGTGTTTCAACACCTACTCCTTGAGGTGTTCCAATACCTACTCCTTTAGGCCTTGTGGCACTTGTTAACAATGATGTATAGCTCATAACTGTCTATACATAAAAATGACAAGTACATATGAAACTACCAATCTAGATGTCAATGTATGTATAATCAATAAAAGATCTTAAAAATATTAATTCAATCGAGTTTGAGTTCAATTACCTTTCCCTTATCTAACATTGCACCTCCATAGTCTGGAAAACACTACACCTTGCTTGCACTAGGTGTTTCCTACAAGAGGAAAATAAGATAAACGTATAAGTTATTATATAATTTCATTAATGACAATTCAAATGACAAGCAAGTATACAATAAAAAAATGTAAACGAGTGAGTGCAAAAATATATGTTGTGTGCATGTCGAGGCCAAATGAAATGGCCCTAAGGGTGCTATCAATTACATGTGCTCCTCCTCCTCAGACATCAACTATTAAATAGACCATGTAAATAAATATTAGTACTTTATACTATCTCTTATTAATATTCATTTACTAACAAATGCAAGTTATGAATTTACAACTTAAATCTTACCTATGTCACTATTCCAATGTCCCCTTCGCTAGCAAGAGAGAACTCTATAGGGTGCACTCCACTCCCCTACGTCTGATCTATAATTTCCACATCATGGAGGTCATAATCAGAAGTGTCCAAGGGATGCTCAACAGGCTGTACAAGAGGACCCAAGCATATCTGGTGACACATAGAGAAAGTATGTGGCACACAAATATGTAGACCTAACAAGGACGATGCAAAAACACTCGAGCCATCACCAACATCACCAAAATGTGGCCGAGCTACTGTAGATGCATGTGAAACCAAAAGACCACTCAAAGAGTGAATAGCCTAGATAGTCTATGTGGCCACATCCTGCATAATCTCTAGATGATATACTAGAGGTGGCAGAGGAAGGGGAGGAGGGGGAACATATGGGCATAGGACTACTCTATCTTCCCCTGGTCTATCTTGGGGCATAGCTCCACCAAAACCCTAGAAGGGTTTAATGTCAAAGTAATTGACATGATGTCCTAACATAAACTCAACATATAATTTTTTAATAAAGTAAAATGGTATATCACAATTGTTGTTCAGTGGTTTATCAAAAACCATACACCAACGATCCCAAAAGTTATCTACAATGTCCCTATGCGTGCACCATTTTATAGAACGTTTTGGTTTATTAACATTAACTAGCAAACCAATGTCGGGGTTAACAAATAAAGAGGCTATCTGGGCTTTGGTTATTCTGATATCTTTCACATCATCGTAAGGCAATCCACATGCATAATATTCCCTCATGTCTTCTCACCATGAATGAAAGGAATTATGTTGGGTGGAGATGGTTTCTATATTTTTAATTATCTCCTTCAATGTGTTTGACATCCTGGATAATCAAGGGATTCTCATATAAACCTCAGAAATGCCCCTCAATTGCTACAACTTTTCACAAATTAAGTCTTCAATTGATGGCTACGGAGGTGTTGGAGCATTTGGAATTTGTGCATTTTCATTCTCAACTAGTGGATCATTTGGAATTTGTACATTTTCATTCTCAGTAGCCATAATACCTAATTAAATTAAAAACTAATTAATCTAATCAAAATTACACAATACAAAATGAAAATATTGTTAAAATACCCTAGTTTTTAAAAAAAATCCAAAAAAAACCCTACTTTTTAACAAAAATCTATAACAAACTCTAATTTTTAATAAAAATACATAAACAACACTATTTTTTAATCAAAATCCATAAAAAACATTCATTTTTAATACAAATCCATTCTAAACTCAAGTTTTTCATAAAAATCAATCAAAAACCCTATTTTGAAAAAAAACATCCATAAAAAACTACATGAAATTATACAAATCTAATTCAAAAATTGATTAAAGAAAAAAATCCAAAATCTAACCTTTCAAATCAGATATCTGTTAAATCGGATATCTGATATTCAAAAATCCTCTTCATTGTGCGTCTGTAGCCTGTACAAATGGTAAATGATTTTAATAGTCCACAAATATATATATTTATATACGCCTCAAATCGGATATCCGATATGGAAATCTTGGTTTGGGCATTGCTTTGGAGAAATGTACTAACACCCAAGCCACAAAAAATTCAACTCAACATTTTCGTGTTTTTGGGTTGATGAAAAACATAATTTTTTTCCCATTGCCACTTTTTGGCCCATCGTGATCCTGCACATACCCTTATACCCCCTGATAACTTTAATAAGGCACCACACAAAAATAATTTTCAAGCTTCATGAGACAAGCAAAACTTCATATGCTTGGAGCTCATGTACAAATGAGATGGCTCTACATGCATGCAAGTTGTGTTATGCAAGGTGGGCATATAACGAAAAAATGCAAAATAGGAAATGATAAAAGGAGTCTTGCTTAGTTCATGTGAGGTCTTAACTAAGGGAATAGTGTGCCTAATGTCTCCAAGAGAAGAAGAGCAATCAAAGAATATGAAATTCACAACTTAGGGGATGCAATGTGTCGCATCAATCCACTAAGAAGAATGTAATATGGTAAGAGAGATCATGCTCCTGAAGGACATTACACCCAATGTCATCCACAAAGCGAAAAATGCATTGTATGAAATAAGAAAATTTGCACTATGAACCATGAAAAAGAGAAAAAAAAAGATTAATGCCAATGTATGCCCCCAATTTAAAAGAATTGCTAAACACCATGCTATGAGCAATTATTTGAAAGTAGCAAGTGATATATGCTAACAATAAAGAAGACATGAGAGATAACCTGAAAAGCCCTATGCCAATTCATATGTTTCCAAATCAAACTACAACATGGATAAGTATGTCACATGCGAGCCCACTTAAGGCATGTCATCCACATCCCAAGCTTGCTCTTATTTATACATGAAAGGTGGTCAACTAGCCAAAAGAGACAATGAAAAGTGGCATACGGGGATAAGCTTCCTAAAATCCTTGCCCCCACTTAGTGCAGAACAAGGGTGAGCCCAGAATGGATGATGATATGCTACTCTTTGCAAAAAAGGGAATGAATTGCAATGAATGTAAAACATGCAATAGTGAGTATGCTATGATCCTACAACTATTGCATGACAAGCAGGAGCAACTAAGGTTATTTATTATGATGAGTAAACAAAGTGTCAACTTGATACATTTTTAATGAGATATCTATCAATTTTGGATGCATCAAAGTTAAAGTTGTCTTGGAAGAATCTTTTGTGATATTATTGACATTGAATGAAGGATTTTGTTTTGAGGGACAATAACCAAGATCATTAGTCATTTCTTGTGTTTTAGGTTTTATAGGGACATGGATACCTTGTTCTATAGCATCACATCCTTTCCTAAGTTGCTTTATAAGTTCAAGACCTCTTTTATAAAGATTTTTCACTTCTTTTAGGTTTGGTGGTTGTTCAACTTCATAAAAGTTTGTCTTGTATGTTGTCATTTCTTCTAAAGTGGTTGAAGTGAATGTTTTTGAATTTTGTATTTCCATTACTAGTTTCTCTTTTCCCTTTTTAGGCTCTTTTGTTATGATATTGTATTCTCCCATGAATATCGGTATGAAATCAAAGGTTTCTAAAGCATCTTCCAATAAATTTGTGGCTTCTTCATTTTTTTATTTTTTTCTATCTCTTGTATGGGTTTTACATGTGTGGTTGGTGTTAAGGGATATCTAATGTGCATAATTTCAAAAGCCTTATCCGTAGTTTCATGATCTCTTATAGAAGAGGAATCTAATTTCACTTCATCATCTTCATCTAAGGAAGCCATATTACTATTGTTTGAAAGAAGTTTGTCAATTTTTTCATTTTCTTGCACCATGGTACCTTCCCTAGTAGGATATTTTTTAGGAGAGTGAAAAACTAGATGTTCATGACATTCAAAAATGGGTTCTTCTAAAATAACTTTATCACAATTAAGGAGGTTATCAATGGTTAGATCTTTTTGTGTGTCAATGATGGCATTTTCTTTTTCAATAATGTTTTCCTCATGATTCTCATCGATTGGATCTTGTAACACCATAATATCTTCTTCACCAATAGGAGAGATATTAGGATAGGAGGAAATTTTATCATTGTCCATAGTTTCATCCTTTTTCTCTAAGGTCTCATTCTCTTGTGCCATAATATCTACCCTAGTAGGAGAGCTTTTAGGAAAGTGACAAACAATAGGTTCATCACATTTCATGGTTAGATTTTGTAAAATAGGTTCATCGCACATAGGAGAGGCATCAAGAGAAGGATAACTATGAGTTTCATGTTTACCAATGATTGGAATTTTTTGTTCAAATAGGTCTTCCAAAATGGTAGGGGAATCAAGAAAGGGAGGGATAATATTCTCATGAGTCTCAATAAGGATATCTTCTAACACTAAACTATCTTCTTCATGTCTAGAAGAGATATTAGGAGAAGCAAAGGTTTAATTTTCATGATTATCTATAATTATATCCCCATGTCCTATAATGTCTTCCCAAGTAGGAGAGGTAGGATTTTCATAGCTCTAAATTATTGGATCTATTAATATCAACATATCCTCCACATAATTTTTTTTATCATGATCATTCATGATAGTATACATATTCACTAAAGCATTCTCACAAGTAGGGGAGGTGTTGGGAGATGAATGGAGACTAGGTAGAGTAGTGGTCATGATCTCAGCTTCATTTTTCATAATATATTTCCAAAGGGGAGGAATACAAACAAGACTTTCATTATCTTCAATGATTTATCTTCTTTCACCAAGATACCTTTGTCACCAATGGGAGAGATATTAGGAGAAGAAAAATTATGATTATCATGATTGTTGATGCCAACATCCTCTTGTATCAAAACTTTAGTGGATGATTTAGGAGATATGAAGTCCTCAAGAGCTTCATCTAACATGTTAAAGTCATCACTACTAAAGGGTTTGAATGATATGCTTTCTCTAAGGTTAACCATTTTTTTTCTTTTGATTTTTTTGATTTTTTGTTTTCATTTTCTAATGAATGTTGAATGTAATTTAATCTAATTGAGCTATGAACTAATGTTGAAATTAAAAATTTCAAGAAACTAATTCTATCCAAATTTCAATGAATGTAAATTATGCTACTTCTAATGATTTGAATGTAACATAAAGTATGCAAAATGATTGGTCTTGCTCTTCTCTGTCTACTCTATCCTTCTTGATTGGTTTCTGGATCTAAATCTCCAAATTGTAACCTGTAGGTCTTCTACAAGGTTCTCCAAGGCTTGATGAAAATATTGACAACTTTGGATGATTTTCAAAAAATTTCCAATCTTTCTCCTTAGGAAATATGAAACCTAAACTTTCAAATCACACACAAAGGAGAGGTAAAAATTTTGTTGGGTTAGTGGATAGTGGTTTTCCTTGTTCAAACCCCTTATTAGTAATTAAACCTTGAAATGAAAGAAAATATGAATGGAGAATGATGAATGAACAAAACACAATGTTGCAACTCACCAAACCCTAGAAATAAGGTGCTACAAATATGTTTTAGATGGATGCAATGGATGTGGTTCTTGTTCCTTGCTTGAATTATGTTGATCTCGAATGAAACACTTGCTTGAATTATAAAACCTACATCACAATTGTTAGCACAATAACAACATGATAAATGAAATCCTTGACACTTGAAGGATGCTCTAAAATGCTTGATAATATTCTCTTAAATTCTCTTGTAAATGCTTAATGATCTCTTGAATGCTAGGTCATAATATGAGTAAAAGAACCTTGTATTTATACTCAATTATGCAAGAATTCTCAAAATTACAACACTACAAGTTGACATCAAATCTAGGAGAATAAAATCCTGCTAGAAATTTAAAATTTAAAATTTATTTTGTGTCACATGGGACTCATTTTCCCAAAGTGGTGAATGAGTCCCATCAGACATAATGTATGGGAACAAAAACCAAAATTTCGTAGAAATGTGTGAAAACTAGTTTGGGACCCAAAAACCTAGGTGGGGCCCATTCTCCCAAGGTGGAAAATGAGTCCCAAATCACTAAAGCTGGGCCACACAAGCCAAAAACACCTAAATTATGATTGGTTAGTGATTTATGTTGGGATTATCCTCAAAAAGATGCAATAAATGAGGCGTATGGATGCAAAATAGGGCCAATTAAAGCATAAGAAATCCCAATTATTAATGAAAATCCTAGAGAAGTGTGAAAGTGTGTTACATCACTTTACAACACTCCAAATAAGGAAAGGTTAAGGTTTATTTTGATTAAAAAGAGATTTATTAGGTTTAGTTATTAGATAGAACCTTAGAAAAGTGTGAAAGTGTGTTACAACACTTCACAAAACTTTAGCAAGGTACCATTAAAATTCATTAGTTCACAAGGGCCCAATGTTGAAAATTGAAGGTGAAATTGTTGCTTAAAACTTGTAAAACCTATGAGACTATAGATTAATTAAGTGTTCTTTGTCACAATTCTTTGTGGGTGATTAATCTAATTAGATCAATTTTACCAATTGTAGAAAGAGACAAAATATTGTAGAAGAATGAGACAAGAAGATAGAAGTGACACAACATATATGTGGAGAAACTCTTTCGAGAAAAAAATCCACCACCAGAATCAATAGTGCTTGTATTATTTAACCTTAGAACAAGATTACAATAACAATGCATCAATCCTTGATTGATATGCTTCCTTTCCTTAAAAAATCCTTCTTCACAACCTGCAAATAAAATCTAATGAAACTCTCTTCAACTTGCTGCAACTAAATAGATAATTATGAGCATTGTAAACTCCAAAGAGTTGATCAAAACAAGAGCACAAAGCTCCTCACAAATATCTACGCCTAGATTGGGCAAGTAGAGTTCCTTTTTGAAATCCTAAGTCAAACCAAATTCACCATCAATTTAGGCACCCCAAACTAAAGACTTAACTGAACATTGCTCAAGAAAATATCTTGCAAGCATCACCTCAAAGTTGGTACCCAAGAATGGGCCCACTTAACTGAGCCTTGTAAATATCTTCTCATGCAAAGGTGTTAACTGAAATATGCCAACTTGGGCACCCAAGGTGGATCCAAGTCAATTTGAGTTAACTGAAACATCTCTCCACCAATTCATGCAAACATCATGCATGATTGATCATCCCCACTTAACTGAAAAAATATCAACCTATTATATTTCATGCAACTGGAGTCATTAGTCATGCAACTCAAGTCAACTTTATTCAACTACATGTAACTCAAACTAACTACATGCAACTAAAGATAATTGAACCATAACTGAACTGAACTAAACTAAACTGAATTGAACTGAAATTGAACTTAACTTAACTTAATTGATATTGAATTGATATTGAACTGATACTGAACTGATAGTGCCACTCCACACATTGTAATTATCAATCCCTATTTTTTAGGAACTACACATGCATTACATAAGAGTTATCAATCCACCAAATAGTTAACTAAAACAAGATGGGTCCCACCTTCCATGTGGGTAGCCCGTGTGCTCCTATTTTGTAGGATATTTTCTTGGGCATCCCCACATGTTCCTATCATTTAGGAATAATTACAAATCTCAATTTACATGTTCATTTCATTTGAATTTAATCTCTTTCTAATCCTAGTGTTGGGGAACACTTTCGAAGGACTTAGAAGATACATGAAACATGTTTAGGATTTCAATTAAATGGCATCCTATTCCCAACATTCTCCCACTTGACATTGTACATTGAAATTATTATAAAAAAGGAATCATTATTATAAATCAAGTAATGGACTCAAGGTCAATGGCCTTCCTACACCAAGAGAACTTATCTATAGGAACTAGTTTCATAAGATAGTCTGCAACATTAATCATCGTGTCAACTTTCTCAATCAATACCTTTCCACTCTTAATCATTTCTCACACAAAGTGATACTGACCATTAGCATGGTTAGTATGAGCATGATACATAATATTTTTGGATAAAAAAATAACACTCTGACTATCACATTCAAGTCTAATTTTATTGGAATTAAAACCAATACCTTTCCCAAGTCTATGTAACCAAACTGCCTCTTTAGAGGCATGTGTAGCAGCCATGAGCTCTACTTCTATGGAGGACAAAGCAACCGTGGGCTTCCTCTTAATCATCCAACCAAATGCAACTCCAAACAAAGTAAACACATAGCCACTTGTCAACCTTCGACTGTCCAGGTCTCCTACCCAATCTAAATCAATAAAATCCTATATGTCTAGTGATCTATGCATAATATCAATATCATTAGCACCATGTTAAACTAAATAGTAATCAAAAGTGCCTCATAAATATCTAAACACCCTCTTAACATAATTCCAATGTTCTTTACCAAGGTTAGACATAAACCTACTTAGAACTCCCACTGCTTGGGCTATATATGGTCTTGTACAAACCATTGCACACATCAAACTACCAACTGCACTAGCATATGGAATTTCAAACATTTCGTCATGATAAAAATAATATTTAGGACTCATGTCTAACCTTAACTTTGTGCCAACTAGTAAAGGAATATTAATTGGTTTACTATCATGCATGTTAAACCATTTCAAAATAGTATCAACATAATTTCTTTGACTTAAGAAAAGCTTTATGTTACCTCTATCTTTGTTGATCTCCATACCAAGCATATATTTTTCAACCCCTAGATCTTTCATCTCAAATGTGCTAGAGAGTTGTGCTTTCAATTCTTTGATCATTACCTTGTTGTTACCAATAAGAAACATGTCATCTACATACAAGATAATAATTAAAAGTTGATCATCAATACATTTTATGTAAACAAAATGATCTTCCTCTCTCCTAACATAACCAATTTTCAATGCAAAAGCATCAACCCTCTGGTACCACATTCTCAATGATTGTTTCAATCCATATAAAAATCTCTTTAACCTACAGAACAATAATTCTTTTCCCTTTTCAAAAAAACCATCAAGTTGCCTCATATAAATCTCCTCATCAAGATTCCCATGTAACAAAATAGTTTTCACATCCATTTTCTCTATCTCAAAATCATAAGCAGTAATAATAGATAAAAAGAATATAATAAAAGTTAATTTAGCAACATGAGCGAAGATTTCATTAAAGTCAACTCCCTCTCTCTGGGAGTAGCCCTTAGCTACTAATCTAGCCTTGTACCTTTTGATATTATCATCTACTCCAATTTTCTTTTAAAGATCCATTTACAATCAATGACCTTTCTTCCTTTGGGAAAACTCTCAAGATACCATGTGTCACAAGTATCTAAGGAAACCATTTCCTCATGCATAGCTTGTGACCAAAGCTTGTTCTCATCTGAAGAAAAAGCTTCCATGTAAGATCTAGGTTCATCATTAGTACTCATCAAATGAAATATACAATAGAAATCAGGCGGGCTATACCTATCAATAGGATTCTGTCAAGTCTTGTGGATCTTCTCAAAGAAGTTCTTCTTGTTCCTCAATATGCTCATCATGAGCATCTATCTCAGAACTCTATGAAATCTCCTCATGCAATCCATCCAATTGTTCTTCAACATGTGCATCTTTATGCTTCTCAGTATTTATCTAAAAATGTATTGTTCGAGAAGTATCCTCCTTTGGTTTTTCTTCCCCTAAATAAGCTCTAAATTCCCTGAAAATCACATCTTTAGATAAAGTAATTTTTTAGCTTAGAGGATTCCAAATCTTGTAACCTTTTACATTTTCACCATAACCTATGAATATGTATTTATATTCTTTCGGATCCAACTTAGAACTCTTTTCTTTAGGCACATGAACAAAAGCCTTACAACCAAATATTCTTAAATGTGCAACACTAGGTTTCATACCTAACCACATTTAATAAGGGGTTTTATCTTCAATAGATGAACTAGGAGATCTATTGATTAAATAACAAGAAGTACTTACAACCTCGGCCCAAAGGAACCAATCTAGCTTAGCACTACTTAACATACTCCTAGCTCTTTCCATTAAGGTTCAATTCATCCTTTCTGCTTCTCCATTTTGTTGCGGTGTATATGGAGTAGTTTTCTATCTAACAATTCCTGCATGCTTACAATAATCATCAAATTCCCTAGAACAATATTCACCACCATTATCTGATCTCAACACTTTTATCTTATGATCTGATTGTTTCTCAACCAAAGCCTTAAATTCTTTAAACTTATTGAACACATCAGATTTGTTATGAATAAAATAGATCCAAGTGTATCTTGAGACATCATCAATAAATGTGACATAATATCTAGATTTTCCAATAGAGTCAATAGCCACAAGGCCCATAACATCTTAATGAATACTCTAATAATCTTTTAGCCTTATTTGTTTGATTAGGAAATGAAGATCTAGATTTCTTTCCAAACACACAATGCTCATTAAAATCATTTTTTCCAATATTATAATCAAGAATAACATCAACGAATTTCTTATTAAGAATAGTCCTAAGACCTTTTTCACTAATGTGGCCCAATCTATGGTGCCACAACATACATGTATTTTCAGATTCAGTTGTACATTGGCTAATTTATTCAAATTGGAGGTATCAAGCTTAAACAGATTCCCTTTTCGAGATCCTTTAGCAACCACCATATTCCCTTTCACCAATCTACAACCACCTTTGTCAAATGGCACATGCATTCTAGAATCATTGAACTTAGATACGAAGAGTAGATTTCTAGTAAGTCCTAGAATATGTAAAACATCACTAAGGATATTAACCTTACCATCACTAAAACACAACTTTACCTCTCCTTTTCCCATAATCTTTGTTGTGTTATTATCTCCAAATAAGACATTCCCTCCATCATATGCAGTATACTTAGTGAACCACTCCTTGTTAGGAGTCATATGATAGGAGTAACCTAAATCAATAAGCCAAGAGTCATCACTAACAATATTAGATGTAATGATCAATGCAAATCATTACCGTCATCTGAGGATTTCTCTGTAGAAGTATCAAAACTCTTTTTCTTGTTCTTACAATCCTTCTTTACATGTCCAGGTTTCCCACAATTCCAACACTTTACCTTACTCTTACCAGGGGTTTTAGACCGTCCTTTGGACTTACCCTTTGCTTTCTTGTCTCCCTTTGATTCCTTTTCCTTAGGCTACCTCTTACAAACAAGGCATCTTGGGATCCTATTTTAGACTTCCTCCTCATCTCCTCTAATAGGAGAGTAGGAATTATATTGTCCATCTTAGGATCTGTACCACTACCAATGATAGCAACAATTAGATTTTCCCAAGACTCTGGTAAAGAACAAAGTACAAAAATGCATTTATCTTCATCTTCTAGTTTTACATCTACAAATGCTAACTAACTCATAATCAAATTAAAATCATTTAAATGATGTGGAACAAAATCACCATCTTTCATCTTTAAAGAATGCAACTATCTTTTCAATTACAACTTATTAGTAAGACTTTTGGTTTGATAGTTATCACCTATCCTCTTCCACAATTTATATGTGGTAGCTTCATCTGAAACATTCAAGAGAACAACATCAACAAGACATAATATTATGGTCCCTCTTGCCTTCTTATCAAGCTTAGCCCAATCCTCATCTAACATCATTGTAGATGGATTTTGTCATTACAAATAGCTAACCATTGATCTCTCTCTTCAAGGAGTTCCTCCATTTTTAGTTTCCACATCTCATAACTAGATCCATTGAATTTTTCAATATCTAAACGATAATTAGAACTCATTTTAACACACTTCTTTTATAAATATGCAATAACACAATAGTAAAAGCTCCCACTATAGCCAAAAAACCTTCAAACTTTTAAGATAAAGGAATCCCAAACTCTACCAAACCATTAGCTCTGATACCAAATGTTAAAAATTGAAGGTAAATTTATAGCTTAAAGCTTGTAAAACCTATGAGACTGTAGATTAAGTAAGTATTCTTTGTCACAATTATTTGTGGGTGATTAATCTGATTATATGAATTTTACCAATTGTAGAAAGAGACAAAATATTGTAGAATAATGAGACAAGAAGATAGAAGTGACACAACATATACGTGGAGAAACCCTTTCGAGAAAAAAACTCCACTACCAGAATCAATAGTGCTTGTATTATTTAACCTTAGAACAAGATTACAATAACACTATATCAATCCTTGATTGATATGCTTCCTCTCCTTCAAGAATCCTTCTTCAGAACTTGCAAATAAACTCTGATGAAACTCTCTTCAACTTGCTACAATTAAATAGAAAATTATGAGCATTGTAAACTCCAAAGACTTGATCAAAACAAGAGCAAAAATATCTTCACAAATATCTATGCCTAGATTGGGCAAGTAGAGTTCCTCCATGAAATCCAAAGTCAAACCAAAGTCACCATCAATTTAGGCACCCCAAATCGAAGACTTAACTAAATGTTGGTCAAGAAAATATCTTGCAAGCATCACCTCAAATTTGGCACCCAAGAATGGGCTCACTTAACTAAGCCTTGTAAATATCTTCTCATGAAAAGGTGTTAACTGAAAGATGCCAACTTGGGTGCCCAAGGTGGGTCCAAGTCAATCTGAGTTAACTGAAACATATCTCTCCACTAATTCATGCAAACATCATGCATGATCGATCATCCCCACTTAACTGAAAGTATCAACCTAGTATCTGTCATGCAATTGAAGTCATTAGTCATGCAACTTAAGTCAACTAAAGTCAACTACATGCAACTCAAACTAACTACATGTAACTGAAGATAACTAAACCATAACTAAACTAAACTAATACTAAACTGATAGTGCCACTCCACACATTTTAATTATCAATCCCTATTTTTTAGGAACTAGACATGCATTACATAAGAGTTATTGATCCACCAAACAATTAACTGAAACAAGGTGGGTCCCACCTCCCATGTGGGCACCCAATGTGCTCCTATTTTGTAGGAGCCTTTTTTGGGTGTCCTCACATGTTCCTATCATTTAGGAATACTTACAAATGCCAATTTACATGTTCATTTCATTTGAATTTAATCTCTTTCTAATCCTAGTGTTGAGGAACACTTTCCAAGGACTTAGGAGATACATGAAATATGTTTAGGATTGCAATTAAATGGAATCCTATTTCCAACACCCAAGACCTAATGCGAATGTGTTAACCACATTGCAACACTAAATCAAGACAACATTAAGCCTAACTCACAAGGAGGGCCCAAACAAGCTAGGAAGAGTAGAAGGGTTACTTTTTTCGTCACTCTAGTAACATTAAGCCTCTTTTAGTATCTTCTAATATTAAAGTAGAGAATGTGCATGTATAGGCTAAATTCCAAGTGGAGAAAATGGACAATGGAGTTGAAATTGTAGTTATCTCACTAAATTTATGAGTTGACAAATATATTTTTTATTAATTAACTATTATCAAATAGAATTATAGATAAAATATTTTAATATTTTAAAACATTGATAAAAAATATAGATTACAAAATCTAGCCAATCTATTTTAATGACTCTATCATTAATTTAGTTAATACCAACTAAACAAAATGAAGTCATTTCAATCAATAGAATAAAAAGTGAAACTGATGAGGTGGATGATAAATGGTGATAGCCCTCAACCTATTAATATTTGGTGGGCCTGTATCTTTTACCAACACATAGCAGGCAACGGTGGTGATCAGACGACTATGATTGAATAATAGAGATTGAATGATGTTGTTCAAAGAGACCTTTATATTTCAGAGAGAGTTATTTTACGTCTCTTTGATATACTGAGAAGTAGAAAGAGCATGCAATCAATGGTGGAGAATGCTTGAAGATAATCAAAGAGAACCCAAATATTGGAGGGAGTAAATTTTAAGTCCCTTCGATGTAAAAAAAAATAGAAGGGGCACACAATCATCAGTGCAAATTGTTTGCAACAAGAGGAGTCTTTAAACAATGGTGAGGTGCATGTGGGGCCAAGAAGGTGTAGAGCTTTCCAAAGAATGTTAATGGAGTACTATCCTCAGAATTCTAGCTGCATACTGGTAGACAATTGCGAGCTACCTTTCATGGAGACCCTCGAGGATGCAGAGCTTCATTTAATTTTCAAGGGGCATTGCACTCAATTCGTGAAATCCATCAAAAGGGTTATAGTATTTGAAATCCTTGAGCCAAAGGTAAGGTGGCTGTTGTTTCCTTCTCAACTTTTATCTATACTCATCTCAAATCTACTTGATTTTCTCTAGTGTTTTCGATCAGTAGAGCATATCACGAACAAAGTTGTCAAGGGTGTATATTTACCAAATGATACTTTGTTAAAGGCATGTCAAAATTATGATTTTTGGAAGGGGAAATGATATGTGGGAGGTTTGTTTCCTTATTATTTTATGTTGCATAGAAATGCTTTTGTTACTATCTATCATGTAATTAAGAAGTCCTTGGAGATGCATAATTCAAACCATTTGCAAATAGTGTTAAATAGATATGTAGGGGAGGTTGATTTTGAGTTAGCAAAAAAGATAAGAACCAAGGTAAATGAAATTATGGTTCTCCTCACACATGACCATAATCCCCCAATGCCAGCTCAACCGGTGGACGAGGATGTATATAGTGTTTCCCCTTGTTGTCCTAATACTATGGGTTTCAATCTGAATGCTCTACCACCGGTACAATCTAATATGGGTAATTTACATGAACATCAAGATGAAAATGATGTTCAAGTAGACTAGATGGAGGAATGAAGTCTACTCCTTTAGAATTTTCATATGGAATTTTTCTCATTTTTGTCTACTAGTCAAAATAAATAGTAAAAATATTCTATGAATAGTAAATTATATTATGAGTTCAATAGCTTATATCATCCTAATAACGCTATATAACTATCATCCAATAACATCATCAATAAAATTATTTTCATATTTTATAAAAACATACAATAGAAAATCTAATCAACTTACAAAACCTAAGAAATACTTTAATATTCTTGCCTCCATAAAAAAAATAAAAAATAAAAATAAGATAACTTTATATAAAATTATACTATTATGTAATTGTTCTAAACCTCAAACTAACTAGGAATGGGCTACTTTCATTTCAACAATGACTATTCCACTACCTTGTTAGGTGTTGACTTGCTAAATACAACGGGCATACAATTTTATTTACCCATGCATACTGGATTTTATATTTTCCCACTCAACAAATATAGATTATAATGTTAACCACATCTTTAGGTAAGATTTAGTTGTTGTCCACGAGTTGCCAATTATTTATGACAAGATTAAGTTTTTTATTGAATGTTTTTCATAAAAGTCTTAGAATTATTTAATACATGTAAATTAGTTTTAAAATGTTATCTTAAAATTTGTCTAAAGCCTTCTCTATTTAGATGCATACCAATTCTATGCCCTTAGTTGTTTATATGTTAAATAGATTACATGCAATTTTGTAAATATGTCTTGATAGGAAATCCATATTGTAGGTTTGCATCAAACCTATACGTTAAAATTTAGAGATGAATTTTTCAATTTACCATACCTTCTCTTCATTCAATTTGAATTTTTTTCAAAGTCTTTTCAAAGCTTAATTTTTAAATCAATACATTTATTTTTCTTTCTAGATTGCAATCCACCTTCCTTATAATTTTTCAATTCTCCTTTTTCTACAAGTCTATGTTCCATCTAATTTTCTTTGTTATTAATATCATCCCATGTCTTCTATCATGAACTTCTATACACCTTTAGGACTTCTCATATATTCACACACTGTATCATTTCTTTAAAATCTCACCTCTTCATAAATATGTATTTTCATCTTGTATCTTAATCATTAATGAGTGTTTTTTCCCTAGATATATGCTTTATTAATTGTATCATACTTCCACTTCTCCACTCTAATTAAAGTTTTTAACCAATAAATCCTCTTTAATCTTTAATTAGTGGGATTTTATCTCTACTATCAATCAATATCAATTTGGTCTACTTAGTTTCCCCTACATCATGTAACCAAACATCCCCTTAACCTTTTTGACCACATTTTAGTGCACATAGCCTTCACACATGCATTTAAATGGATATTTGGTACATTGTATAATATATTAAAAATTAAAATTGTTATTTATTTGTATCTATTAATTTTTTTTTTAATGATTATAGATTTCCTTTATATGATAATCCTTAATTAGACCATTTAACATATGGTCTTTATAGAAATTGTAATAATGACAATATATAATTTAAGTCCAACTTTATTTATATGGATCCAAAGGTAGAAAACCCATCCCAAAAATAATTTCAAGATATTACTATTCACCACAAAATTTCTAAGAGAACCATATTAGAGAGGTGTACTATAATAACACGTAGTTGCAAAAATTGATATATATATTATTTAAAACTTAAGAGTATATTTAGTAATTAATTAATCTAGTAACTTTAAATATAGAGTTTTTAATAGTCATAGTAATAGCATCCATAAGTACAATATGTAAGATGTTGATTAAAATATGTAATTTTTATATAATTAATAATAATTTATTATAGTGTAATATTGTACAATATAACTACAATATAACTACAATGTTGTATTATCTACCATTCCATGTATTATTTTTCAAGAGGATAATTAGAATTTAATGAAACCTTTCTCATTCCCAAAGAAGTAAGAAGGATCGTCTTCTCCTTATCATCTGAAAAGGCACCAGGGCCATATGGTTTCATAGTCTCTTTCTTTCAAAAATGTTGGGATGTTCTAGGCTTTGACTTGCTGCTAGCCTTGGAGGAATCAAGGAAATTTGGTACAATATTAAAAGATTTTAATGTCACAAATATTGCAATATTGCCTAAAACTAAGGATCCTAAAACCTTTGCATATTTTAGGCCCATTTCTCTTTGCAACACAATTTATAAAATCTTTACAAAGGCAATATATCTAAGGTTACAATCTCTAATCCTCAAAATTATTTCACAAGAACAAGGAGGTTTTGTGCCAAGCAAATAAACAATTGAAGGAGCTCTAGTTGTGCATGATATTTTTCACTCTATCAAATCCAATCAGAACCCCTCAGTTATAGTTAAATTGGATATGATGAAAGCTTACGACATGGTTGATTGGGGTTTTCTTATGAAGGTGTTGGCTAAATTTGGGTTTTCTAGAAAATGATGTAAATGGATACTTTCTCGCATATCTGGCGCACATTTTTTAGTAATAATAAATGGTTCTCCCTTAGGATTCTTCAAAGCAACACAAGGTGTGAGACAAGGTGACCCTCTATCCTCTATCCTCTTCATCATTATGGAAAAAGTATTGAGTAGGGAAATTCAAATGAAGCATAGTCAAGGCTTGTGGCAAGGCATTATTATTCCCAACATAGATATTTTTACTACTCAATCTATTTGTAGATGATACTTTGTTGTACATGAGGCCAAATATCAGTGAAGTTAAGGCGTTGAAAGAAATGTTGGATAAGTATACTACAATCTCTGGGCAGAAGATAAATGCACACAAATCAAAGGCTTATGTCTTCAACACCAAAGAAGCTATAAAAATGAAGATTATTAGATTGTTAGGGGGTATGTGTAGGATCATGATTGGAAAAAAAGTGGCAATATGATGGGTTTGTGGCTGATGACTATTTTTTTACCCAAAATTGATGAAACAAAAAGGGTTTTTAAAAGAGATTCCCAACTTTCCATTGATCTAAATTATGATTTACTTTGAATTTAATAAGTAATTATTATTCATTTTCTATTCAAACTATGACAAAAGTCCTGATTGATAGGCTGATTGAAAAACATCTATAGCTTTCAAATGATATCACATTTTTTGAATCCAAAGCATGTGTCACATGATATGCTTCATATACTATAGGATTAAAAAAAGAAAATTTGAATTTCATGAAGTTTTGACCAAGTTAAGGTGGTTAGACATACGATTTTTTACATTTTTAATAAATTTTTAATACAAAATTCATAATTAATTCTTTACTTGGAAAAAAATTACAAAAAAAATATGCATCACATCGGGGCATGAGTCCTCTACTTATATCTAAAATATTATAAAAAAATATTATCATTTTATTGTGGTTAGGGTGGTTAGAAAGACACCTACTTCTTATTTTTTCCCTGAAATTTAAGTACCACTGCATTGAAATTTCAAATTTTCACCAAATAGATTTTTTTTGTTTAAACAAACCTAGTAGTTTAGAAACTACATTCAATTTTCTACATATTCTATTCTTACATATTTTTGAAATAATACAGATAACTTATTCAAATTTTTATGTCAAGTTGCCTAACTCTGACTTTTCTAATTTTTTTGCCACTTAAGGGCCTATTTTTTCCATGATGATCCTACACATACCCTAGGCTTTCAAGAAGCTAATTTTCCTTGCATGTATTTGGGTATTCCTTTCTTCATGGGTTCCAATAAAATTGCATATTGATTCAAAGTCATAGAAAGATTAAAAGAGAAAATTTGTGATTGGAAAGTTCATTGGTTGTCACTTTCTGGTCAAATTTTACTCATAAAAATAGTGTTAGTAGCCATCCCCAACTATTTTATAGCAATTCTAAAAGCTCCCAAAGTAGTTGTTTACCAAATAAACAAGATTATTAGGGGGCTATTGTGGAAGGGGAATATGAATGATGTAAAGAAGATTCCTCTTATCTCCCTAGACAACATGTATTTGGAGAAAGCTAAGGGTGGTGTGGGGCTTCATGACATCTCTAATCGTAATAAGGATTTTGGTGGTAAGTTGATATGATAGATGTACTCAAAGCCAAACTCAAAGTGGCGTGCATTGATGAGAGCCAAACACTTAGATATCCATAATCCAACAAGAATTTTTACAATTTCCAATCCTCCTAAAGGATCTTCCATGTGGAACTTCATGATGTCTTGTAGGTCAGTGGTTACTTCATACATCTCCTAGGAATTTAACAATGGAATGGATGTTAAATTTTGGGAGGATTCATGGAATTGTTATCCTCTGTTTTGTCATACTCAAGAGCTTCAGTCTGTTATTCCAATTTTTTCTCAATTATGGGGTTGTAGATTTGTTGATTATGATGATTCTGTGGATTCCTCTATTGGGAAGGTGCTTTAGAAATATTTTTTGTTGTTCCTATAACACAAGCTCAAAAAGCATTATTGTTCCAATCTCTAAATGAAAGAGTAGTATTCCTTTTAGGGAAAGCTGATCGAATCATATGGGCCCCTTACAAGAATGGTTGCTACACAGTCAGTCAGGGATATAAAGTAGTTTTAAATAAAGATGATCAAACTTTAGCACATCAAGCATATTTGTTTTGTTGGACTAGTGTAATCATTCCAAAGGTCAGGAGCTTTGCATGGTTAGTTCTAAGAAAAAGGGTTCTCACAAGTGATCATCTCTCTAAATTGGGTGTTATAGATCCTTTCAACTGTTTCTATGTGGTTCTCATTTGGAAGACCTTGATCATCTCTTTCTCAATTGTCCCTTTGTATCTAGTTGTTGATCTTTTATAATGCAAAAATTAAATGTCTACTCTCCTCTTCCAAAGACAATTTGGGATATGTTTTCTTCATGGCCTGTCCTATACAAATCCTCCTTTCTTGCTTGCATTTGGTAGTTGATCCCAAACATTTTCATATGGTCTATTTTGTGGGAACGTAACAAATGTATCTTCCGTAAAGAGTCAGTTTCAGCCAATTATGTTCATGCAATCATTAAGAAATCTATGATTGAGGAAGTTAATGTTTGTGTTCAGACTCAAAAGAATATTGGTTCTTTGTTCACTTCTTGGGATTGTGAGGTATTAAAAAAATAGCAAGGGATTAATTTTCCATTTAATGGTAGCATGAAGTTGCCATATAAACCAAAAATTGATAGAAGCACTATTAAGTGGCATCCTCCATTAGCAGGCTTTTATAAACTGAATTTTGACGGAGCTTCGAGAGGGAATCCATGAGTTTCAGGGGTTGGATTATGCATCAGGGATTCTCATAGCGCGATAAGTGCAATCAAGTCAATAGTATTACCTTCGGGTACCAATAATTTAGCAGAAACAATGGCTCTATTGCATGGTCTTCAACTTGCTAGAAAACTCAATATATGCAATATCCACATTGACGGAGATTCCTTAATAATAATTAATGTGTACAAAACAAGAACATGTTATTGTTAGCACCTAAACTATATCTTCCAAGCAGTGTGGAAATTAATAGATGAGTTTGATGATTTCCAAACTTCCCATATGTATAGGGAAGGTAATATGTTTGTGAATTATTTGGCAATAAGGGGTGTCAAAAAATTGAATTATCACTACACAGTAATGATGTGGATTTAAGAAATCACCCTGATCTATTAATAATTGCTAAAAGTGAGTCTAACTCAAATTAGTTATATCTTGCCAAATATAATTAGTAATGTCAATTTGCACACATGGAGAGGAATTAGCTTATTTGGGTGTTTATTTTGGTGTGGCAATTTATTTCACAAGCTTGGTCTACTGGAGTTTGTGAAACACATCATTACTGCATAGCTAGAGGGAGTTTTAAATCTGTCATGGCTCGTGTGGTCGTAAGGAAGTTCTTGCCATGGCTAGGCTCAAGCAAGCATTTTTATTTTTTGTTTTCTTCATGTGTAGGTTTATAAGTTTAGCAAGTAGTCTCCATGGCGTCTAATAGTTTCTAGGATTCATTTGAAGAAGAAGGTGAAATTAGGATCCATAGATTTAACAGTAAAAGGTGCATGGAATATCTTCCAAGGTATTACCATGTTCAGGTTCCAATTCTTCAATGAGAGCTACCATTTTTAGGAGCAGCTAGGGATGCTCAACTGGCTCAAATTTTCAAGATGCACTACCAATAGTATAGCAAGAGTCCAGTATAAGGTTCTTGTCAAACAATTTCCTCTTGATTCTTTTCTCTTCAAAACACCTAAAAATAGACATCATGAATTAAAAACCACTATGGATGGATGCGATAGGATATTATGTTAGGGATTGTGAACCTATTTTCGACCCAAAGAAACATGAAATGGAGAAAATGAAGGCATGGGTAACCTAAACAACCTACCCATTGAATATTGGGATAGGGAGGTTTTAACAAAGTTAGGAGGGGAATTCGGAAACCTAGTGTGTTAAGATGAAGACACACTATAGAGTGGGAAAAACACAAATGTGAAACTTTACATTGAAATAAGCCCAAGCAATACTAGGTGGGAAGAGTTAGAGATAATCATGGAGAATGGGGTGTGGAATCAAAAAAATTGAATGGAACTCATCATGAAATAGAAAGGAGGTGACCCTAGCTTGTAAAAGGAAGGCTAAACATATGGTGAGGAAAACCTAGGAAAGGTTAGAATAGGGGAAGAAAGCATGGGGAAATTGGACCACATAGAGATAATTAACAATGCCCCAATAAATCACTTGGAGGGTGGAATTCCTCAAGACTCTCAAGAGAAGCCAGCAGTAGTGGGGGTACACCTTTAATCAAAGCAGCTCACAAGCTCATAGTTGTGGATGAAGCACATGAAATCCTAGATTTGGAAGTGGTTGGGGAAGCAAGGTAGGATTTAGTTGAGGTGGAAGAGATCGTAAAGGTTGGTTGTGAGTTGTTGGGCCTCATGGAGGCTTCCAATGAGGATGGGGGTTTTTATGCTAGAATGAAGAAGCCAACCAAGATAGCAAGGAGCTACTAGAAGAAGGGGAACTTTGAGTGTAATTAGAGGAGCACAAGGAGGAAGATGGGGAAATAAAAATGGATTTAGAGGATGAAAAGAAAGAATAAGAGGAGGAGGATCCAAAAGAAGAAAAAAATCCACAAAAATCTAGAAATATAGGTATCAAATAAAGGGATTTGGGGAAAAATCCCCTGACTATGGTGAGGGTAAGAGGAAAGGTCAAAAGATGAATGGGGAGAAGTGGGATTAGAATGAGGAAGTAGAGGGTCATATAAATATCACAATAATGTTAAGATTTGAGAAGGGAATTCCCCTTCCTGGGGAACAATGAAGGTCCTGTCATGTAATGTTAGGGGCTTAAATGCCCCTAACAAAAAGCACTTGGTCATGCACTACATTGAGATCAATGGTTGATATTTTCATGATTCAAGAGTCCAAAATGAATAAAGAAGTTGAATTGTTTAAGAGGAGTTACAAGATGTGGAGTTTGGAAGTTGTCGAATCAGAAGGTTCCTCTAGTTTAGAAAAATCTCTGGAGTCCCCAGTCAATGCATATTGAGAGGTTAGCAATCCAAAAGCATTGGTTGTCATGTAGGGTTAGGAGTGTTTCTTCCAACTTATCATTCATCTTAATTAATATTCATGGACCTTCTGGCTACATTAAGAAGAGAGAAACATGAGGGAAATTGGGAACTTTTTTAGCCTCAATCCAAGGGAATTCCACATATTGGGTGGGGACTTCAATGCAATTTTGTATATCCATGATAATCAAGGGGTGTTGGGAGGAGATTCCAATCTCAAGAAGATTTTGAACATTTTGTGGAGGTAAATAGTTGCTGGAAATATAGATGACCAATGAAAATTTTACCTAGACTAATAGATGTCTTAATTTCAGCAACATAGTAGAAAAGCTAGAAAAATATCTAATTAAAGGTGATGTATGGGAATATTCCCATTCACATTGGAAGGAAGCATCATTCCATAGTCTAGTTCAAACCACTATCCAATCAAGTTAGAAATATTGGGAGACAAAAGACCAATCAGATGCCCTTTCAATTTTAGACACATGTAGCTAAAAGATCAATACTTCCATGATCTGGTAGCACAATGGTGGAAAGGAGCTAGCATGGCAGGCACAAAGATGTTTGGGATTGTTACCAAATTGAAATTGGTTAAACAACAACTCAAAGAATGGATCAAAACACACTTCAAAAATATATTCAAATCAAAGAGAAGGGTGGAAGAGGAATTCAAAAATATGAATGAAGAAGCCTTTAAATCAGGCATGGAAAAGGAAATTTTCCTAAGAGAAAGAGAACTTTTAAAATAATATGAAGAGGTATAGGTTAAATAATAAATATTTTGGCAAAAAAAATTAAGAGAAGTATGGATCAAAGAAAGAGGTAAAAATTCCAAATTCTTCCACAATGCGACAAGGATCAAGAGGGATATAAACCACATCAATAAGATCAGAAAGGATGATGGGGAAATGCTAGAGGAACTTAAAACCATTGCTCAAGAAACAATTTCTTATTTCAGTAACCTACTAAATAACTTGGAAGGCTCAAATCTGGGCTCTTAGAATATCTTGCTGCAAGGAATCCCCAATTAGTGACGAAAGTTGAGAACAAAATGCTAATGTCAATTTTCATAGAGGAAGAAATAAAATTAGTTGCATTCCAACTTCGTTTGGACAAAGCTCCTAGCCTGGATGGCTTCCCTGCATGATTTTTTCAATAGTCTTGGGATATAGTGGGAAAAGAGGTGAAAGCAACAATTGATGATTCAAGGGCCTAAGTAAGGTTCTAAGAGAACTGAACAACACATTCATGGCACTAATTCCCAAAAAGATAAACCACTTTCATTGGATGACTTTCTTCCTATTGCTCTTTGTAACACACTCTATAAAATTATGACAAAGGCTATTTCAAACTAATTAAAACTAGTTCTTCCTAGGATAATTTCGGAAGAGAAAACGGGCTTTGTGTCACAAAGATCCATACTAGGAGTGATAATTTCTCAATAAGTGATTCACTCAATCCAAAAGATTAATGGGCAATGCATGATGATAAAATTGGACATCAAGAAGGCATATGATTGGGTGGACTAGACATTTTTGTGAAAAAAATTGAAGGCATTTGGATTTGATTCTCAATAGGTCAATTGGATTTTTAACTACATATAAATTCCCCACTTCTTCATCCTCATCAATGGCACCCCTGAGGGGTACTTCGATAGCTCAAAGGGAATACGTCAAGGAGACCCTCTATCCCCCTTTATATTCCTAATCATGGAAGAAGCTCTAGGAAGAGCTATTTCAAGGGGGAAAAAAAATAACAAACTAGAAGGAATCTAGAAAACAAGAAATATGACATCATTAACACACCAACACTTTTTTGATGACACCATGTTGTTTGGGGCTTCCAAGAAGAGAGAAACTCTTCATTTTAAGGAGATCCTTGACCTATATGCAAGGGCTTTAGGTGAGGAGGTTAGTGAGGAAAGATTACAAGTATTCTTCTTTAACAGAAGCTTGGGGAAAGAACAAGAAATAGGTAGTATCCTCAAGTTCAAGAAAGGGACATTACCAAGCACATACCTTAGTTTACCCTTGGCAACAGGCTTGAGAAATAGAAAATTTTGGGAACCTTTGGAGAATAAAATCAAGAGTCAGATAGAATCTTGGAAAGGTAAATGGATTTCAGGGGATGGTATAATCACTATGTTGAAGGTCTTTATCTTTGTAATCCCTATATATTTGCTATCTTGCATCTCCCTCCTGGTTAAATTATATCAAGCATTAAATCAAAGAATGTAGAATTATTTTGGCAAGGCACCTCGAAAGAAAATAAAATAGCATTAATAGCCTAGGATAAGGTATGCAGATTAAAAGATTCTAGGGGGACTGATCTCAAAGAGATCTACTAAGGGTAAACAAGGCTCTAGGTGTAAAGCTTATTTGGAAAATGTATAAGGACAATACCTCAAAATAGGCAAGAATCCTTCAACATAAATACATCAACAGTGAAGATGAAAGGAGCATTTTACTAGCAAACAATTTACCAAAAGGCTTGTGAGTCTAGAACTTTATGAAGGACTATCAATTGCTAATCACATATTATATCTCGTGGGACATCAATGTGTAGTGTAGAAAATTGTATCCTTTTACATTTTCACACTTGTTTAAGTCCTCCTTGAAATTTGGATTTTTCATGCCTTAATTGGTCCTATTTTGCATCTACAAGCCTAGTAAATTGTATTTTTCTAAGGAGAACCTTGAAATTTAATAAATGACACTTCATAATTTAACATTTTGGATATGTGTTCCATATTTAGGGATTTTGGAATCATACACCGAATGGTGCGTATGGGTCCTCCCTAGGTGTGGACCCCAAAATTTAAATGTCATATTAAACCTCACACTTTTCAAGGTATGTGTCCTAGGTTTTAGGTCTTGGGACTCATATGCCAAATTGGGCATATGAGTCCTTTAACCTAAGACCTATTTTAATTTAAATTCTTGGAGAGATTTTATTTTACTTAGTTTCAATTTCCAAATGTTGGCTTGTAATGTTGTAATTTCAAGAAATTAAGCATAAAAAATTATAAATGCCAGGATATTTCACTTAGTTTCACCTAGAAAAATGATGAGAGCATTCCTAAGGAAATTTTATGAGATCAAGACCATTCAAGAGTATTTTTGAGGCATTCAAGGATAGATTTGAAAAATATTATTACAACAATCAAAGATCCATTATCATGTTGAAGATCATGCATGTTGTTTGAGATTACATGTTGATGTAGTGTTCAAGATCCATTCAAGATTTCAATGCATTATCTCTTATCAAAGTTTCATGATAAAGATCCACATCCATGGAGACCACTTCATGCTAACTTCATATTTGAATTCTAGGGTTCCATATAGGGTTTGGTCAGTTGTAGCATTCATTCATCATTCCTTCCATTCATGTTTGATTTCTCATTAAGGTTTAATTACAAAAATAGGGTTTGAACAAGGAAAACCACCATTCCCTAACAAAACAACATTTTTCTTTCTCTCTTGATGTGTGTTTGCAGATCTAGGTGACTTGGAGCTTGAAAATATTTTGAAGAAAAAAATACAACAATTGTCAAAGTTGTCATCTTCAAGGAAATTCACCTATAGAGCAGAATTCAAACTTGAAACATAGATTTTTGGGACCCTATGGACTACTCTTGCACTTCTAGGATTTTTTCACCTAAAAGGAGAGAGATAGGTCCAAAAATGCTAATGATTCACTCAAACTAGGATGCGTGAAATGTTACCTAGGCTAGATGAATTAAACTAAATGAAAATGAATAATCTAAATGACTAAAAATGAATGCAAAACTAAGATTTATGCTTTGTTTGAAAACATAGTGTTGTTTGCAAAAAGATTAAAATAATGAACAAAAATGCAACTTTTAACCAAACAAAAAGTTGTTTCTCAAAATATGTGCACCTGGAAAGCTGTAGAGGACTGGAGAACAATCTAAAAAGATAATGAAATTTGAACTTGGGCTAACTAAGACTCATTTTCCACCTTGGGCGAATTAGTCCTAGATCAAGACTTTTCTGCATAGAACCTGTTGTCTGATAGCTGGGGATCTGAAACTGCATTTGACTCAAATTTGCATCTTATGGGGGACTCATTTTCCATTCATGGTGAATCAGTCCTCTTTCTATTTTCTCCAATTTCAAAACTTAGATTTGTGCTTTGACACCTGCACAACAAATTCTAACAGAAACCCAATTTTGGATCTCGGGAAATTCTTGCAAAGCAGCTGAAAATGTTTTCCTAATGGGGGATTTTCCTTAGTCAAAACCCTGGATAGGTAATTAAACCTTGGATAGAGAAAAATCAGAATAAACCCTAGCCTTAGATGTGTTAAAGACTAGGAAAAGAGGAAATGTAAGAAGGGCCCTATTCTATTTCTCTAGAACAAGACATGCAAGAATGATTGAAATGATGCAAGATATCAACCCTAGAAACCTTACAACACATGAAACATAGGAATAAAATGATTTGATGGCTAGTTACACCTCTTCACCCTAGATTTCTTCATGATTCACCATAGGCATCCATCATCAACCATTTGCAATGTTGGATCTTGACAAGAAAAGTGAGCTTCAAGACCTGCAAAATCCCTAGTTTGCTGCCCTAAAACTTCAACTTTTTGCTAATGAAACTTGTACAAGACTTTACCCTAAAAATTTCACTTTAGAGATGATAAAAAGATGATAAAGGATGATAGATGTTATGTAAAATGTCTTGAAATGTGTATTTATAAGCAACAACACCTTATTTTCCCACTAATTAGACCTAAGAGGCCGACATTCACTGGAAATAAAAGTTAAATTGATTAAATTTTTGCTGAATTTTTAATTTTCCCTCAAAGGGGACTCATTCGCCACCCTTGGAAAATGGGTCCCACCAAAGGGGACTCATTTTCCCAAGGTGGAAAATGGGTCCCACTACTACTGCTTGAAGGTGGGTTGTCTAGGTATGATGTCATTAAATGTTTTTTGTCAGGTTTTATGTGATTTCTCATGTGAAACGGGCCTATAGATAAAAATTAATAGGTCTAAGGGGCCTATAAATGTTGTTTTGAAGGGTAAATGATGTGAAGGGACTCAAAAGTGGGTCCAATTATGCATGAAATTGTCTCTTTTCTCAAGAGGTTCCAATTTTCTATGACACATTTAGCCCCCACTTTAGTGCCCATATGACTCTGTGCATATGTAAGCTAAAGGACTCTAAATGATGCACCTTACTACATAAAAGGATACATATTTAAAAGGATGGGAGAACGAAGCCCCCAGTGTAATTATCTGCACAACCACAACATTAGGAACCACATCCTGCAACACACATTCATTAATTGCTCAAAAATATTTTTATGTAACCCTTAGGAATTTGATTTGAGGGTAGATGTTTCCCCCCCTTGATCCCGCTTGCTTTACGAAGGTGGAATCAAGGTAGAAATCTATCCATGTCGAATAGGAAACATCATATCATAGGGAATTTCCAAGTACCATGCCACATAGTGATAGACAAATGATTATGTCAGGTATGGAATCATGATTCCAACGCATCAAATAGCATCGAAAATGGATTACCCTAGTACTTGTTATGATGATTGTGAGGAGATAGATGTTATAAAGGTTTTAAGAGACAATAACACTATGATAATGCATAAAAGTAAGAAGAGGTGAAAAGTGGTTAAAGGAGGAGAAAGTAATTTGTCACTTACTATTCATTTTACCTTTGTGTAGCTTGAAAGTGACAAGTGAGAGAAGAACATGCCAAGTAGACAGGATTGCACACCTTCACGACTGGATGATCTTCGTGAGTAGGTGGCATGCGACGATATGTATCATGAGGTGAGTTTTGTAACTTTTTCATTGTGATTTGATGGTATGTTAATGATTTTTATGTATGGGTAGGTTAATTTAGGGTTCTTGGAAATTTTTTTGCAAAGTGTCCCCTTTTTTTGCAGTGCCCCATGTATTCGCAAAGTGTCTTGTTTCTTTGCAAAGTGTCGTTTATTCGCAAAGTGTCATGTTTCTTTGTGAAGTGTCCCTATTTCTTTGAAAAATGTTCAAAAAAGGTTCTAAAGTGTTTAGGGCCATTAGGGAAGCACACTAGATCAGATTTAGCACACTTGCATGATGAAAATTATGAAAATTAAAAATATTAGATGAAATTTAGAGCATTTTGTGATGATTTTGATAGTTCCCCACCCAATCGTGGCAATGGATAGGGGGAAAATAGTTGAAATTTTTGAAATATCATGTACCAACTCTATTAGTGGTAGAGGTAGAGCATTTATAGTTAGTGGGTATCTATTGGGCATATCTTATGCCACCCATCAGATACAATGATGCCATGTTGATGGCTCTATTTGAGCATTGGGATGTAGATAGCTATACCTTTCATCTTTCTACTAGGGAAATGACCATCACACTTGAGGATGTACACCACATTCTCTGAGTTCCTATTTAGGGAGTGCGAGTGTATTTCTAGGGGGATCAGTCATTTTGGGAGAAGAAGAGAGATATGTAGTATTGTTTGGATGGACCTGTACATGATAAGGGGGTTAAAGCATGGATCGAGCTTCCCATTCTACTGTACTCATGAGCTCCTATGGCTAGATGGATTATGATGCACACAGTGACATTGGTTCTCGATCCATATGGACAAGAGACACACTTGGATGGGGGACTGGTACTCCTGATGCGAGGGATGTACGAGCATAGGATAGCCTATACCTGGGGCTGCTACATTCTAGCACACTTTTATTATGATCTTGGTTGCTTTTTATTTTGAGAAATTGAAAGTATGGTCCATTGTATAGTTCTATAGGTGTGGTTCCTTGAGCATATCACATGTACCAGGCCTATCAGATACCCTTGTACTATAGTAGCAGGATACCCAAGAGTGTTCGGTTATCCTTTGTGATGGCTATGGCAGTATGAATATTTACACTTTTGGACGGTGAGATTCCACCAGTTGGAGGAGGAAGAGATCCTATGGAGGCCCTATCTACTCACTTAACAGTGGCTAGATCCCACCAGATAGTTACAAAGAATGCAAATGGATAGATATCTAGTAGGGAGGCATGATTATGTCATATGCCCATTTTATTATGGGTGAGTCATGCAACAGTTTGGACGGGTGCAAACACCACTAAGGGAATTCCCCTTCATTATATGATCAGTGTGGAGTTCCTGAAGGCCAGGTGACACTATTCAACTGACGATAGATCATATACAAGAGAGTGATTCTGATGATTCAACTCATGACTAGCCACCAGTCTCTAACACTGATGATGTCAGTCGCATAGACAAGCACAAGGAGTGGTGTTCATATGCATGACCAGCTCCTGTGTTCCCCATGGATTCTCCTCTAGGTGATGCAAAGCTAGTAGCAGATGAGGGTGATGGGCCAGAGGAGAGAGCAAAGGAGGTACAGTATAGGCCAATATATATTTTTATAAATATTATCAATGAGTAGTACTAGTCTAAGGCTGATCTTGATTATGAGGACTGGGATGGAGGAGAGGATGAGGAGGAGGAGGAGAATTATGAGGAGGATTATTATTATGAGGAGCCACCCCTAATTGAGGGTGATGAGGTAGCTATTGAGGATCGGTATGAGCATGGAGATTCGTCACATACTTATAGGACCAGATCACGGGCAATACCTACGTCAGACATTAGAACACATAGTCAAAGAGAGGCTAGCACATCCTCCATGCTCCCCAGAGATGAGGAGGTTGACATTCCTCATGCATCTAGAGACATAGGTGATGAAATTTGATTTGATGCATGTCCTTTAGTGATTTATGCTTTCTTTTTATATATATATATATCATGATGATGTGTTACTGATTGTGTACATGAATTATCTTGTAGGAGTGATGAGAAACTAGTGAGAGTTCTATCCTAAGGCAGCCACAAAGATAGTGCTAACATCCATCCAGGAGGATGAGATAGATCCTGACTATTTACCCCACCAATCATGGAGGATGAGCCAGAGTCACTCAGACCATTCGTGAGGCTACGAGGAGCATACTAAAAAGTGTGAGGAAACTCTGTCAGGCTAAGAGTGCACTATAGTTGGGATAGACCTCAACAAAGGTAGAGAGATTGTAGGTAGAGCTAGCACAAACCCGAGCAAAGAGGGACCAAATGGTAGATGAGTGTCTTATAGCCATTGGGCGAGTATAGGGTCTGGAGTATGTACTTAGACTCGGAAGTTCATGATCATGATCAAACACGACCATCTCACAATGTCCAAGGATTGGATCATGAGTGCCAAATCTTGAGGTTCTAGCTCTCATAGACCATTATGATATTGTATATGATTTTGAGATGTATGTAAAACTTTGGTATATATATATATATATATATATATATATATATATATATATATATATATATATAGACATGCACCTTTGATATTATGATGATGTATCTTTTTGTATGTGAATGTTAAATTCTATGTGATTAATTAAATGACTTATGGTAAAAATTATTTAATTAATGGCTTCATGATTTAATAGGAATGGTGTGATCTAATATAAAAAATATTTCAGTTTTAGCATAGATACAACATTGAAAAATGAAAAAGAATATGCTAAATTAAATACACCAATAAGGATTTAATTTAACACAACAAGAGGGTGAATAGTATGAAGCCTAAAGTAATGAACTTAAATAATTACCTTAGTGTTTAAGACAAATAGAAATTTAGTTGTCAAGGACAAAGCAATGTAAAAGCTATGACATCAAATAACTTTAAACAACGCTGCTATACCACTCATACTATTCAAAGGGGATTAGAGATAATATCGACATAGATGTGCAACATTAATAGGTTACCTAAGGGGCATTCCATCAAGTTGTGTTAAGAGATAATCACTAGACCCATAATTGGTATCAAAAATGCAAGGTCCCAACAAATTAGGGTTGAACCTATCTTTGTCTTCATTTTCAGCACTATCAGTTCTTTGATTTTCAATAAGAACAAAATTGCCCTTAAAAAATGATCGAGGAATAATATGAATTTTATGGTTGCGTTGTAATTGTTTAATGTGAGCTTGGAGATGTTCAAGAGAATTAATGCATTGTTCATCAATCATCTCATCGTTGTTCTTTATAAGTGTCAATTTAAAAAAGATCTCAGAGAGCAACTCACAAAGTAGGAATTTCTAACTCCAAGGGCATAATCGCATCAGTACTATAAACAAGGCTATAAGGGGTATTTCCTATGGATGATCAAACATTAGTTCTATAAGCCCAAAGCACGTAAGATAGTTGTGTATGCCAGTCTTTATGATTATTGTTAATAGTTTTCTTAAGGATTTTTTCAAGAAGTTTATTAGTATTTTCAGCTTGTCCATTGGATTATGGATAATACGATGTAGAGAAACTATTTTAAATATTAAAATTTTCAAGAAATTTTTGAACTTCGCTATTCTTAAATGGTGTTCCATTATCTGAAACAAATGCAAAAATAAGTCCAAAGCGAGAAATTATGTATTCCATTATGAAACGATAAATTACTTTAGCATTTGTTGAATGAAGGGGGATAGCTTCTACCCATTTTGTGAAATAATTGGTTGTGGTTATGATAAACATATGTCTAGCAAAAGGAGGTGAAATTTTTCCAATAAGATCTAACCTCCATACTGAAAACGACCAAATGGGAACATTGGTACAGAGCTCAACAGTAGGAGCATGAATCAAATTGCTATTTTATTGGAATTTGTGACATCATTTAACATAGGGGTATGTGCAGGATCATCATGGAAAAAATAGGCCCTTAAGTGGCAAT
>VDFB02270651.1:443385756-443520421 GCA_007258455.2 Sequoia sempervirens
TCTCTCTCTCTCTCTCTCTCTCTCTCTCTTTTCTCCCTTTCATCATCACTTTCATGTGTTTTCATTTTTGTTTATGTTTGGTTTGCCATGGGATCTTGATCCTGGGGGCTTGATCACCCCTCTTGATTCTTGATGTCTCATCTTTCCCACATCAGTGCATTTTGAACCCTCTTCATATGCATGTATGGCTACTTTAGTGTGATTTTGAAGCAAGCTCATCCTCTCACTAAAGTGGGGGTTAAATGTACCATAGAAAAATGGATCTTTGGACATTTTCACACTCATTTGGACATTTCCTTGTAACTAGGGCTTGATTTTTCCTTGATTTAATGTTGTAATGTGGTCAACACATTCACATTCAGTCTTGAGTCTTAATAAATCATTAAGAACTTTGTGATGTCTTGTAAAAGTGTTGTGAAGTGTTGTAACACATTTTCACACTTTTCTAGACAATCTTCTTATTATAATTCACCTAAATAACCCATTTATACCACTTACCAAGTCCTATTTCAAATTGTTGTAAAGTCTTGTAACAAACTTTCACTCTTTTCTAGGCTTTTCATCAATAATTACACCTTTCTTATGCCTTATTTGGCCCCTTTATGCACTTATAGGCCATAATTAAGTGTATTTTTTAATATAAACCTGGTAAACATCATTTAATGCAATATAATTCGTGACATCCATTCACATGCCTTGAGTGGTACCCATTTTTCATTAGGGGTGAATGAGTCCCTCTTGGCACAAAAATAAAAATACATTCAAATTTATGGTGGGTTTTTATTTCTTAAGACCTAAGGTCAGCCTATGATGTATTTTTGGGAAATTAGGGCATAATTGTGTATAAAAATATGATTTTCTATTCATTTTCATCCCCCCATTCATTCAATCATTCAATCCATCAAATAATTCAAGCACTCAAGCATTTCTAATCATTCAATCAAGCAATTTTCAAGCATCTTGGAGCAGCCATTTGCATATCTTCAGATTTCAACATCAAGGGTTTGGTGGGTTTGTGGAATTTCATGTTGTTTATTCATCATTCTCTTTCATTTTTCATTGCATTTTCAAGATTTTTATTACCAAAATAGGGTTTGACCAAGGCAAACCCCTATACTCTAACCCTATACACTTTTTCCCCTCTTTGCATGTGTTTTTTGCAAGTCTTGTATGTAGATTTTTCAAAGAGATAGGTGTTAAAAGTGCCATCAAATTTTCAAAGATCATTCAAAGTCAAAAAATCCCTAATTGAAGCTTAGAGATCACCTATAGACTTAATTTTGTAGATTCGGATCCAGTAACCTGTTAGGAAGAAAAGTGCAAACCAGGACACATAGATTTGACCTTTGATTTTTCAAAATTTTGAAGGATTGATTTTCCATCAGTGGTGAATGAGTCCAACTACCAAGCCTTAAAAAGTGATTTCTAAAGTTTTGTGTTCCTACCATCCTGAAACCTGTTCCCATATTTTTTACCAAAATTAGGACTAATTTTCCCAAGTTGTCAAATGAGTCCCAGTGGGCTTCATCAATAATTTCTATTGTATTCCAGACCTTCTCTGCATTATTTTTCAGCCTCTGTGTGCATCTCTTCATTTTTTTCGAATATTGTTATTATTTTTTCATGTTTCTAGTTATTTTTTCATATCATGGTGTGTTTTCAAACACTTCATATTTCTTTAGTTTTGCATAAATAATCAATCTCTTTCATTAGTTTTGTGCATTTAAGACATTTCATTTAGGCATATTTCCATCATACTTGCATTAGTTTGAGTGATCCATCATAGTTTTTGGCATATGATCTCTCTCCTTTTAGGTGGAAAACCTTAAGAGTGCAAGAGAGCCCGTATAGCCAAAAAAAATTGGTTTAGAGGGAAGAATATAGAATTCTTCTATAAACTATCTAGATTTGTTGGATGGTGATCAAAAACTATCTTGGGACTAATACGCCATGTTGAGTGATTCAGTCCACGTATAGTTTTTTCTGAGCATCTTTCTAAATCCTCTAAACTGAGATCTAACACTGTTGAATGCTATCAAAAAGCTATATCAAGGACTAAATTGCTAGGTTGGGCGAATGAGTCCAGTTCACATAAATCTGCAAAACACACATCACAAGAGAGAGAAGAATGTTATTTTGTCAGAGGATGGGGGTTTTCCTTGGTCAAACCCTATTTTGGTAGTTAAACCTTGAAATGAAATGAAATAGCATGAAGGAATGATGAATGAACAAATGCAATGTTGTAACTCACCAAACCCTTGAAATGAAGGTTGCAAACTTGTGTGAAATGGATAGCATGAATGTGGATCTTGACTCTTGATTGAATTCTTAAAGATTTGTCTTGAATGCTTTCTTGAATCATGAAACCTACATCATAAATGTTAGCTCACAAACACACATGATGCATAAATACTTTGACTTGATGCTTGAATCTTGAATATTTCTCCAAATGCTTGATGATTTTCTCTTGAATTCTCTTGTAAACTCTTGCATGAATACTTGAAGGCTCTAGATCTTAGATAAAACTTGTTAATTGAAATCATGATTTGAAACCTTAGTTTTATAGGCATCCTATCTAATTTATCATTTATTAGATCCCAAATGCCGACATTTGCAAAATTTGAATTAAAAACCTTGATTTCTCACTCAAAACCCTAAAAATTCCCCAAACAGAACTAATATGCCAAGGGTGGTGTATGGGTCCCACCTAGGGGGACTAATATGCCTAGGGTGGCATATGAGTCACACCTAATTTTTTAAAGGTGAGAGAATGTCTAGGGGTTAGAATATTAAATGCATTCATTGAATTTGTCAAGATTTCAGTTGAAATAGTCCTTGGGATATGTAATAAAGGGTCTTAGGGGCCTATTAATGAGGATTTAAAGGACATGAATTCTAGGATACTAAAATAGGTTCAAGAAAAGTGTGAAATTGTACTATCTCCAATAAGGAATTACAATTTTCTACACTAAATTTAGCCCCCACTTTAGTGAGAGAATGACCTTGCATGAAACTCACACTAAAGTAGATAAATATGCATCAAGAGGGGTTAAAGTGCACCAATGTGGATGTTATAGGATGAAAAGGATCAAGGAGGGTGATCAAGCCCCTAGGATCAAGATCCTATGGAAAAATAACATAAGTACAAAGGAACACACACAAGGTGTATGATATACAACACCAAGACAAGATACACAAACAAACAATTTGTTAAAGACTTAAAGAAAGAAAAGAGAAAAAAAAGAGGTGGATCAATTCTAAACAACCTATCCAACATGATGTGGACTAGGTCTCAGTTGTTTTTCTAAAAAATGAATGCTCACTCTGAGGTAGCATAACTTTAGGTTGTTTGTTGGGTGAGTATCCAAAAAGGGTGGCTTATTGAGAAATTCATGCCTCTATATCGACTTCTCACCATACAATGAGAAATCCATGCCCTCATTTAGGCTTCTTGTCATACTAACCATACCAAATCTATCCCTCTGATAACTTCAATAGGGTGCCACAAAATGAAACTTTGAGCTTCACAAAGCCTAACAAGTTGTGTTAAGCGCATATAAACATTTACGTATGTAAAGGATTTTCTATTTTTCAAGGGATTTTTCTTTGTTCATTTAAGGTCTTCTTGTTAGGGATCATCATTCCTAATGTCTCCAAGAGAGGAAAAGTCAAACAAATATCACGCTCTTAGAGGAAATCAAACCCAATGAAATCACCAAGAGAAAGATGCATTGCAAGAATAAGAAAATCGTACAATGAAACATGAGTGTCGATGTATTCCCCCACTTTAAAGTAGTTTCTAAAACCATTGTTGTGAGAAATTTCTTTAAATTATAAGAAGACATGATAGTTTATTTAGAAATCCCTATGCAAATTCATATGTTGTCGGATGAAACTATATCATGAATAAAGGTTTTCCCCCAAAATGTAATGCTAAACATAGAAAGAAAAGTACATCACATGTGAACCAACTTAAGGCATGTCATCCACATCCCAAGAATTCTCCTATATATACATGGAAGATGGTCAATTAGCCCAAAGAGATAATGAAAAGTGCCATATGAGGAAAAGACTACCTAACCCCTTGCCCCCACTTAGTGCAAGACAAGGATGAGCAGAGATGATTGATGAAAATTAGTATTAATTAGAGGAACTAGGTGTTTCAACACAAGGAAGAGCACCACAATCCATTTGGGAGATGGAATTGGACCTATTTCACACTTCAATTCATTAGGAAACTAGGTCCCTCAACCAATGACTCAATTGAGGAATGGCTAGTGGATTCCTTGGATAATCGATCGAGGGTTCACCATTAAATGAAGATTCAAAAGGGAGAAATGAAAACTCACTATGAAACCTAAAAAATTTAAAGCATGGAATCAAACTGATAAATTGAATAAACAAAAAAGTACCTGGATGAATGGAGATGCCAAGACAAGATCCATTAACTCTGAAAACTATTGTTAGGGCTTGCACCAAGACTAATATGCCAAGTAGGCATATGAGCCCTGCTCTAGGGTTTTTAGGGTAGAATATGGAATTCTTTTCAACTATCAGGATCTACTAAATGGTGATAAAAGATTTTCTCGAGATTAATATGCTAGGTTGGGCGATTTAGTCCACCTATAGGTTTTTCTAAGTATCTTTATAAGTCATCTTAACAGAAACCTGGCATTGTTGAATGTTGTCTAAAGGCTATATTAGGGACTAAATTGCTAGGTTGGGAAAATGAGTCTAGTTCACATAAATCTAGAAAATATGCATCACAAGAGAGAGAAGAATTTTGTTTTGTTAGAGGATGGGGTTTTGACTTGATCAAACCCTTTTTTGGTAATTAAACCTTGAAATGAAATGAAATAGCATGAAGGAATGATGAATGAACAAATGCAATGTTGCAACTCACCAAACCCTTGAAATGAAGGTTGCAAACTTGTGTGAAATTCCTAGCACATGAATGTGAATCTTGACTCTTGATTGAATGCTTGAAGATTTGTCTTGAATGCTTACTTGAATCATGAAACCTACATCACAAATGTTAGCTCACAAAAAAACATGATGCATGAAGACTTTGACATGATGCTTGAATCTTGAATATTGCTCCAAATGCTTGATGATTTGCTCTTGAATGCTCTTGTAAACTCTTGCATGAATACTTGAAGGCTCAATATCTTAGATAAAAATTGCTAGGTGAAATAATGATTTGAAACCTTAGTTTTATAGGAATCCTATCTTATTTTTTTGTTTATTAGATCCCAAATACTGACACTTGCAAAATCTGAATTAAAAACCTTGATTTCCTACTCAAAACCCTAAAAAGGACCCAAATGGGACTAATATGCCAAGGGTGGCATATGGGTCCTTCATAGGAGGACTAATACACCTAGGGTGGCATATTAGTCCCACCCTAAGTTTTTAGGGTGAGAGAATGTCATGGGGTTAGAATATTATATGCATTCATTGAATTTATTAGGATTTCAATTGAAATAGGCCTTGGGATATGTAATAAAGGGTCTTAGGGGCCCATTAATGATGATTTAAAGGACATGAATGCAAGGGTACTAAAATAGGTTCAAGAAAAGTGTGAAATTGTACTATCTCCAAGAAGGGAGTACAATTTTCTACACTAAATTTAGCCCCCACTTTAGTGAGAGGATGACCTTGTGTGAAACTCACACTAAAGTAGATAAATATGCATCAAGAGGGGCTAAAGTGCACCAATGTAAATGGTATAGGATGGAAATGATCAAGGAGGGTGATCAAACCCCCAGGATAAAAATCCTATGGAAAACCAACATAAGCACAAAGGAACACACACAAGGTGTATGATATACAATAGCAAGACAAGATACACAAATATACAATGTTAAAGACTTAAAGAAAGAAAAGAGAAAAACAAAATAAAAAAGGATGGATCAAGCCTGAATAGTCTATCCAACACAATGTGGACTAGGTATTAGCTATTTTTCCATAAAATTCATGCTCACTTTGAGGTAACGAAACTTCAAGTTGTTTGCTGGTTGAGTATCCAAAAAGGGGGGCTTAGTGAGAAAGTCATGCTTCTGAGTATCCAAAAAGGGGGGCTTAGTGAGAAATTCATGCTTCTGTATTGACTTATAACCATACAATGAGAAATTCATGCCCTCATTTAGGCTTCTCAATCTACTAACCATACCAAATCTATCCCTCTAATAACTTCAATACAGTGCCACAAAATGAAACTTCAAGCTTCACAAGGCCTAACAAGTTGTGTTAAGCACATATGAACATCTATGCATGTAAAGGAATTCTATTTTTCAACGGATTTTTCTTAGTTTTTTTAAGGTATTCTTCTTAGGGATCATTATTCCTAATGTCTCCAAGAGAGGAAAATTCAAAGAAATATCACGCTTTTAGAGGAAATCAAACCCAATGACATGACCAAGAAAAAGACGCATCGCAAGAATAAAGAAAATCGCACAATGAAACATGAGTGTTGATGTATGCCCCCATTTTCAAGTAGTTTCTAACATCATTTTTGGGAGAAATTTCTTTAAAGTAGTAGAAGACATGAGGGCTTATTCAAAAATCCCTATGCAAATTCATATGTTGTCGAATGAAACTACATCATTAATAAAGGGTTTCCCCCAAAATGTAATGATAAACATAGAAAGAAAAGTATGTCACATGAGAGCCAACTTAAGGGATGTCGTCCACATCCCAAGCTTGTTCCTATATATACATGGAAAGTGGTCAACTATCCCAAAGAGACAATGAATAGTGCCATATGAGGACAAGATTTCCTAACCCCTTAACCCCACTTAGTGCAAGACAAGGATGAGCCAAGATGATTGATGAAAATTAGTATTAATTAGAGGAACTAGGTGATTCAACACAAGGAAGAGCACCACAATCCTTTTGGGAGATGGAATTGGACCTATTTCACACTTCAATTCATTAGGAAACTAGATCCCTCAACCAAGTGACTCGATTGAGGAATGGCTAGTGGATTCCTTGAATAATCAAATGGGGGTTCACCATTAAATGAAGCTTCAAAAGGGAGAAATGCAAAAACTTAGAAAAACTCACTATGAAACCTAGAAAATTGAAAGCTTCAAATCAAACTGATAAATTGAATGAAACAAAAAAGTACCTAGATGAATGGAGATGCCAAGACAAGATCTGTGAACTCTGAAAATTGATGTTAGGGTTTGCATCGGGCTTAATACACTAGGTAGAGCATTTGTGTCCTAATCTAGGGTTTTTAGGGTAGAATCTAGAATTCTTGTCAACTATCAAGATCTACTGAATGGTGATAAAAAAATGTCTCGAGACTAATACACCAGGTTGGGAGATTTAGTCCACCTATAGGTTTTTTTGAGTCCTTTGAACCAAGATCCGACATTGTTGAATGTTGTCAAAAGTCTATATCAGGGACTACATTTCTAGGTTGGGAAAATGAGTCTAGTTCGCATAAATATACGAAGCACACATCACAAGAGAGAGAATAATGTTGTTTTGTTAGAGGATTGGGTTTTACCTTAGTCAAACCCTATTTTGGTAATTAAACCTTGAAATGAAATGAAATAGCATGAAGAAATGATGAATTAACAAATGCAATGTTGCAATTCACCAAACCCTTGAAATGAAGGTTGCAAACTTGTGTGAAATTCCTAGCACATGAATGTGGATCTTGACTCTTGATTGAATGCTTGAAGATTTGTCTTGAATGCTTGCTTGAATCATGAAACCTACACCACAAATTTTAGCTCACAAAAACACATGATGCATGAAGACTTTGACATGATGCTTGAATCTTGAATATTGCTCCAAATGCTTGATAACTTGCTCTTGAATGCACTTGATCTCATAAACTTGCTAGGATACTTGGATACCTGAAAGCTCTAGATATTAGATAAAATTGCTAGGTGAAATAATGATTTGAAACCTTAGTTTTATAGGCATCCTATCTAATTTACCATTTATTAGATCCCAAATGCCAAAATTTGTATAATTTGAATAAAAAAACCTTGATTTCTTGCTCAAGACACTAAAAAGGCCCCAAATGGGACTAATACACCAAGGGTGGCTTATGGGTCCCACCTAGGAGAACTAATACACCCTAGGGTGGCGTATTAGTCCCACCCTAAGTTTTTTGAGTGAGAGAATGTCTGGGGATTAGAATATTAAATGCATTTATTGAATTTTTCAAGATTTCAATTGAAATAGGCCTTGGGATACGTAATAAAGGGTCATAGGGGCCTATTAATGATGATTTAAAGGACAATGCAAGGGTACTAAAATAGGTTCAAGAAGAGTGTGAAATTGTGCTATCTCTAAGAAGGGAGTGCAATTTTCTACACTACAGTATCGAAGTTGAAGAAGTGAATCAAAGTATTGCTTAAATCTACCTCAAAAGATTATAAAATTGAAATCAGGCAAAAAACCAAAATGAAAACAATAAATGCAAATAGAAATATTTTTGGTCAATGCAGATCACATGTTTTCCTAGGATGCTCCTGCATCAAACACACCAAGCAAGAAATTTGTGAGCATGGGCTCACAAAGGTGGAGTTGAATGATAGAACCACTCTTCGAGACTGCAAAAATCTCCAATGAAGTCCTTCATTGGTATTCTGACCTCCTCTTTCAAACAACTAACCTCCTCCACGAAAAAAATAATTCATCCTCTTCTTTTCTCCATGCCCTCCTTTGGCATGCCTTCACTGCAACTTTCCCTTGCAACCACGATGATGCAATCATACCTCAATCTCATGAAGATTCCACTTCATCTTCTGTAATTTTTCACAACACTTTCTTTTGCATCTTTCTCTCTCAACCATTCAAGATTCCACACACCTACAACAATACTTTTGAGCTCCTCAATCACACTTCCACTATCCATAAGTTTTTTCACAAGTTGCCTCACGTTTGGTAATCTTCTTGTGCCTCTAAAACCTCTACTCACTTCCCTCTACAACCATAGTTCTTGGTGTGAACCTCCTCTCATCAATGATATATCTGTGCACTAAGAACCTCTGGATCTGATACCAATTGATGAAGAAGAAACCACTCACAACCCAAAACCACAAATCTCATATTACAAAGACTCAAAAATAGATAAAACCTAAATCAACAAATACTTGTGTCAATTTGAATCGATTACAATTACACTCAACAAAAACTCATTCAAAAATAATTGGATATCTTTATTATATTAGATTTCATGAAATACATTACAATTCAAGCAATCCCATTGCATCTTGACTCTTCAATTTCTTCTTTCACCCACTTGACCTCATTTGCTAGCATACCTCATTTGAGGCAAGTCATGGATCCACACTTTCTAACATTCAACCCCTTCCTTAGGTTGTCTTATCTCCAATCTTCAACAAACATACTCATACATTCAAACTTTCTCTTTAAATTCATGACTCTCCGTGCTACCATTCTTTATTTCCCCTAGCAATTTCTTTTATCACCTCCTTTCTTTGCTTTAAAAATAATAACCTATAGGTATACACTCATTGTCTAACAACTATGTTTTCCCTTAACTTGACCTTTGGGTGACCATTCTTTACCTCAAGCCACTTCCCATCTACTAATTTGTTGCTCTCTCCATTTAATTCTGCTATACTCTCTATCTTCTCCTCACTATCTACACCTTCTGCATCTTCCTCTTCCATCTGGAATGACACCCACTTAGTACTCTTCCTCTATCGACCACCACACATTTCTCAATTTATATGTTGTGCTCATTAAAACAAGTTTTCCTAGTGGTCCTCATACTCTTTATACCACTTCTATGTGCCTCCATAGGTTTTCATCTTTAAACCCAATCACATTCAAATGCTATGCACAACTCCTACACAGTATTCATCCACCACACCTATTTTCCTAAGCAACGATAGCTTTGGCTTCACTGTACTATCTGGTGTAAGGTTTGTTCTTTGGCATCTCTCACATGGCGCGACCTCTACTTCCTAATTCCCATGTCACATGGTGCGAGAACTTTCTTCTTAGACTACTAATAGGCATTAACTTCTGTTGGCTTAGGTGCCTCTTGTTTTCCCTGGTTCACTATTGCATGAAATATCTTCCTTTCTCCTTAAGTTCCTTCACTAGCGCAGTTTTCTCATATTTCAATCTACCTTTACATCAACCTCATTCATGACTATGATCTTAGCTCATATTTCTTTAATCTACACCATTCATGCTATTCATATGACCTCCATTAAAAAAATTTTATCCCCACACAACATGGTTGAAACGTCTTTTATCAAGCTAATTCATTGTCCATCTAGGTGGTATGTATTTCTCTTCATTTAAATCTGCACACTCCTTTTTTTTATCTATTACAAGAATGGTGTCATGACTCGCTAAATTGGTTCCATTCATTTGGAGTCTACAATAACTTTTTTCTTCAAGATCAGTGTCATACCTTCATTCAACCTTCGAATTTATTCAATAAACTCACAATGTTTTTTTCTCTAACATGTCTTTAAGATAAAAGTAATAATAGAAATTATATTTCCAAGGATATCTTTGGAGATGTCAATAATGAGAATATGCTCTATCCCTTTTTTCTTCAACAAGATGATTAACTTTCAATATTACACATAATGTATAGAAATACAATGAATATATCAAGAATATGAGTTTCCTTTGTTACACAAAAAATAATAGTTTACCTACCCATGAAATAAAATTTTCTCTCCACCCAAACGTAATGGCATCATGAAGCCTCATAGGCTCTATGTAAGGAAACTATGCAGCCATAGAATGACAATTTCCACATAACCCAAATCTGAAAACATGCAAGTAAAATACTCAACATCAACATGCAAGAGAATAGACAACATACCCATGAAAGATGACACAAGATATACCCTGGGAAAACCCTCAAGAGGGAAAAACCTAGCCTCCAAAAGAATCCACACTCCATGTATTATTCAGCAATGAAAACCCATTACAATACATCTGCAGAGACTCCATGAACACTTCTGAAGCACAAGCTATCCATGCATTCCATGTGACCAAGCATGAATCCACACATCCCATGCCATGCTTCAAACCCTCACACATGCACAAGCTCAACCTTGACCAACTTTTGATCCAACCTTTATCCAACCCTAAACAACTACCCATGTGGTTGCTTTTATAGAAACAAGCTCCCACAAAACCACCAAGTGGTATTACATAAACCATGTGCCCAAAAATACTACATCATGTGACCCCACATTTAATATTGGGTACTTTATTATTTTATTATTATTCCCCAATATTAAATAATTACATTTTACAATTATGTCCCAATGTTACATACAACAAAGTGGCCCCAACATTATAACTCCTTGTGATGCACGTTCACCTAGAAAACCCCTAGGTGCACCACACACATAATAAATAAATAAAACAATACAAACATTATGCAAGGTGTAAAACACCTAATTCCAACACTCTAGCCATACCCCTGAGGAAACACTAAAAAATTACCAAATAATCTTGGTATGGAAGTTACAACTAACTTATTTAACAATTACAATTACACCTATTTTCAAAGAACCATTCTAACTCAACAACCTTCATATCACTTATTTCATCATTTACAAGCAATTAGAGGAAGTAGGATGATGAGGTATAAATAACCTCATGATTATAATAAGCCAAATACCCTTCTTTGTTTCTACCAACCACTTTAGCCCTGCCAATTGTTTATTTTTTAGGAACAATAACTGTTTACTTTTTGTAAAATAATATATAGATCTTTATTTCCTAAATTGATTAAAATTCGGTCACTAATGCTGGTATAATGGTATAGGCTTTAAATCATTGTATAGGACATTATGTACGACTAAGATGACTTTAACCAAAATTTAAATAGTTGAAGATAGAGCACCAAAAGTCTAGGAGTCAAAAATCTAGGTGTGCATAGTGGAACAAGTCCTTTGAATATTTTTTGTTAAATTTTTGTTAAAAAATTTACAGCTCCATTCATAGCCTTTAATATGTTCTATGTTATGGAAATTGGTTAGTTGGTTAGTTGAGATTTTGTTAAAATACTTTTTCAATGGTGATCTTCTACCATCTAAAATTTAGGATTTTGTTAGCAGTATAGTATATATATGTAACTGTAAAAAAAAATGCATATGTGATAGCATTATGCTATTATGATATGCTTTGAACTATGTATCTGTATTAAACTTTTTTGATATGAATAAAATAAACTTTTCTAGTCTTATTCTGAGTTACTAGTTTTGTGTAATGGAATTGTCATGAATAGACTTATTTTGAAGATGTGAAAGTACATGTGATCTGAGTTAAATGTAGGCACACCTGAGAGCTAGCCACTCGAGGGATCTTGTAGAGTAGATAATTATTTTTCGTTGTTAATACTATTACTTTCATTTTGTACATGTTGAATTTAGATGAATGTTATTCTATGTCGAGCTTTGTACTCCTGCAGGTCGTAGTTTCAAGTTTGCAATCTTTAAATTCTGTTACTTTCAAATTCTGGAGCACCTACTCTTGTTGTTAGTTACAATTCATTAAGTGTATTTTTTATCAGCATTTAGTCATTATCCATTATTTTATTTCATTTAAATTTTATAGTTTAACTGCAAGTATTAATTTCTAGGTAAATTGTATCTTTCTAGAGTAAGAATTTCATGTTTTCTAGTTTAGTGACTTTCTAGTTAATTTTTGTTTACAACCATTTTAAACATTCAAAAAATCTAAGAGAGATGACCAAGAAATACCCTATTGCATACAACCTCTGAATACTACCTAGTTGACATAATTGATATGTTTCTAACTAAAGTGTTAGGACCTTACAATAGCCTGTCACTTTTTGGTGCTGCTGTCGAGGGCATTCCTTTTCTACTGTTAATAGCAGATTGCTTGGATACCTCTTTTAGGAAAAATAGTTGCCAAGATTCTTTTTCTACATGGACAAGAAATGAGGTTTGTACAAAATATTCATACCAAAACCCCGTAAAAGATGTTCCAACCACAAGCAAGGAGGTAGAAGTCTTAGCTAAAGAACTTATTGAAGAATTGATTAAGCAGGATCAACCTGAGACCTCCCAGTATACCCCATAACCTCAACCATCAAAGCAAACCTTTATTGAGGAAAGCATCCCTTTACACACCCCAGAGCCTCAACCATTGGAGAAAACCTTTGAAGAGGAATGTTTTCCTTTAAATATCATGGGTGATAACTGTAGAAATGGCACTAACCCAAGAGGGGGAGCATGAACATTCACCTATCCTATTGCTCTTGACCAAGATGATGATACACCTACAAAAAACATTTCACCATCCATCCTACCAACTTTCATGGGTTTATCCTCTGAAGACCTTGACCAACTCCTTTTTTAGTTTAAAGTCTTGTGTCAGATGTATGACTACAAAAATGATAACCAAAAGTTCAAGCTCTTTCCCTCCACTCTGAAGGAGATTGCAATGTGTTGGCTCATGGGATTAGCTTTAGGGTTGATATCCACCTGGGAAGATATGGAGTATTCTTTTCTAAACAAATACCAAAGCTACTATAGAGTCAGTGATAGGAAGGAAGAGTTGTTCAAATTGAGGTAAAACGAACATGAAATCCTAGAAGATTACTTGGATAGGTTCATCTTCTTATTAAACAATGTGGTGAAGAAGCCATAAGTTTGGAAATTCTAAAGACCATATTTCTTAAAGGACTTGATGAAGATGCTAGGAGAAATCTAGACTTTATGGGAAAAGGATATGTGTCTGAACTTAGACTTGATGATATCACTAGGCTATGTTGGAATTTATCCTATACTTGAGGAGGTATTCGTAAATCTACTCTTTTCATAGGTTCCAATGACATAGGTAAACTACATGAGGAAATAGAAAATCTTAAAACTAACATTCTTGTTCAATTAAACACCACACTAGATGGAATCCAAACCAAAACACGTAATCCTGAGACCTTATCCATCTATTTTCCTATGTGTTGAAACAAACATCTACTAAGAGAATGTCCTTTAGAAAAAATTGACACTTTTTCAATTTTATGAGAAAAGTCATGCCACTAATCAATGTGAGATTCTAAATGCTATCAAAAATTCCAAGAAAAGGACATATTAGGTTGAAAAGGAGATCAATTTTGTGAATCAAATACCTACAAGGAATTTCTCTTAAGACCAAAACTCAAATCCCATCTAGTGACCCCCAAACAATTCGAATAATAATCGATGGGTGGCACCTTGGCCTCAAGAACCATCTAACTAGGGATATTACCCTTTGGGACCACCTAAATAGGTGAAATAGTCCTAGGTAAACCCTCAATGGCCAAACCAAACTCAACAACAATGGTATCCTCAAAATCCTGCACCTCAATGGAATCAAACTCAAAATAAGTTTTATAGTAGGCCAAGAAGGATGCCTAATCCGTAGTAGAATATTTTACTAGCTCCTTTGAATCCTCAACAAAATGAACAGGTCAACCAACCACAACTCCTAGCACAACCTATCCCTAATCCAAAGATTAATTGTCAAAATACCCTAGTGTATTCAACAAAACAAGAAAATGTGACTGTACTTAATTCTATCCATTGTAGAAACCTATAGTTAAGGTAGGAGAAACACTCTCGTAGCCTACCATAGTTGAGATCATGGATGAACCAAATGAAAAATGCATTGAAAGGACTCAGAAACCTTCGATACCTTTAGAACAAAACCTAATGAGTAATCAAGACATGCCTCTCCCACAATCCTCATCTACAACTCTTGAGTTACCTCAAGAAGAGGATGGTTAGCATTCAATAGATCTTTCTAAGGAGGATCTTACCTTGAAGAAGAAAACAAAAGCTCCTTTTCTTGAATTCCTGAAAGCCACCACCTTCAACAACACTCCAAAAATGACCTTATCCACTAAAACTGTGTTGATACAAGAAATTAATCAACTTCAAATTGGTTCCTTTGCTACAAGCGATTAAAGAGATACCTGAACTAAACCAACTAATCAAACAGTTGTGCATCAAAACACCAAGAAGGAAACCAAAAAGGATTAACACTATTTACATAAATGAATATATAGCTAATCTTCTAGCTAGAAAAACCACAACTACAAAATATGATGACCCAAGCAGTCCACTCATAGCAATGATAATCAATGAGCTAGCAATACCTAATGCACTTGTGGACTTAGGAGCAGCCATTATGAGATGATGGTGGATGTTATAGAAAAATTGGGACTCACTAATTTGCATCCCATAGCTACAGTATGGAAAATGGAAAATCAATCCAATGCTATTCCCAAAGGTTTCATAGAAAAAATTCTTGTTAAGGTTGATGATTGGGAATATCTAGTAGACTTCCAAATATTCTAGTCCCTCACACCAAAGGATAGTTATCCGATAATATTAGGAAGATCATGGCTAGCAACAGTTGTAGCCAAGATTGACTATAGAGAGGGAGGAAGGACCATTTCTCATGGCCCCAATAGCAAACACATATTTTTTATATCTCCCACTCAACCTGTTGAACATAACAAATTTTGGGTTGATGAACCAGATGATGCCAACAAACAAGAGAATCTAGCCTCACTTACTATGGTAGTTATTAAACAACATGGCGGAGAATTAGAAAATGAATTAGAAAACAATATGCAAAACCTTACTATAGACTCGAGTGATGAAGAAGTTTTAGACGTGGAAGATATTTTAGGGCATCCAATCAATGTTGTTCACATCGAATTTGATTACACCAGCTTCATAGGGTTACCTTGTCCCCTGGCTAATATCATTCTAAAAATTGATCACTTCTTTGAAGATATTTCCAAACAACACAAACCTATACCACATAGTTATCCTCTCAATAACTTAACCAGGAAAGTGTATACCATCACCTCTAACTATCTAGGAGTCAAAACCATCATGTTACTACTAGAAAAACGTTGAATATCAACAACTAGTTGACAAAGTTAGAAGAGCACAAATTGTTTGATGTTTTGATTAATAGATCTAAATATTTTACTTGGGACTATATAGAAATTAGAGGAATACACCCAAGTTTTTGTACCCATCACATCTATACTACGGATTTTCTAGACCTGTTCGTCAATCACAACAAAGACTCAACCCTGCTTTGAAAGACATTGTTAAAATAGAAATTGAGAAACTCCTACAATTATGATTCATCTATCTCTTTTTTGACAACAAATGGGTTTCACTTCTGGTACTTGTTCCAAAGAAAAATGGGAAGTGGAGAGTGTGCATTGATTATAGGGAACTCAACAAATCTATCCATAGAGATTACTTCCCCTTACCTTTTGTAGATCGTCTTGGATAAATTGGCTGGAAGGAAGTATTTCTCATTCCTGGATGGATTCAGTGGATATAACAAGATACATGTAGCAGTAGAAGACCAAGACAAAACAACTTTTACTTTCCCTTTGGGAACATTCACATATTGAGTCCTTCCCTTTGGGCTATGCAATGCTCCCACAACATTTCAGAGAGCTATCCTGGCCATATTTGTTGAGCTAGTGAATGACTATGTAGAAGTCTACATGGATGACTTCACTGTATATGGATAAACTTTTGATGAAGGACTTCAAAATTTTCAAATAGAGTATTGAAGTGATGTGAGGACCATCGGCTATCCCTAAATCATGAAAAATCCCTCATAATGGTGGAACAAGGGATAGTATTAGGACACCACATTTTAGCTGAAGGGATAAATGTGGATCCTAAGAAAATTGATGTGATACAACAACTAGAGATTCCAAAGAATCAAATTGGTGTTAGAATTTTCTTAGGAAATGTTGGATACTACCAGAGATTTATAAAAAAAATTAGCAATATTGTAGCCCCTATGTTTTCCCTCTCCAAAAGAATGTAGATTTCACCTAGATAGGTGAATGTCAAGCATAATTTGAGATCATTAAGGAAAAACTCATCTTTGGTCTTGTCCTACATGAACCTAATTGGAACCTTCCATTCCACATTTATGTAGATTCTTTCAATGATGCTATTGGAGCAATTTTAGGCCAAGAAGATGAGAATGGAAGAAAATATGACATATATTTCATTAGTAAGAATTTGACTCCCATTGAATGAAACTACACTACTACGGAAAAAGAATTCTTAGTCTTTGTTCATGCAATCAAGAAATTTCAACATTACATCACCAGATACAAAGTAACTATGTTCGTAGACCATTTAGCTATCAAGTACCTAATGAAAAAACCTATAGTGAATGGGAGAATAATCAGGTGGTTATTGCTTCTACAAGAATTCGATGTGACCATTATTGATAAACCTAGGAAGTTTAATGTAGTTGTGGAATTCCTTATCCAAGATTAAACAAGACAATGGAGATTGTGCTCCTGTGCAAGATGAATTCCTAGATGACAATTTATTTTCCATCTCCATCAAAGCCCCTTGGTTTGCAAACATAGCCAACTACTTGGCCACTTCAGAGTTCCCACTATATTTTACGTCAAAACAAAAGAAACGTCTCATTCGAGAAAGTTCTCCATTCAAATGGATTAATGGGATGTTATTTTGATGTGGCCCTGATCTAGTTTTATGACGTTGTGTTAGATCAGATGAAACATACAACATCCTTAAGGCTTGCCATGATGACCCCTTCGGAGGCCATTACTCTACTAAGAGGACATCCCATAAGATCTTGGGTGTAGGATATTACTAACCCTCTATGCATAAAGATGTAAAGAAATATGTTCATCATTGTGATGAATGCCAAAGAGTAGGAAGACCCACTGCATCCAATGAAATTCCTTTACAACCCTAGGTAGTTCTTGAACCATTTGAAAAGTGGGGATTGGATTTTATTAGCCCTATAGACCCCCTTCATAGGGAAAAGAATACATTTTGGTCTATACTAACTATCTAACTAAATGGGTAGAAGTCCAAGCCCTAAAAGTTGATAACTTCCTATATAACAATATTTTTCTTAGATTTGGAGCCCCTAGAACAATTTTCACAAATCAAGGACCCCAGTTTATGTCCAAATTTATGTTTTCCTTTATTGATCATTTCTAGGTAAGCAATAAAAAGTAATCACCCTATCACCCAAAAAAAAATGGTCAAGTAGAGGTAACAAACAGGGAACTTGAGAATATCTTAACCAAAACAGTTTTATCAGGAAGAAAATATTCGACCAAAAAATTACCCAAAGTCGTTTGGGCTTATAATACAACTTGGAAGTCAACCACTAGTTTCAATCCATATGAGTTGGTTTTTGGGAAGAAACCTCTTCTATCCATTGAATTTGAACTTCAAACTCTAAGAACAACAATGGAGTTAGGCTTAAACCTCAAACAAGCCTAGGTTGAAAGAGACCTATAGCTTAGTGAGTTGGATGAACTCTATTTAGATGTTCTCCACTAGACTGAGCTAGTTCAACAACAATGAAAGGCCTGGCATGATAAACACATCAAAGAAAGAGAGTTCCACAATGGGGATTGGGCATTTTTATTTGATTCCTAATATAAATATCATCAAGAGAAACTGAGGACTCATTGGCTGGGTCCATATGAAATTTTTGAATTCTTTCCAAATGGATAAGTGCAAATCAAACCCATTGATGGTGACACTCAAACTTTTTTATTCAATGGACATTTATTATGCATCTACCATAAACTAGTTAACAAAGAGGAATTTACAAGGATGGTAGAAATGTAAGGAGAAGTACAATGCCTTGAATCTGCTATGGAAGAGCCAAAGGAATGTTCAGATTAATAGTCACCTAGTTCAAAAAAAAATCATCTTTGCATGTGTATGTATTTACAATTACTTCAGGGCATTTATTTTGTATTTTTGACCTTTTGGAGTTGGCTAAAAAAAAATCATTTTGTAGGACTTTATTTTTAATTGAATACAAATTTTGGCACATCTTGCAACGATGCTCTAGAACTTGTTCACACACTTGGTTATGTTTCTCGGTTTGTTCCTGCAATCTGATGCATCTTTTAGTGGTGCTATAGAAATTTTTAAATCCAAGGTGTTTCATTTTGTTCCTCCTTGCATTCTTACATATTTTGATGATGCTCTATAATTTTGTTGTTCCCGCATTTCGATGGCATCTCTTAGCGATGCTCTGAAACTCGGTTCCCGCATTTTGGTGGCATCTTCCAGTGATGCTCCAAAATTTTGTTCCTACACTCTCGAAACATCTTTCATTGATGCTCCAAATTTTTTTTCTTGCATTCAAACATCTTTCAGTGATCCTCTAAAATTTTTTTCCCACATTCTGGCAGCATCTCTTAATGATGCTCCAGAACTTTGCTCTCGAATTTTAGAAACATCTCTAAGCGATGCTTCAAAACTTCATTCCCACATTTTAGTGGCATCTATCAGTGATGCTTTATAACTTCACTCTTGCATTCCAGTGACATCTTTTAGTGATGCTCTGAAACCTTTTTGTTGCATCCAAATGCATCTTTTAGTGATGCTCCAGATTTTTCTCTTTCCACTCGGTTGCATCTTTCAGCAATGCTCTGGAATTTCCTTCTCCACTATGGCTACATCTTTGAGTAATGCTCTGGAATTTTGCTTCTTTCATCTTGGCTGCATCTTCCAGCGATAATCCAGAACTTTTTTTCTTCATCTCGGCCACATCTTCCAACAATGCTCTAGACTTTTGTAAATTTCCTTCCTCTCCAAATGCTCTAATATTTCTAATGACATACACATGATCCTCATTAAATTTTTCCATTACTTCCAAAATTCACACTGTACACTGCCATCTTTTACCATGATAAATATTGTGACCCCTTTCATCATAATAATTACAACCCCTAGCCATCGCGTCTTCATCCTTAATAAATTCATTATAATCCCTTTCCATCCCATCCAATGATAACAATATGTCAGTGAAGGTAAGGAACTTTCAAATTGATGACAAGATGTAAGGTATGCATAGCTTTTACTTTAAGTAGGTAATTATTGTGAATAAAAAGAAATAAATTCGCACATTCCACCACCCCTTTCCAAACTTAGTAAATTGTGTGGGCTGTACTTTTTCTTGAGGTGCAATAGTTTATGCACTTTTTCCCATGCAAAGTAATAATGAAAGTACAACAAAGCTAAAATGCAACAATCAATTAATGTTCCATTAGTTGTATCAAAGTACAAGTGGTTGAAAACTTTACATTTTCTTTAATCGACATCATAGTTTTGTTTAAATAGTTTTTCTCCTTTTAAACACCATGGCATTCAGTAGAAACTAAGTAGAATCACAAGAAAGACACAACATGGGAGGAGCTAAGTGAAAATTAGAGCCAACTTTTGTAGATAAGTTATTGAAACTAAGTAATATTTCAAAAATATTTCAGAGGGTTGGGTGGCTTGAGTTTATGAAGAAATTTGAGGGGAGCAATGAGCAGCTAGTAAAAGAATTTGTAGAGAATTTTTTGGATGGTCAATCTATAGTACATGGAAATAAATTCAAGATAAGCCCTCAAATAATTTCTCATTTATCTGGTATTAGAAATAAGGGTATAAATTTGTTAGAAACAACAAATATTTCCTATCAAAGAATGGTAGAAATTTTTAGTAGGGAAGGGGAACCTCAACCTCTTTTAGTTGTAAATACTTGAGGGAAAAACAAAGGGTTTCAGGGAATGTCAACTCTGGATCCATGGAGAATGACAGTATCCTAGATTATTAAATATTTCACATGTGAGGGACAATGTGTTGTCATAGTAGGTCCACCTTTCTGGCTACTCACTCATTTGTGCCATGGCACTGGAAATCCTAAATTTAGGATCAACCTTCCTACATTTATTAGTGACTATGTTGCTAACATGATATAAATATTTTTAAAAAATTTAGGGCCACTAAAACATCATGGCCTCATTTATCTAATCTATAAACATCATTTCCAAAGAAAATTGGAAGGAAAGTGGCAAAAAATTCTTCAAAATTTGGAAAACCGAGAGCCCACAAGACATTTAAAAGAAGGCGAGTCATCTAGGTGAGCGGCTCAAAAATTAAAAGAGCTTTCCCATGAGCCCCAAGATGTTTCTAAACCCCAACATGCCAAAACAACTCCTCACAGAGAAGCATCAGAAACTTCACCCAATATTTCAGAAACCCCTAGGAATCAAGAGAATGTAAACATAGTAAATTCTAGAGATGAGGATAATCCTCCTTGCAAGAAGAAAAAGTGGTCTAAAATAAAATTGCAAACACCTCCTCCTTTAAGGAGAAGTAAACGATTGTCTACTAAAATTAGTGGTGCAATTGCTTGTGATCAACTGCATGTCCCTAGAAAGAAGAGGTATGACTGAAAAACACATAATATTGTAGCCCAGTCATTAGAAAATGAGGTTCAACCATGTGAAGAAACAACACAAGAAAGTGAAAAGAAAACCAGTAAATATCCTAAGCCTGAAAGGGAGGATGTGCCACTTTAGTTAGGATAAGTAAAGATAGAGAAACAATTGCCATACTATATGGGTGTTGAGGATGAATCTACAAAACAATTGTCTCCCTTGGTTGCCAATGTTATGGTTCAAGTTCCATTTGAGGGACATGATGAAGAAAATATAACTAGTAATGATGTAGAGATTCTTAATTTTCCTCTTTCTACCAATATAGAGGTTGAAAATTTTGATCATAGATAAGCAGAGTTAGAAGAATTAAAACCATAAAATATTTAGTTGAGTATCCTCGCCTGTCACGTGGATGACCAAGGTTTGATCCCTAACAATAGTGCCAAAAAGTGACAAGCTATCATAAGGTCCTAACACTTTAGTTAAAAATATATCAATTATGTCAACCGGGCAGTGTTTAGAGGTTGTATGCAACAAGGGATTTCTTGACCATCTCTCTTAGATTTTTTGAATGTTTAAATTGGTTGTAAACAAAAATTAACTAGAAATCCACTAAACTAGAAAGCATGATATTGTTAAATCTAGAAAGAATGAAATTATTACTCTAGAAAGCATATAAATTACCTAGAAATTAACACTTGTAGTTAAACTATAAAAATTAAATGAAAGAAACTAATGGCTAATGACTAACTGCTAATAAAAAAATACACAATGAATTGTAACTAGTAACAAGAGTAGGTGCTTTAGAATTTCAAAGTAACAAAATTTAAAGATTGCAAACTTGAAACTATAGCCTGCAGGAGTACAAAGCTCAACACAAAATAACATTCATCTAAATTCAACATGTACAAAATGAAAGTAATAGTAATAACTACGAAAAATACTTATCTACTCTATGAGATCCCTCGAGTGGCCAACTCCTGGGTGTACCTCAGTTTAACTTAGATCACATGTACTTTCACATCTTCAAAATAAATATGTTCATGATAATTCCATTACACAAAACTATTAACTCAGAATAAGACTAGCAAAGTCTATTTTATTCATATCAGAAAAGTGTAACACAAAGACATAGTTCAAAGCATATCATAGCAGCATAACGGTATCACATATGCATTATTTTTTATAGTTACATATATATACTATACTGCTAACAAAATCCTAAATTTCATATGGTAGAAGATCACCATTGAAAAAGTCTTTTTAACAAAATTTTAACTAACCAACTAACCAATTTCCATAACATAAAACATATTAAAGGCTCGAAGTGGAGCAGTAAATTTTTAAACAGAAAATTAACACAAAGAATTAAAGGGTCTTGTTCCACAATGCACACCTAGATTTTTGACACCTAGACTTTTGACGCTCTATCTTCAACTGTTTGAAATCCAATTAAAGTCCACTGGGTCATGCATAATGTCTTGTACAATGACTTAAATACTATACCATTATATCAGCGTTAGTCAGTTAATTTCAATCAATTTAGGAAATAGAGATTTATACATTATTTTACAAAAAGTAAACAATTATTATTCCTAAAAATAAAAAATTGGTAGGGCTAAAGTGGTTGGTAAAAACAAAGAAGGGTATTTGGTTTATTATAATCATGCAGATATTTATACCTCATTACTCTCCCCTTCCTAGGCCTGAATAGGTCCTCCTGCTCTCTATTGGATCCTTTTTCTATCTGTATCTCTTCTTGTATTCAATTCATCATATTTAGAGATGAGATCATATAGGTCTTCTACCTCTGCATCCACATGATCAGGAGTTTTAAGAAAACCTTTATTCAACTTAACCCTTGTTTTCCGTGCATGTAAGTCCTCAAGATTCTGCTCTATAGTGACAAGTACTACAAGGGGTGGCTAAAGAGGTAGTGCCTGAAGAAGCATTCATGTCTATTATGCATAATTAGATTCAGTGGTAGGAGAGGACCAAAGAATAATTTTAGGCAGAAAGGACTATGGGACTTCAGATGAGATACCCTAATAGAAAACCCTTCACCTATAAAGCACAATTCAAAGGAATTAAAAGTTATGAAGCTGTTAGGAGTAAATATAATGGCAGTCTTCAGATTTTTTTTTAGGATTTCAAAGCTCATGGGCCACATCTAATAGACAGAGCATGGAATGCCTCTGAGGAGTGTTATACCCCCTTCCTATGTATCTTAAAAAGGGGGAGGTTATTTCTCCCACTAATTTAAGATGGTCATACAAAAGAGCTCAGGCATTAATGAAAATACTAATCAAAAGAAAAGTGGAAAAAAATTATTTGAAAAAATGAAAACCCAAAGCCCACAAGACATTTAGAAGAAGGTGTCATCTGGGTGGGTGGCTCCAAATTTGAAAGAGCTTTCCCCTGAGCCCCGAGGATTTTTTGAACCTAACATGCCAAAACAACTCCTGATGACGAAGCACCAAAAATTTCACTCAATATTTTAAAGATCCCTTTGAATCAAGGGAATGTAAACATAGTAAATTCTAGAGATGAGGATACTCTTCCTCACAAGAAGAAAAAGAGGTCTAAAATAAAATTGCAAACACCTCCTCCTTTAAGGAGAATTAAGTGATTGTCTACTAAAATTGGTGGTGCAATAGCTTGTGATCAATTATATGTCCCTAAAAATAAGAGGAACAACCAGAAACCACATAATTTATTGTAGCCCAATCATTGGAAAATGAGTTTCAGTCATGTGAAGAAATAACACCAGTCGGGGAAAAGCAAACTTGTAAATCCCCTGAGCCCGAAAGGGAGGATGTGCCACTTCAATCAGGACAAGTATAGATAGGGGAAAAATTTCCACACTATATGGGTGTTGAGGATGAATCTGCAAAATAGTTGTCTCCCCCAATTGCCAATGTTATAGAGAAAGGTTCATTAGAGGTACATGATGAAGAAACTATAACTAGTAATGATGCAAATATTCTTAATTTTACTTCTTTTACCAATATAGAGGTTGACAAATTTGATCATAGAGAAGCAAAGTTAGAAGAATTAAAATTAGAAATTATTTAGTTGAGTATTCTTGCCTATCACATGGGTGACCCAAGTTCGATCCCTGACAATGGTGCCAAAAGTGATAGGTTGTTGACGTGAGGTCCTAGCACTTTAGTTATAAATATATCAATTATGTCAACTAGGTAGTGTTCAGAGGTTGTATGCAAGAGAGGATTTCTTGACTATCTCTCTAAGATTTTTTGAATGTTTAAAATGATTGTAAATAGAAATTAACTAGTAAGCCACTAAACTAGAAGAATGAGATTGTTAAAACTAAAAATCATTAAATTCTTACTCTAGAAAGCATACAAATTACCTAGAAATTAATACTTGCAGTTAAACTGTAAAATTTAAATGAAAGCAACTAATGGCTAATGACTAACTGTTGCTAAAAAGTACATTTAATGAATTGTAACTAACAATAGGATTAGGTGCTCCAGAATTTCAAAGTAACAAAATTTAAGATTGCAAACTTGAAACTATGACCTATAAGAGTACAGAGATCGACACAAAATAACATTCATCTAAATTCATCATGTACAGAATAAAAGTAATAGTATTAACAAGGAAAAATACTTATCTACTCTATGAGATCCCTTGACTGGCCAACTCTTGGGTGTGCCTACATTTAACTCAGATCACATGTACTTTCGCATCTTCAAAATAAATCAATTCATGATAATTCTATTACACTAAACTAGTAACCTAGAATAAGATTGGAAAAGTTTATTTTATTCATATCAAAAAAGTGTAACATAGAGACATAGTTCAAAGCATATCATAACAACATAACGGTATCACATATGTATTTTTTTTTACGGTTACATATATATAGGTACTATACTGCTAATAAAATCCTAAATTTCAAATGGTAGAAGATCACCATTGAAAAAGTCTTTTTAATAGAATTTCAACTAACCAACTAACTGATGTCCATAACATAAAACATATTAAAGGCTCAGAGTGGAGCCTTAAAGTTTTAAACATAAATTTGACATAAAGCATTAAAGGGACTTGTTCCACAATGCACGCCTAGATTTCTGGTGCCTAGACTTATGGTGCTCTATCTTCAAATGTTGAAGTCCACTTAAAGTCCACTTGGTCATGCATAATGTCATGTACAATGACTTAAATCTTATACCATTATATCAGAATTAGTAAGCTAATTTCAATCAATTTAGGAAATAAAGATTTATACATCATTTTACAAAAAGTAAACAATTAGTACATTCCTAAAAATAAACAATTGGCAGGGCTAAAGTGATTGGTAGAAACAAAGAAGGGTATTTGTCTTATTATAATCATGAGGTTATTTATACCTCATCACTCTCCCCTTCATAGGCTTGAGCAGGTCCTCTCATGCTTTGTTGGATCCTCTACCTATATGTATCTCTTCTTGTATTCAATTCATCATATTTAGAGTTGAGATCATATAGGTATTCTACCTATGCATCCATAGAATCAGGGTTTTGAGGAAAACCTTTATTGAAATTAACCCTTGTTTTCCATGCATGTAAGTCCTTAGGATTCTACTCTGTAGTGACAAGTACTGTAAGGGGTGGTTGAAGAAGCACTGGTTGAAGAAGCATTCATGCCTATTATGCAGAATTAGATTTAGTGGTAGGAGAGAACCAAAGAATATTTGTAGGTAGAAAGGACTATGGAACTTCAGAAGAGATACCCTAATAGAAAACCCTTCGCCTTTAAAGCACAATTCAAAGGAATTAAAAGATATGAAGTTGTTATGAGTAAATATAATGATAGTCTTCATATTTGTTTTGAGTATTTCAAAGCTTGTGGGCCATGGTTAATAGATAGAGAATGGAATTCCTTTAAGGAGAATTATACCCCCTGCCTATGTATCTTAACAAGAGGGAGGTGATTTATCCCACTAATTTAAGGTGGTCATATAGAAGATCTCAGGAATTAACATAAATACTAACCAAAAGGAAAGTGGAAAAAATTTGTTCAAAATTTAAAAAACCTAGAGCCCACAAGACATTTAGAAGAAGGTGAGACATCTGAGTGGGCAGCTCAAAATTTGAAAGAGAATTCCCCTAAGTCCCGAGATGTTTTTGAACCCCAACATGCCAAAATAGCTCCTAACGGCGAAGTACTAGAAACTTCACCCAATATTTCTAAGACCCCTAGGAATCAAGGGAATGTAAACATAGTAAATTTTGGAGATGAGGATACTTCTCCTTGCAAGAAGAAAAAGAGGTCTAAAATAAAATCACAAACACCTCCTCCTTTAAGGAGAAGTAAGTGATTGTCTACTGAAATTAGTGGTGTAGTAGCTTGTGATCAATTGCATGTCCATAAAAAGAAGAGGGATGACCGACAACCACATAATATTGTATCCCAATCATTGGAAAATGAGGTTCATCCATGTGAAGAAATAGCATAAGAAAGTGAAAAGAAAACCAGTAAATCCCCTAAGCCCAAAAGGGAGGATGTGTCACTTCAGTTAGGACAAGTAGAGATAGGGGAAAAAATGCCACACTATATGGGTGTTGAGGATGAATCTGCACAACAGTTATCTCCCCTGGTTGCTAATGTTAGAGAGAAAGGTTCATTAGAGGTACATGATGAAAATATAACTAGAAATGACTTAGAGATTCTTAATTTTCCTTTTTACACCAATATAGAGGTTAAAAAATTTGATCATTGAGAACTAGAGTTAGAAGAATTAAAAGAAGAAATTATTTAGCTAAGTATTCCCACCTATCACGTAGGTGACCTAAGTTCAATCCCTGGCAATGGCATCAAAAATTGACAGGTTGTCATAAGGTCCTAGCACTTTAGTTATAAATATATCAATTATGTCATCTGAGTAGTGTTGAAAGGTTGTATACAACAGGAGATTTCTTGACCATCTCTCTCAAATTTTCTGAATGTTTAAAATGGTTGTAAATAGAAATTAAATAGAAAACCACTAAACTAAAAAGCATGAGATTGTTAAAACTAGAAAGCATGAAATTCTTACTCTAGAAAGAATACAAATTACCTAGAAATTAATACTTGCAGTTAAACTATAAAATTTAAATGAAATAAACTAACTGCTGATAAAAACTACACTTAATGAATTGTAACTAACAAGAAGAGTAGGTGCTCTAGAATTTCAAAGTAATAGAAGTTAAAGATTGAAAACTTGAAACTATGACCTATAGGAGTACAGAGCTTGATACAAAATAACATTCATCTAAATTCAACATGTAAAAAATGAAAGTAATATTATTAACAAAGAAAAATACTCATCTACTCTATGAGATCCCTTGAGTGGCTAGCTCTCAGGTGTGCCTATGTTTAACTTAGATCACATGTACTTTTTCATCTTCAAAATAAATTTATTCATGAAAATTCCATTACACAAAACTAGTAACTCAGAATAAGATTGGAAAAGTTTATTTTATTCATATCAGAAAAGTGTAACACAGAGACATAGTTCAAAGCATATCATAACAACATAATGGTATCATGTATGCATTTTTTTTTATGGTTACATATATATTATACTACTAACAAAATCCTAAATTTCATATGGTAGAAGATCACCATTGAAAAATTCCTTTTAACAAAATTTCAACTAACCAACTAACTAATATCCATAACATAAAACATATTAAAGGCTCAGAGTGGAGCCGTGAAGTTTTAAACAAAAATTTAATAGAAAGCATTAAAGGGACTTGTTCCAGAATGCACACCTGGATTTCTGGCACCTAGACTTTCAGTACTCTATCTTCAACTATTTTAAGTCCACTCGGTCATGCATAATGTCCTTTACAATGACTTGAAGCCTATACCATTATATCAGTAGTAGTTAGCCAATTTCAATCAATTTAAGAAATACATATTTATACATTATTTTACAAAAAGTAAATAATTATTGTTCATAAAAATAAACAATTGGTAGGGCTAAAGTAGTTGGTAGAAACAAAGAATGGTATTTGTCTTATTATAATCATTAGGCTATTTATGGGTATGTGTAGGATCATGATGGGCCAAAAAGTGGCAATATGATGGGTATGTGGCTGTTGAATTTTTTTTTACCCAAAATTGATGAAACGAAAAGGGTTTTTAAAGGAGATTCTCAAATTTCCACCAATATAAATTATTCTTTACTTTGAATTTAATAAGTAATTATTATTCATTTTCTATTCAAATTACGACTAAAGTCCTAATTGATAGGACTGATTGAAAAACATCTATAGCTTTCAAATGGTATCACATTTTTGAATCCAAAACATGCACATTCTATGCTTTGCATACTATAGTAAAAAAATGAATTTCATAAAGTTTGACCAAGTTAAGGTGGTCACATAATGAGTTTTTTTATATTTTTAAAAGTTGTAATAAAAATTCATAATTAATTAGTTACTTGGAAAAAATACAAAAAATATGCATCACATCAGGACATAAGTCCTCTACTTATATCTAAAATCTTATAAAAAATATTATCATTTTATTGTGGTTAGGGTGGTAGACAGACACTACTTCTTATTTTTTCCCAAATTTAAGTACTACTACATTGAAATTTTAAATTTTTACCAAATAGATTTTTTTAAACAAACCTAGTAGTTTAGAAACTAAATTCAATTTTCTAAAAATTATGTTCTTACATATTTTTGAAATAATATAGATAACTTATTCAAATTTTTACGTCAAGTTGCCTAACTCTGATTTTTCTAATTTTTTTGCCACTTAAGGGCCTATTTTTTTCCATGATGATCTTGCACATACCCTTATACCTCATCACTCTCCCTTTCCTAGGGCTGATTAGGTCCTCTTGCTCTATATTGGATCATTTTCCTATGTATCTCTTCTTGTATTCAATTCATCATATTTAGAGTTGAGGTCATATAGGTCTTCTGCCTCTACATCCACATGATCAACATTTTTAAGAAAACCTTTGTTGAACTTAACCCTGCTTTTTCATGCATGTAACTCCTCAAGATTCTGTTTTCTAGTGACAAGTACTGCATGGGGGTGGCTGAAGAAGTAGTGGCAAAAGAAGCATTCATTTCTATTATGTAGAATCAGATTCAGTGGTAGGAGAGGACCAAAGAATACTTGCAGGTAGAAAGTACTATGGGACTTTAGATGAGATACCCTAATAGAAAACCCTTTGCCTTTAAAGCACAATTCAAAGGAATTAAAAGTTATGAAGTTGTTAGGAGTAAATATGATGACAGTATTCAAATTTTTTTTAGGATCTCAAAGCTCATGGGCCATGGTTAGTAGACAAAGCATGGAATTCCTTTGAGGAGCATTATACCCCTTGCCTATGTATCTTAAAAAGAGGGAAGTGATTTCTCCCACTAATTTAAGGTGGCCATATAGAAGAGCTTAGGCATTAACAAAAATACTAACATGAAGGAAAGTGAAAAAAAAATTATTTAAAATTTTGAAAACCCAGAGCCCACAAGACATTTAGAAGAAGGTTAGCCATCTGGGTGGGTGGCTCAAAATTTGAAAGAGCTTTCCCCTAAGCCTCGAGATTTTTTTGAACCCTAACATGCCAAAACAGCTCCTAACGGCAAAGTGCCATAAACTTCACCCAATATTTTAGATACCCTTGGGAGTCAAGGGAATGTAAACATAGTAAATTTTGGAGATGAGGATACTCCTCCTCGCAAGAAGAGAAAGAGGTCTAAAATAAAATCACAGACACCTCATCCTTTAAGGAGAAGTAAGTGATTGTCTACTAAAATAGTGGTGCAGTAGCTTGTGATCAATTGTATGTCCCTAAAAAGAAGAGGTGCGACTGGAAACCACACAATATTGTAGCCCAATCATTGGAAAATGAGGTTCAGCCATGTGAAGAAACAACACAAGAAAGTTAAAATAAAACCAATAAATCCCTTGTGCTCAAAAGGGAGGATGTGCCACTTTAGTGAGGACAAGTAGAGATAGGGGAACAATCGCCACACTACATGGGTGTTGAGGATGAATCTACAGAATAGTTATCTCCCCTGGTTGCCAATGTTACAAATCAAGGTTCATTAGAGGTACATGATGAAGAAAATATAACTAGTAATGATGTAGAGATTCTTATTTTCCTTTGTATACCAATATAGAGGTTAAAAAAATTGATCATAGAGAAGAAAAGTTTAGAAGAATTAAAAGAAAAAGATATTTAGTTGAAATGTAAATTGCAACAAAATGAAGAATAGGTGAATAAAAAAAAGAAATAAATTAGCATGCAAATTGAAATTTTGATGCAAAAATATCAAGAAATAACAATTTTTAAGTTTCAAGTAGAACAAAAGGATAAAACCATTGAAGAGTTGCAGCTTCAAGTACAAAGGATTGATGAGAAAAATAATCTTTGGTTAGTTTATCTAACAAAGATAAAAAAAATTAAGAATTTAATTGATAATTTGATGTAATCACTCACAACTTTTGTAGAAGAGAAGGAAAAATAGAAATCTAAGCTTAATTCATCCTTGAGAAATTTTTTTGAGTTAGAACAAGATTTGCAAGAAATTAATGTTAAACCAACAGTGGAATCAAAAGAAGTACATACCAAACCGACCAAAATGGAGTGGTTTCAGGTTCACATTCCTCAATTGTTGGTTAAATGGATGGAAAGATGTTATTTCTTCAGAAAAGCAGGGGAAGAGAATGCCAGACTTAAGAAGGAAATAGTACTATTAAAAAAATGATATGATAAGCTCTATCTGGTGAAAACTAATGCATGTAAAATTGGGGAGTTGTTATTAGCCTATAGGAGACCATCCAAATTGTATTCTATGTTTTTGAATGAACAATTTTTAAGATGGAAAGTGTTAAGAATTTCTTGCAATCTACCTCATGATCTAGATGATGAACAATTTTTAAAAGCATTTCAAGAAGCAACACCTATTCAAAAAAAAAAATTGTGTGCATTATTTGTACATAATTTGTTTTTAGAAAGACATATTAATTTCTTTGTCAACCTCTTTGTTTGGGAAGTATAGCTCAGAGCATTCATGTCTACTATGCAGAATCAAATTCAGTGGCAAGAGAGGACCAAAGAATATTTGCAGGCAAAAAGAACTGTGGGACTTCATATGAGATACCCTAATATAAAACCCTTCTCCTTTAAAGCACAATTCAAATGAATTAAAATTTGAGGCTGTTAGGTGTAAATATGATGACAATATTTGGATTTTTTTTGAGGATTTCAAATATCATAGGCCATAGTTGATAGAAAGAGCATGGAATTCCTATGAGGAGTGATATACCCCCTGCCTATGTATCTTAAAAGGAGGGAGGTGATTTCTCCCACTAATTTAAGGTGGTCATACAAAAGAGCTCAGGCATTAATAGAAATACTACTATAGCTTAAAAATAAATGGATAGGGATGAGGTATAGACCTCCATTTCTTCTTTAGCCAGCCTTGCAGTACTTGTCACTACAAAGTAGAATCCTAAGGACTTACATGCATAGAAAAAAAGGACTAACTTAAATAAAGGTTTTCTTAAAAACCCTGATCATGTAGATGCAGAGTCAAAAGACCTATATGATCTCATCTCTAAATATGAAGAATTGAATGGAAAAACAGATGTAGATAGGTAGAGGACCTAATAGAGAGAAGGAAGACCTGCTCAGGCCTAGGAAGGGAAGAGTGATGAGGTATAAATAACCTCATGATTATAATAAGCCAAATACCCTTATTTGATTCTACCAACCACTTTAGCCCTGCCAATTGTTTATTTTTAGGAACAATAATTATTTACTTTTTGTAAAATAATGTATAAATCTTTATTTCGTAAATTGATTGAAATTAGTTGACTAATGTTGATATAATGGTATAGGCTTTAATTCTTTATACAGGACATTATGCATGACCAAGTGGACTTTAAGCAGACTTCAAATAGTTGAAGATAGAGTGTCATAAGTCTAGGTGCTAGAAATCTATGTGTGAATAGTGGAACAAGTCCTTTTAATGCTTTCTGATAAATTTTTGTTTAAAAAATTTATGGCTCCACTCTGAGCCTTTAATATATTTTATGTTATGGGCATCAGTCAATTGGTTAGTTGAGATTTTGTTAAAAGACTTTTTCAATGGTGATCTTCTACCATCTGAAATTTAGGATTTTGTTAGCAATATAGTATATATATGTAACCATCAGAAACAATCCATACGTGATACCATTATGTTGTTATGATATGCTTTCAACTATGTCTTTGTGTTACACATTTTTTATATGAATAAAATAAACTTTTTTAGTCTTATTCCGAGTTACTAGTTCTGTGTAATGGAATTGTCATGAATAGCTTTATTTTGAAGATGTGAAAGTACATGTGATCTGAGTTAAACATAAGCACACCTAAGAGCTAGCCACTAAAGGGATCTCCTAGATTAGATAATTATTTTCCCTTTTTAATACTATTACTTTCATTTTGTACATGTTGAATTTAGATGAATATTATTTTGTGTCAAGCTATGTACTCCTATAGGTTGTAGTTTCAAGTTTGCAATATTTAAATTATGTTTCTTTGAAATTAAAGAGAGCCTACTCCTATTGTTAGTTACAATTCATTAAGTGTACTTTTTATCAGCAGTTAGTCATTAGTTGTTACTTGCTTTCATTTAAATTTTACAGTTTAACTACAAGTATTAATTTCTAGGTAATTTGTATACTTTCTAGAGTAAGAATTTCATGCTTTGTAGTTTTAACAATCTCATGCTTTCTATTTTAGTGGTTTTCTAGATAATTTGAATTTCTAGGTAATTTGTATGCTTTCTAGAGTAAGAATTTCATGCTTTCTAGTTTTAACAATCTCATGTTTTCTAGTTTAGTGGCTTTCTAGCTAATTTTTGTTTAAAACCATTTTTAACATTCAAAAAAATTGAGAGGGATGGCCAAGAAATCCCCTATTGGATACAACCTCTACACACTACCTGGAACTAAAGTGGTAGGACCTTATGATAGCCTATCATAAGACAGCTTTTTATATCATAGTAGAGATGTAGCCTCCTCCATGCTACTCTTTTTGAATCTCTTACTCCTTTTCTCCATAGCTCTCAAGCATTTCTCTCATATCCTACATATGAAAACAACCCAAAAGGAAAATACACTCTTAAAAATCTCCAAAAAAAATGACTAAGTTCTCTAGAAGAAAGAGAGAGCCCCCTTAACCAAAAACTCATGAAATTTTAAAGAATTCAAGTCTCTACACCTTTGGATGAGATTATGACACTTTTCATCATCTCAATTAATCTCAATTATCTCACCATACTCCAAGTTTCCCACCAAGTTCTCTCTTTTATTAAAGTGGCATGGTGCACATGCATGTCCTTTTTCTCAAGTCCCTTCCAATAAATGAGAAGGAAGACCAAAGTGGATGGGAATGGGTCAAATCCATCCTTTCATCCTCAAATGTCGTCACCTCTTTTCAAGGCCATTTAAGGGAGGTCATAAATAAGGTATGGGAAAAGATACGACAAAAACAATCCCCCAACCCATAGGAACTAGACCTAAGACTTTTAAAATGCAATAAATAATCAATTTATGACATTTTTGACCCTCATAAAGTCACCTTCAAACTTGCATCCGAAATTTACCTCTTTACACACCACTTGTAACTTAATTGACATGCCTCTACATTTAATTAAGGCATAAAACACATCTCACACATAAGCACCACATTACCCATTAACCCTAGACCTTAGCTCTCCAAATATTTCCTAGATTATAAGTTCATATATAAAAACTCAAAGTAATTGAACCACCACCCCTATACTCACTTCATATCTAATGTTAACCTCACATTGACTCACTTTTCATTACATGTGGCTACATTCAAAAACTTCAACTGACATATTGGCAAGGGTTATAATTTGGTTCTCCTTTCTTCCTAATGGTACTCATCTCTTAGGTATTTTCTTAACACGTGGTCCAGAGGTCATGGGAGTCACCTGCTTAGGTATTTTCAATAAGATTCAATTCAACAAGTCAGTGAATAGAAATATATCCAGATGTATACTCTTTATCATATTGGGTGCAAAATAAGAGTTTGAATCCATCTTTAACAATAATGAAATCCTAACCTTAATTATTCCATTATGGCTTTTATTGGATCCTAGAATAATCATTTATTACCAAATATCATTATTGATGCAGGAGCATCTAAGGTGTAAGAGAAATCTTGCATGAACCAAAAAAAATATGATTGTTTCTTTTCAATAAGGTTGAATTGGCTTGAGTTTTCTGAGTATGGAGTATGCAAGAATTTGAAAAAGAGCCAAAATCTTCTACACTGTAGTACTCTGGAGGTCTAAACTAGAGTTGGCAGATTGGCGGTAAAGGCTCAGTTAAATTAACCTACACCGCAACCCCATGACAGACCATGAAGGAGGCTACGATATGGCAATATGGAAATTGCAACCCAATGATAGTTTGGTGAAGGATTCTGCACTATGGTGATTCAAGTCCCACAATACTATAACTTTCTGTGAAGGGGGTTCGTGGTATATCAGTAACCCACAAACACTATAATGGTAATTTGGAAGGACTATGGTGGAGCAGTATCGTGTGGTATCATGGTAAAAGTGAATGGTTATGGCATGTGTAGAATAGAAGGTTATAGATGGATGAGTAAGGTGGTGACATGTGGCATGATATTATTTGTTGATTACACATCATTGTTGTGAATTAATGAGATCATTGGATTTAAAACATGAAGCCAATGGTTGGAAGATGATTTCTTGGTGCACCGTAGAAAAAAGTACCCTTTGCTTGACATGGGAATAATTCATGATAAACTTGACTTAATGAGCCCTTGATTCATGTGTTTTGAGGCATTTTATGCATCCACACTAGGTCTTGGACCCTTTCAAATCGAATAAAATGCATTTATTGATGTCTTGTGATAGGGTTGTGAAGTGTTGTAAAACATTTCTACACTTTTATAGACTCTATTTATCATAATTCACCTGAAAATCATCTTTTTATTCATCATCAAGTCCTATTTTGAAGTGTTGTAAAGTCTTGTAGCAAAGATTCACACTTTTCTAGGCTTAATTTCACTATTTACACCTTCATTATGTCTTTTATGACCTCTTTATGCTCTTATAAGGCTTAATTAAGTGTGTTTTTGAATGTAAACCTGACACACCACACTAAATTCAAGATAATTCCCAACACCCACTTTCAAGTCCAAGGTGAGACCCATTCACCATGGGTGGCGAATGAGTCCCTCTTGGCTCCAAATTCAAAATAAATCAATTTTTCTTTCAGATTTTTATTTAAAATCACCTTATGTTGGCCTATGATGAGGTATTATTAGGTTACTAGGGCACAAATGTGTATAAATAAGTATTTTTCTCCTCATTTTACATGGATTAGCTCTCTCATCTCTTATCATTCATTCATCCACCAATCTTCCATCTCAAGTCAAGCAAGCTAGGGTTTTATCATTTCAAGTCACCAAGATGTCAATTTTTAGACATTCAAGGGAAAATTCTTCATGTTTTGTTGTGGACATTCAAGATAAATTATCATGCAAGGTAATCAACTCCATTATTGCATGCTTTATTCCATTCTTTCATCATTTTGGTTTAATTACCTAAAAGATGCCCTAACATCCAACACTTCTCTTTCTTGTCTTGTTTGTTTGTAGATTTAGGTCTTTTGGAAGCTTGGAAATCATTAAGAATCAAGTTGAAAATTCATTCAAATATTCCCTTCATCATTCAAGTCAAAATCTCAACAAAAATTCACTTTCAGGCCCAAATCTGACAATTTCAAAAGCAGACACCTCTAGGAAACTAAAGAGAGAACCGAAAGCTCTGAAATCCACCTTTGAATAATAAAAAATTAAAAAGTGGACTCATTCACCATGGGTGGAGAATTATTCCCACTCCGCATTCATTTTTGAGTTTTCTGCATTTTTAGATACCCTTTTGTCTGAAACAAGTTTTGACATAGTTTTGCAAAATTGGGACTGATTCACCCAAAATGGTGAATGAGTCCCTCCAGGTCTAAAAAATAGAATTAGCAACATTTAAAATGTCATTTTCAGCCTTCATCCACATTCTAGGTGCACACTTTCATTTTGGTTCAATTTTGTTACAGTTTGAATTCATTTCTAAGCTTTTATACAATACATAATGTTTTTTTAAACATCACTGAATTCTTAGGTTTTGCATCAATAATCAATCATTTGCTTACCTTAGTTGCATTTAGATCATCTCATTCAACCTTAATAACATCATACACATCCTAATTTGAGTGAACCACCTAGATTTTGGGTGTGGGATCTATCTCTTTCCATTAGGTGAAAGACCCTAATTGTTTAAAAGAGACAAAGCATTCCTAGTCCCTAAAATATATGGTTCACTTGGCATGAACAAATATAATTAAAGCCATTGATAAACGAGGTAACTACCTATGGTATCTTGATGTTCATTGGATATCAAGATGGTACTAAGACAACATGGGGGAAAATAATGTTGAGAAGTGAAGCCAACCTGAAGGAGTATAGATATATAGAGATAGAGAGATAGAGAGGGGGGGTGGTGTCATAGTAGCATATGGTATTGAGATCAAAGAGAAGAATTGAAGGCCAATCTGCATGTTTGACTGATATTTTGTAATGAAGTCCCATATTATGGCATGTAATGTTATAATGCCATTTTAGTAATAAAAGAAAGCTTTGATCTCCTCTTGCATTTTTTTGTGCAAACTTGTGTTGTTGTAGCAAAGTTTAGTTTGTAAAGGGAGTACCCTACATCAAGTGGTATCAGGGCTAGAATATCTTGAGAGTGCAGAGTATGCACCAAGACCTGCGAGTGAAGAGTGGTAAAGAGTAACACGTTGAAGCTACAAGAGAGAGATTTGTGGGAAAGTGTGTTTGTTGCAGGCATGAAAGAGGGTATGTGACTACTGTCCTCCAACAAAGATAAATTTGGGTAGGTGTAGAGTTCCTCCACTAAGAGAAGATGGGTAGAGGAAGCATCTTCCAGAGTCTTTGTTGGGTAGAGGATAGTTGTGTGAGACATTGTTGCAAGGAGTACTTGTGACTGCAAAGGGACTTGTGAGTCTCTAAAAGTAACCTGAGGCTTGAAGATTTGTGTTGTTATGGATTTGAGATTGTACCACAAAAAATGTATTTCTTGCTTGATTTGGGAATAATTGATGATAAATTGGACTTAATGAGGCCTTTATTTAGTGTTGTGAGGTGTTTTACGCATCCACACTAGGTCTTAGACCCTTGCAAACTAAATTAAATGAATTTATCAATGTCTTGTAAAGGTGTTGTAAATGACTCACACTTTTCTAGAATATTATTAAACATCTAAGTCTAATGGACCTATTTTACCCTTAATTCAACATTGTAAAATGTATTTAATGCATTATCACTTTAATCTAGAAGGCTGGTAAATTAAACCAAATTCTAATCTAGTGTTGTAATGTGTTTTACACATTCACATTGGATGTTGTGCCTTTCTAGGCTATGTAGACCTCATTTTAATGTTGTAAAGTGTATTTAATCACTCTTTCACATTGAACTTTTTGTCCCTAGCCATATTCACCCTTTACATCATCATTAATAAGCCCCTATGACCCCATATTGTGCATCCTAAGGCTTAATTTGATCAAAGACCCAATAAAATCATCATATAAACCTAATTTCTTCACTCCCTAACAATCCAGCTAGAAAAATAGCCCCTGTGGGACTAAGTTACCCATCTAGGTGAATGAGTTCCTGCCATGTGGGACTAAGTCGCCCAGCATGGCAACTTAGTCTCATTTGGGCTATTTTTGAGGTTCAAGTGGGAAAAATTGGGTTTTAAGTTTAATTTTCCTCCATGTCAACCTTGGGGATCAAATTAACAAGAAAATTAGGTGGATTTCCTATAAATAAAAGCTTCTAAACCCTAATTCATAATTAATTCATTATTCATTCATCATTCATCATGTTTTCAAGTCAAGCAAGTTAGGGTTTTAGCATTCTAAGTCATCAAGATAGCTTCCTAAGACATTCAAGGGAAGATTCTTCATCTATTATTGGAGAAAATTAGGATCTATCATCATGGAATGTCTCTAACTCCATTATTTCATGCTTCATTACATTATTTCTTCATTTTGGTTTAATTACCTAAAAAGAGGTTTGACCAAGGCAAACCCCCATGCCCTAACATTCAACATTTCTCTCTCTTTCCTTGTGTTTGTAGATTTAGGTACTATCTTGAGGGATTGAAAATCATTGAAGAATAGTTTAAAGACTTGTTGGAGTCATCTTCCTCTTTTCAAGGTCAAAATATCCACAAAAAGTCACCTACAGTGTCAGAAATCAAAATTATGGAGGTAGATACCTATCAGGAACCAAAGTGTAGACTTAGGGCTTTCGTTTCAACTTTCAGATTTTTAGAAATTCAAAATTGGACTGTCACCAAAGATGGTGAATTAGTCCCACTACTAGGCTTGAAAAGTGTTTTTTGTAGTTTTGGATACCCTTTTGGCTTAAACTTGTTATGGCAGAATTTCCCTGAAATAGGACTAAGTCGCCCAACTTGGCACAAGTGTCTCGGTAGGCTAAATCTTCAAGATCGGCAGCTTTTCCAGTCTTCATTCCAATCTTCAACATATTTCTAGGTGCATGCTTCCTATTTTTCTTTCCTATTATGTGTTTCTTGCATTTCTATTCATCTTTCTAGGCATTCTTCCATATCACAATATGTTTTCAAACACTTTGCATTTATTTAGTTTTCAGTCATTAATTAATAGATTTTATTAGTTTTTTGCATTTAGATCATTCTCCTTAGGAATATTTCTATTATACTTGCATTAATCTTGAATGGGTCATCATGATTTTTGGTATTTCTCTCTCCTTTTAGGTGAAAAACCCTAGAAGTGTAAGAGAGTCCCCCATTTCAAAAATCTATGGAACAGAGATGCCTATAAAATGGAAAAGAGAAAGGGAATTATCATTATATGGATTCTAATGATTCCTAGACTAGAGGAAATCATAGAGGGAATTAGAGAGAGAGAAAGAGAGCAAGATAAAATAAGGCTTGAGATGATAGAGATACAATGACGAATAAAATAATTGGAGGATGTGTTTGAAAAGAGGAAACACAAGAAGAAAAGAGCTAAAGGAAATTTTTATTATCCTTCTAATGATGTTTTGACTAAAGAAAATAAAGAGGATGCAACAGAGTGTCATACATGTGACACCAAGTAAGAGGATGAGTATAAACAAATTGAGGAACCTAAGCCTAAAGCTGAGGGATGTCTATTGGAAGACATGAAGGATGAAGATATAGATGTGGTAGCAACCACAAAAATATGGAGAGCAATGGAGGAGCTTGAAGAACAAGAAACCCAAGTGGTAGTAGTTAATGAAAAGAGTGATAATGAAGGAAGAATTGTAGCAGTGAAAGTTGAAATAGAAGGTGATGAGGTTCACCCAAATTTTTGTGTATGTTCCAATGAGGATCAACATGTAGCCATTACAAGAATAGATCAACTTGAGGGTGTTGATATTAAGGAACGGGAGGAGAAGTGTGTAACCACAATATGTCCTTCTAAGGGCATACAAATAGTGGCATATTATGTTGAAGACAAGAAAGAAGTTGCAAAAATGTGGACTGCACCCAAGACAAGTACAGTGAAGATTCTAATGGAGAAGAATGACATAAAATATAATTTTTGTGAAAGTTTTGATTTTCATGATTATGATAAGAATAATTTAGAAGAATATTTTGTAGCAATGAGTGTCTTTGTGGATAAAAATACTATAGCTGAAAGTAAGGAAGGAAAAGAGAGGGAAGAAAGTTGAGTTTTTTGCTGATCTTCCCTTGACATCAGTTGATGACTTCTTATGTGCTAAGGAGATTGGTGTGACTGACAATTTGTTGTAGGGAGGAAAGGATTAGTCCTTTGATGTGGATGTAAAATAGGAAGTGATTACAACTGAAAAATGTATTTTAGAAGGCATAAAGAAAGAGGAGTATAGTATTGTACCCAAGGGTGAGGATGAACAAGTGGATGTAACGTTACTAGTGAATGAGGTAATGCATAATGTTTTTATTTTTTGTGATAAATATATGGCTGGGTTTTGTATGAAAGAAAGGATTGCAGTAGTGGAAAAAGAGTATGTTGAATTGGTTATAAGACAAGAAGGCGATGTAGTTGCATGTCTTATCAAAGGTGTGAAGGAAGAGAATAAAGTTGAAGTTTCAACAAGTGATGAGAAGGTAAAATATTCTCTTAATGAATTTAAGAAATATGATTTTCATGTTGAGATGGATGTGTTAGTGAATGGACATGAGATGGTTTAGTTAGAGCTTGTTAGGGATGATTGGTATGCAAAGAAGGATTTGTATGGTGTTGCAAAGTTAAGTGCATGTGCAAATTGGTGGAGGTGGATGGAATATGGTGGGCTAAATCCCACAAGATTGGAGGTGAATGAGAGATACATTTGGAGGACGTGGTCAGGTTATGGTGGAGTTGATTCCAAATAAGGGAAGAGGAGTAAAGAACAAAGTTTTCAAAGGAGGAGGTTGCTTGTTCTAGCTAAGTGTTGGAAGGGGAGAAAGAAGAATCAATTGTAGGTACCAATTTCAGCAATGGGGTTGGATAAGGATTGCTTGCATTTTGAAAGGGTGGTACTATAACTCAACCCCATTTTTTGAATCCATATTCACAAAATTCTTCCTACCCTAGGTGTCTGATAAAGGAGCATCCATGGTGTAAGAGAAATCTTGCATCAACCAAAAAAATATAATTATTTCTTTTCAATAAGGTTGAATTGGATTGATTTTGTTGATTATGGAGTATGTAGGAATCCATAAAAGAGCCAAAATATTCTACACCACATTATCGTAGAGGTCTAAACTAGAGTTGGGAAGTTGACAACAAAGTTCAATCAAAGTTTTCTACACTGCAACCCTGCAACAGACCATGAAGGAGGTTGTGATATGGTAGTATGGAAACCATAACTCGGTGATAGTTTAGTGAAGGAGTTTGCAGTATGGCAATTCAGATCTTGGAATCCCACAATTGTCTGTGAAGGGGATCTGCAGTATAGCGATAACCCGTGAACACCGTAATGGTAATTTGGAAGGACCGTAGTGGAGTGGTATCATGCAGTATTGTGGTAAAAGAGAACGGTTATACCATGTGTAGAATAGATGATGATAGAAAAATGAGTAAGGTGGCAACACGTGGCATGATGTTATTTGTTGATTGCAAATAATTGTTGTGAATCAATGCGTTCATTGGATTTCAAACTTGAAGCCAATGGTTGAAAGATTATTTCTTGGCATGAACAAATATAATTAAAGCCACTAATAATAAGGTAACTACCTGTGGGATCTTGTTGTTTATTAGACGTCGAGGTGGTACTAAGACAACATGGGGGAAAAGAATGTCAAGAAGTGAAGTCGATCTGAAGGAGGAGTATAGATATATAGAAACAGAGAGATAAAGGAGGGGAGGTGGTGTAGTAGCATGTGGTCATGAGATCGAAGAGTAGAATTGAAGGTTGATCTACATGTTTGACTGATATTTTGTAATCAAATCCCATATGATGGCATGTAATGTTGTAATTTTATTTCAATAATAAAGGAAAGCTTTGCTCTTCTCTTGTATTTTTGTTGTGCAAATCTATGTTGTTGTAGCCAGTTTAGTTTGTAAGGGGAGTACCATTCATCAATTATGCAACTAAATAAAAAATTCACATGACTTACTTTCTTGGCTTTCCTTAGGTACCCTTGTTGTGGATTAGAGTTGTCTCAATTTATCATTGACAATATTAGGAATCTATTCCTTTTGAACTTTTTTCATGATCTACAAGTTCCTATTTCACTCCCAAGTATTACCTCTTTCCACAAAATATAAAACATATTAGCGAATCAATTGTACTAGAATACATTTAATTCTTTTGCTTATATCAATTCAAATATGCTTATCTCCTAATTATTATAAGATATCTAGATTTCCTATAGTTCTCATACTTTCCTACCGAGTTTCCAATTCACATTTAAAGAAACATTTACTTGAATCATCTTTTAACTAAGTCATGGATAATTTAAAATGTTAAGCACGTAGTTGAAAGCACTCATTAATGTCCTCTTATACTTTCAAAATTTAAATATATAACTCTCTCAATTTCACATGCACACTCTCCATAATAATATTCTCAGGTAACGAATACTAAGGATTTAATCTTTTTTCCCATCAACATTTCCAATGCTATATTATATTTAAACAATTTTGATCAAAATATTAAATAATTCATAAATCTAACATAATTGGATTTTATAAAAAAGGTCACAATGGTCATAGAAAGGGTTGAGCATCACCCTTCAGTAGTGTGTTTTGTTATTATTGTTTTAAAAAAAATTCAAATTAGTAATGTGTGTTGCAGATTAGTTAGGTTGTTTTGTGTTTGTTAAGTGTGTAAAATGTGGGCATTATAATATGTGTGTGTATGTGTGTGTGTGTGTGTAAAAATATATAAAATTGAAGATTTAATGTAAAATACAATCTCAAATTTAACATTATATTTAATGTTTTATATTTATCTCTACATGTTAAATTAAGTTAAATATAATGTGAATATAAAATGTAAAAATATGATAGAATGTAAAATTTAAAATTGAAGATTTAATGTCAAATATAAAAATAAATTATTTTATATATATATATATATATGTATGTATGTATGATGTATGTATGTATGTATATGTACATATATGTATATATATACATATATATATATATATGTATATACATATATACCATACATACATATATATATACATGTGTACATATACATGTATATACATATGTACACACACACACACACACACACACATATATATATGTATGTATGTATATATGTATATACATATATATATGTAGATATATGTATATATATACATATGTACATATATATACATATATGTACATATATATATCTACAATGTGTGTGTATATATGCGACTATAGGTAAACTAAACACCAGCAATTCACCACTTGAAAATTCACTACTAGCAATTCACCGCAAGAAAATTCATTGCCATGATAAATTCACTGCAAGGAAGATTCACCACTAGCAATTCATCGTCCTGAAAATTGATCACATTAACATTTTTAATATATATTTTTAATACTTTGATTTTTTTTTGCAAAAGAATAATTTTCACTGCATTAATATTCTTTTGCAAATAAAATTTCAAAGTATTGAAAGTATATATTAAAAATGTTAATGCAATGAATTTTTTGCGATGGTGAATTGTTGGTGATGAATTTTCCTGATGCCATATATGCATATGTATATATATATACATATATGTGTGTGTGTGTATATATATGTATGTATGTATGTATGTATGTATGTATGTATGTATATACATATATATGTACATATATATACTTCTAAATGTATATATATACATATATGTATATATATGTATATATGTATATGTCTAATGGAGACAATATCGATCATTTTTTGTTATTATAGGTAAAAAAGGTTTTGAAAGGGCCCCAAAACCATTTACAAAAAAGATCCCTGCCTTAACAGATAATCAAAGACAAAATGAGCAGCCAACAAGCAACAAAACACTAGTAAAATAGGTGCCAAAAAGAGGAATAGAAAAAACAAGAGACTACAGGTAAAATACCATTATTGATGAATCTTCAAAGATTGCTTAAACTCTATACATAGGGAAGTAGTGTATGTACATACAACATACATATTCTACTCATCTTTGAAGTTATTGAGTATAATATGTATGGACCACAAACCCTTAAACAACAAAGTTTCAAATTTATGTGTGTACAAGATTGAAAAAAACATTTGGATGGTTATGTTTCTCTTTTAAAAATTAAAATCACTCTAAAAATAGATATTAACTATATATACAAGGAATGGAAGAGTGATAAACTTTATTAAATCTTACCTTAAATTGGTCCCCACTTTCCATATTGATGAAGACCACATCTATTGTTGTAGATTAACACTCTAATCCACATGGTCTATTCTTTGAACTCATACTCAAATTGGAAACTAAAATGCAAGCAAGAAAAATTTGAAATGGGGAAATAATATTCACCATACAACCAATAAAATGTTACAACCTTATACTCTTAGAACATAAGAAAAAATATTACATATTGTCTGTTCCATCCCCAACAAACTGAACCAACTTTCTTTTACAACAAATCAATCATAATAGTTAATTTTATAACAGCCCCATGTATAGAGAATAATAGTACATTTATCTTCCAAAATGGAAGCACAGTAAATCTATTCACAAAATTTTTATATAATTATCTTAACTCCTGCCCCACTCTCAATCTCACCAAATGCATTCCTAAATATTGTCAAAGACACCCTCAAAGCAGAAATTTTTTAATCCAACTCCTCAGATAAAAAAATAGATAAACAAGATTTTAATCGAAACTATCTCCTTTACTCAATTAAGTGGCTATTATGTCCCTAGAATGTCCCAAGCCATGACATGGCTCATGAGGCATAACTACTAATTTTTAGTTCTTGCCATGGAACTATAGGCAAGGCCTTGGCCTTAACTAGTGATTAAATGATTTGCTTGCAGTGAATCAAAATTCATTATTTTCTTTTCCATATATTATATTTAATTTTAATATATTTAATTTTAATTTTCTTAAAGTTAAATGCATAATTTTTAACTTTTTAAATTTCAAAAATTATAAATTCTACAATTTTATTGACTAAAAACTTTTGAGCAATAAGAGCAGAGTTTCAGGAATGCTAACCATAAACTTTTTTATTGAAGTTTTTGAAGGCATTTTTCTACCACAAAACCTTAACAAAAAAAGTATTTAACTAATTTTTTAGAAAAAAATTTAATTCGAAAACATTAATTTTTTTTTTTAAACTCAATTACAAAGTTTGTAGTTTTTTAATAATTCAAACTAATCATTTTTTACATCTAATAGTATTGAACAAACAATTTCTCTCCATTTTGATTGGAAAAAAGATTATGCTATGAAACAAAAGGAAGCGCAATAATCTATAATAAAACTAAAAATATTAAACGTGAACCCTTTTTTTAGCATTTTTCAAGGCAAAATTTTTTCCATTAATATATTAATGATGTGTGTAAGCAAGATTTTCGGAATATTAAACATGAACCCATTTTTAGCATTTTATAAGGCAACTTTTTAACCATTAGCATATTAACTATTTTTTTCATTGCTAGTGGATAAATACCAATACATCACGATAAATGCAATCAATTTTCTTTCTTTCGTGCACATAAAATAAGTTTGGTTTGCATAGCTAAGATGTTTAACATTTAAATTTTAATTACAATATATACTAATTAATAATATAAGTTTGCTTGTGAATAATATATTCTATATAGTTAAAATGTTTACAATAAAATAATTTAATGTTAAATAAATTTATAGAATAATTTTACTTTTAAATGTTAAATTTTTTTAATATAAAAATTTGAAAGATTATGTTAAAATGTTTAAAATAATAATTAAAAATAAATAAAATTATGAGGCTAATGATTAATAATTTATCTTTGATATAGAAGATTATGTTTTACATAGTTAAAATGCTTAAAATAAAATTAATCAAAATTTAGATATTTATTTTTTATAAATTTATGAAATAATTTATGGAATAATTTATTTATTTATTTATTTTTCATTTAAATGTTTTAAAGATTTTACAAAGTTAAAATGTTGAAAATAGAAGAATTTATTTCAATTTATAGTGTTAATTAAATAACTTAAATATAAATGATACGTACAAACTATGCATTTAAATCAATAATGTATATTTATATTAAAGTAAATATGAAGGATCTATTAAAACCCTCTTTTATTGAAATACAAGATATACAAATATTTAGTAAAAAATTAAAAAATATATATCAAAATATTTCGTGATTCATTTCCTCTACCCATGGAAATGGAAATGTCACTCTAGATTAGTGGCAACCACTAGAACTAGAATATAGGCATGCAAAAAAGCTCACTATGGAAAACAAAGTTATGTTCAATTTAAGCCTGAATTTTCTTTCTTTCATTTAATTTTTTGATTCAAAAGATTGTGTTTTATTAGCTCTTATTTTAATATTTTGTTTTATTTTTTGCAGATGTTGTGCAGTAGTTGTGAGGCTAGAGATGAGCTATTGAAGTATACATGCACTTTTGTAATTATAGGGGTTTCAACATTGAGAAAGATAGAAGTTGAGATACCAGAAGCACTTGGTAAGCATAATATTTTATGTAGATATAGATAAGCTCTTGGTAGAATATTCTTTCATGATGAATCTAGTTGATAAATTGATCATTTACTTTCCCAATTATGGTAGCACCTACTCTTTGATGATTTGGGAATTTTTTTGGGGAAGTTTGATAGTGGACCTTTCTTTTTAGGTGAATTCAATTTGGTAAGCCATCTGATTATACATGGTTATTTACATGACTTCATCTCTTATCCTTTTGTGTTTAGTGCTTCTAACAATTGTGAGATTTTGCATGAGATTTATGCAAGTTGATCTTGCAATATATTCTTTCAAATGGTTATATTATAAAAATAGTATTTTCTTTTATTTTCAATGTTTATATGTTAGTTTTAGAGGGGATTTGGTGTGTGCATGTTATTGAAAGCATCGTGTGTTCTATATTCAATGATGTTGAATCAGACTATAGAGTAGACAATGCAATGTTTAACTTTTCCTTCCCAAAAATAGAATAAACCCTCACCTGGGTAGAGGAAAGAATTGAGAAAATGAGGAAAGATATTGAGGGAAACCAAGAGAATATACTCAACCTCTCTACAGAAAAGGTGTTGCTTGCCAAACAAGCACATGATTTGGTAGGATTTATTCAATATACTACCCATAATTCTAAAAGATTTTTTGGATTTTAAAGACGTCAAAATTTGGGTTTTTACCATCTCTGTTATTTGGGTTTCTTGAGCATAAACTTTTATGTCCGATATTTTTCAAAGAATTTTTTCACCACAAAGATCATAATAAAAAAAGTTAAATTTTTTGAAGGAACTTTTTTTAACTCTTTAAAAGTTATTTTCCTATTCTCCCATAATGAATTATTATTTTATATTTTATTCTTCATTCTAAACATTTATTTACTTATTATATCTATAAATAGAATAAAAAATATCTATCTAATAAATGAAAATAACCTATAACAAATTAAAATAAATATACTATATACTATAAAAAATCTAATATATAATTTAATATATTTTAGTATATATTATATTATTAAATTATTTTTAATATATTATATTAGAGTATATACTATATTAATATAGTAAATTAATGTGGGTGGTTGGGTGGGTGCCACCTCACCAATATCGAGTGAGGTGGAAGGATCTCTGGGAGATAAGTGGGAGTTGAGGATTGATTGGGCCGATTGTTGGTGTTTGATGGGTGTCTTCCCTTGGGAAAGGTGGCAAAAATTATAAGTTGGAGGTGTCCGAGTTTTGGTAGAAGGCTCTAGAGGATGTTTTCTTCATCATTACACATTGCCATTTGGGACTCGTGACATCCTTCAGAGGACGTCTCGCCAGTTGCTTTGGCATAATGGTGATGTACATTTGTAGCTTCATTTAAACGATAGGTCTCTTGTGTTGTTTGCTTCATAGGCTCGAATGAAAATGAGAAGATTTATTTTATTGGTCTCTAGTAAGGAATTGGAGATGAAGGGCATGGCAACACCAGTTGAATTAAAGGGCTCAAAGAGGCAGATTACTTTCGAATGGAATATTTCCATGCTTCGCCTTCAGTGCCTCATTCAACACTCTGATTATTTATTCACTGTTATCACTTGCATTTTTGGGAAGAATTTCATGGAGGATGCTAAGGGTTATAGGATCGACTCAAATATTTCCTCCATGGTGTTGGTTGGACTATTGGATGTTAGGATTTCTAAGGGTGATGTCAAGGTTATCATGCAGAGGCTATTCAGGAAAGACATGGTAGGATTGGATAGGGCATTGGTTGTCATGCATATTGGGAAGGGCATTTTGTGCCCTCGAGACCTTCATTTGCTTGATTACTCGAACACCTTGTTCAATTATTACCCCTTCATGTTGGATGTTACTAGGCTTGAATTCATGGAGCATAGAAGGTTGGCGAATGTTGGTGAGGATTTCTTGAAGAAAAAGTATCGTTTGGTTCATATTGCGAATTTGGCGTCAAAACGGGAGTTCCAAATTTTTTCTTAGCAAAATATTTGGGTTGTATGCAGGCTGGTAGGTTTCAAATTTTGTTTATCAGCTTGTAGCCCTCAAAGTTTACTAGTTTTTCCTTTTGGCTCAGGTCAGTTGGTTTGTCTGTGGTAGTTGCTTTGGCCAATATGTCTCTATGTTTGGCGGGTAAAGCTTAGTTTTGGTGTATACATAGGTAGAGGATCTCTGCACTTGGCTACCTGCATTGCAGACACATGTACCTTTTTGAAATTTGAATATAATCTATAAACTCTCTTACTGATAAAAAATATATATATATAGTAAATTAATATGTAATATATTATTTTTAACATCATATTATAATATGTATATTATATAACATGTAACATCTATAATTTAATAAATTAGATAATAAGATTATATTTTTTTAATAATTTAATATATTTTCATATGTTATATTATTATACTATTTTTATTATATAGTATATTAGATTATATATTATTAAATTAAAATAGAATATATTAAATTAATTTTGTGGTGATGGACAAGATTATGAAGTGATTTATTTTTTCATTGTTATAAAGCTTTCTATGTAAACCAATCAAAAGCATTATTTTTTTGTTTTTAAATCAATTTGAAAGTTTGTAATGGTAAAATAGTTCAAACTAATAATTTCTTATATATTATAGAAAAAAACAATTTATCTCCATTTTCATTGGATAAAAGATTATGTTACAAAACAAAAGAAAGCACAAAAGCCTATGATAATAATAAATGAATGACATGTGGAAGAATTTTTTTTGAAATATTAATGTGAACCAACATTTTTTAAGGAAATTTTTTTGCCATGAAGAGATTAACTACCCTCAACTATGCACAAATTTTTTCTTTGCATTTGTAAAAACCCTAATGGCAAAGTTGGAAATAAATAGAAATAAATATACTAGATGAAAAAGCAGATAAATTTGCAAACCGATAAGATAAGACTCCACTCGATAAGTAACTAATTTCCATTACTTAATGAGATTCTCTCCACATGCATTCACATACAAATATCCAAGTTTCTATGAAAAAACCTCACAGAATTACAAAACAGATTGCCATTATATTTTCAAAGACAACAACACGGGAGCCAACCATATTTGTAATAATTTTATTTTATTGTTTGATTTGTGCCATACATTTTTAATACAAATTTGTTTTGTCTTTTGTAATCAGAACAATTTCTTTATATCTCTTTTCTGATTGCCTCTTATTTGAGTTTTTACAAGTAGGTTTCCCATGGAGATTGTTTTGTTGACATATTTTGACAAAAGATTCACTTTTAGCTTCAAATTTATGTATCTAAAATCCTTTATATTGAAACTCATTAGATGGTATTGCTACTTTGTTGTAATTATTTAGGACCACATACCCACAAAACTATAAGTTGTACATGGCATTTGTAGGTCTATTTTATGAAATTGATTATCCACAAACAGAAAGTAACTATTAGCTTGTTGTGTCACAAGAAATCCAAATAGAAAATCCCATGGTTGGCTTGCTAGTGGTTTTTACAAAATATTGTATTTTTAGAAAGATTCTTTTAGAAAACCATAAAGAAAAGAAACTTTAACACTTAGATTCTATTGGAAAAAATCCATCCAAACTTTAAAACAAATTTAGCTGGGAGGTGTAATGTCACATTTTACAACCTTCCCAGCATCCCGCCATGAGTCAAATGCATGAAAATCATGGAAGCATACACAAGGTGCATGGCACTGTGGACTAGCAACTGTCTTTCCAACTCGAAACTAACCAAATATATTTATTGTGGCAGTTTGATCCATTGTGCTCAACTTTGAAAAGATTTTCATTTTCATATATGAAACATGTAGACTCATTTGTGAAATTTTCATACAAGGAGATCATACACTTTGAGTATCTAAACAAATATTCCAACTTCAAAAAAATTTAATTTGTATATGAGAAATTGTCTAACCACTCAAAAATTGCATACAAGAGATTGAGTAATGGTCGTAATGTTGTTTATCAGATTAAAGTAGTATTAGTTTAAGTTGTGTTCATCTTCAAATTACTTTTTAAAATCCTTTTTGATCAATGCAATTGGAAAATTCATTTGAAAGGAAAGTAGACTGTAATTGTCAAAAATATTGAGTATCAAAGCCTCATAAAAATTATAATAACCCAATTAGGTTTAAAGGTTTATCCAAATATAGATGCAGATATTGGCATAAGAAATGTCAAGGAACTCAATTTGGTCAAGCTACCCACATGGTTATAGAGCTTTTCAAAGATTCAATCATATCAAAGATTTTTCTTTTTTTCCCTCTTCTTTTGAGAAAGAAAAATATTACTTTAAATTAATAAAGTCTCTACTAAATTAGAAGATGGATCCACTAAGACTTAAACATCCATGTAAACCATCTTTTGAGAGCATCAAAAATTTGTCATATTGTGAAGAACAATGCTCCTAGAAGCATAAAGTGATGGATAGATAATTCTAGATGGGAAAATGGACATGACATAAAGACTAGGAGAACTAAACTGTATTTAGGACCTAAGATGAAACTACACTACCGAATATTTTGTACTTTCAAATCCCTAAGAACCAGATATCTAAAAGCCAAAATAAGAAAAGACTCCAAACATGTAATCCAATATTAATAGAGGATTCCCAACAAAATAGTGGAGCATAAGAAAATAATAGTCACAATTATCCACTTTTCTAGCAAATGTTTTTATCTGAAAAATATGTATCTGTAAAAAAATTTTGTGCTTGATATTACATGTCATTTACATATTCAATAGAGCCATCATTGACAAATTTTACAGAGGAAAGGACTTGAGAGAATTTTGTGTTTTTGATCTAAAAAAATTCAAGCTATGCATACAAATTTAGTAACTCATGCCACATTGATAGAAAAATTGTGCATACAAGACTTCAATTTCTAAAATTCATAGCATTCAATGGGCATAAGCAGACTATTCCTCATTTTTGGGATAGTTTAGCAGGTACTATTTAGAGACAACTGAGCTACAATCTCTCACCCAACATGCTCCAAAGATAAAAATAGATCACCTTAGTCTACAAGAGGCATAACATATTCCTAACTGCACATGATTGATTGAATTTGCATCACAAGAGCCACCCAACAATACTTCATATCATAGAAGCCAAGCTTCAACTCAACAAAACCAAAACACTAAGCCAACTTAGACATGCAAAGGAAAATAGATTACTCCTTTTACCCCTTTTTTGGGAACATTATTCTATCATGAATTCATACAGGAGCATATATGGGCTAAACAACAATCTTGTTTGAGTGAAAAAAAAATTGGTGACTTATAGGCATAGGCTTTGGAAGACTTTAAGAACCGGGAATGGGATTTATTCCATTGCAGTGATTTATTTCTGCAATCAATTTTTTTGTCACTATTTATGTATAACCAAAAAATTACCTCCTAAAAAACAAAAAAAAAAGATCCATCATATTCATGACTATGAGAAGAGATATTTGTGACATTACATGTGATAAAATTCATTGGGCAGAAAGCTAACATAAAATGTAGAATCACAAAGTTCCTTCATCTTGAGCGTTCAATGCAAATATTACAATAGTGTCAACTGTAACATAAACCAAGGAATTGACAAATTTCAAGATTATTATTAAGTTGTTATAATATCAACATTGTTGCTAAAACATAGTAGATACAACAAATAAAAACATGACTATTCTTGAACATTTTTTGTAGGATCTTTGTTGCTTTGAGCTCTTGTTTTAATTCTTTAAAAAAAAAAATTATCCAATTTTTTACCATATTTTAAGGATAGAAATGAATGTGACAGACGTCCACGTCTGTTGAGTTTTATTATTATTTTTTAATATATTCATGATTGTAAATTAATCTGTATAATAATATTTTAGTGAAATATTTTATTAATTGTACAATTTATATTTTATATGATTAATATTTTTCATTAATTTATAATTTATATTAATATATCATAATACATTATTTTTTATTTTAAAAAATATTTAACATATTTATTTAAAATTATTTATTTTATATATTTTTATTCATTTAAAATATGAAATATAAAATATAAAATTTAATGAAAATATTAAATTTTTAACTTAATTTAAAATGTAGAGTTAAATATAAACTATTAAATATAATGTTAATGTAAAATGTAAAAATATAAATTATGATATAATTTAAAATTTAAATTTGAATATTTAATGTCAAATATAAAAAGTAAAATTATTTTTTATAATTATTGGTTATTTTAAAGACAAGAAAAAAAAATAGAAATCAAAACCAAGTTTTGATGTAAAATATAAATTATAAAATATAATATAATGTTAATATAAAATGTAAAAATGGATGGGGGCTAGCTTGATTGGCTAATACATCCTATTGCAAGCAAGAGATCACGCGGTCTACTAGACACACTACAGTTTATAGGGGGGCTATCTAATTCTTGTAGTCTAATACATATTTAATGTCAAATTTAACATTATATTTAAAGTTTTATATTTATCTCTACATGTTAAATTAAGTTAAATATAATGTGAATATAAAATGTAAAAACATAAAATATGATAAAATACAAAATTTTAAATTGAAGATTTAATGTTAAAATATAAAAATAAAATTATTTTTTATAATTATTGGTTATTTTAAAGAAAAGAACAAAATTTAAAAAGGACATGTAAAAAAAAAAATTTGATGTAAAATATAAATTACAAAATATACTATATAAGATAAAACATAAATTTCAATGTTAAATATTAAATCTTAAATCTAGAATCTAAAGTATATATTTCAATAAAATATATAGAATAAAATAAATATAAAATATAGAATATAATTAATAAAATTAAAATATAAAATTTTGACAAAATAAAAAATTAATATAAATATAATCTAATATAATTAAAAATGTAATAATAATATAAAGTATATTGGAAATATAATTTAATTTAAAATATAGATTGTATAGTTAATTATGAAAAATATAATAAAAAGTTTGATGTAAAAAGTAAAGTTTAATGTAAAAAAAAAAAAACTATAAAGTAATATTAATTATAAAGATATTTGTAAAATTTAAAACTATAAAAATAAAGATCAACAAAATTATATTTTAATAAACTTAATAGAATTAAATATAACATGGATTAATAATGTATAAATTTTTATTGTGATAAGTATAGACATAATTTAAATTATAAGATGAGTTTCATATATCATTAATAATATGTAGTCATTTATTACATAAATTTAATTATACAATTATCAAAAATTAAATCAATTACATTATCTAATCATATAAATATATTTTAGAAATACATAAAATGGTTATCTTTTTTCAAATAATATAATTAAAATTTGTATATAGATTAATAATGGTAATATTGTTTGTAATATATTAATTATATTTTGTAGGTAGGGAAAGGAAATGTAAATCTCAAAGTAGGGAGTAAATGTATGAAAGAATGTAATAATAATAGGAAAATATGTGAAAAAGATACAAATAGGGATAATATAAAGTCAAATATAAGGTGATAAGTATAAAAGAATGTAAAATAGAAATTAATAAATATCAAAGAATAAGTCAAATTTGGCATGAGTGTACCACTCATGATCTATGTAACTTCATCAAGCCAACCCATCAAATTAGTATGAGTAAGAAAATTTTACCATTACAAAAATTATATATAAAAGAAGGTTTACTTATATATAATGCACCAATGTATAGGTAAATATTATAATAATGTAACCACAAATAAATATTCACATAATAATATATAGTCACACAAGAAATAAGAGGTGGAAAATCATATTAGGGGCAAGGAGAAACCTACTCAAAGGAAATATCAATTACTAACCACATGTCCAAAGAGTGTTGGGTGACAAGAGAGAATTGGGTTATATTTGAACAACTATAATTTATTGTGGTGAATTAACATCAATGACACTTGTATACCTTATACTTAAAATCCTATAATCAAATCACTTAGATTCTTTCTCAAAAGTATTCACCACCAATAGTCTAGTTTCTTCATGAAAGTAGGCCATGTGGCATGTGTCACATTTAAAAAAAAAAAATCTAGTGTTGATTTACTTTGATCATTCAAATTATGTGGCATAAAATAGATAATTCTACATTATGCTCAGCAATCTAGATCTCCAACCTCTTATTTTATGGTGGAAATATTGCAAGTGGAATATTGACATAGTTACATTTATGAATTACAACTTTGGGCTCCTATAGAGACTTCCCTTATCCTTCACTCTTAGTAATATTAACAAGTGGTGGGGAGTGATTTCATTCCCATGCACTTATATTTATAGAATTACTTGAGTTTGGCAAGTCATAGTTGAAACTAAGATTACTCATTGTCTTTGGTGTTTGACATACAATTGGCTTCTAGAGGGTAAAAATATTAGTCATATTAGTTTGACTCATATTGAGCACCCAACTTTCCACATATTAGAATCCTTCAATCATCTATTATTGACTTGAATCACAATCTAAGATATCTAAAAGTAGAACAATTATCTTTTCTCTACCTTTCATCTAGGATTTATTTACTAGAAAATTGTATTGTTGAGGGATAAGACCTCATGGTCTAACTACATTTCCAAAGCTTGTATTTTTTATGAGCTTCTACTTTTCAAATTTGGAAGGATAAAAATGGTGTGACTTTTAATGAAAATGTTTTTTAATGTCATTTTTATCTTGATGAGAAACTAAGTTTACTTACCTCCACTTGTTTCCATATCTAGGTGTAGGAAGAGAATATTGTGATAAAGTTATAGCATTTGTAAGACCTCAAAATTTGGAGGAATATTTTTTTATACTATGAGGAGTTTTACTTGATTTTAATACCCAATTAATGTCACCACAAACTCCAAAATAATAAAGGAACTCATACTATTAGAGTTTATTTTATTCTCTATAATCATTCACGAAGTGTATATTTGTGTTGATAGTTGAATCAAGTTTTGTGATGGAATGACTTATCCATTCATCAACCATGATTATTTGGTAAGCTAAATATCAAGTTGAATTCTCTTTCTAGGGTTTGTCTCTTCTCATGCATGCAATAATATTTGAAACATATGTTACTTTATTATCTAGATATTATTTAATAGGCATCATGTTTATATAAACATAACATAGTTTTGATTATAAGAGGAAAACAGGTTTTGAAGGGACCCAAAACCCTTTACAACTTTAGGCACAAAATGTTTCTCAAAAGATACAACCCTAGATAGTCAACAACATCCAAGAACCCAAACTACAAAAGATACAAATAGCTGCTCAAAAGATAAAAAAAGAATGCCAATAGCCAAATAGCAACAGTGAACAGTGGGAGAAGCAGAGAGAAACCATTCGTGCAGCCTTCTAACCACTGCGAGAAAATTTTACAAGGGATTGAGAGGATATATTATGCTTAGGAAGACCTCTCTTCCTTCTTTGTACAACCATCCAAGAAAGATCATTCTCCAAAGGATTAGAGCAAGGGGAAGATGAAGGAAAAGCCACCAAATACAAAAAAGGAAGAGCACCAAGAATGTCACTCCCACAACCAACAACAATAATAGGAGTTGTAGATAAACTAGCAGTCACAACACCATTAGTAGAATCATCAGTAGCAACAACAATAGCCTTGCTAATCACAACAGAAACTATAGACAAACCAACCGCATTAGTAGCAACTGTAGATAAACCAATAGCTATAGATGAACCAATATCACCAACAACAACAACAGAACCAGAAGCCCCAACAACAACTGCAAAAGACCCAACAACAATAGCGGAAGGAAACTAAGAACCATCAGCAAAAGAAGCCACGACTTTAGGGGCCAACACATCATCCCTAGAATCATCCCCAGAATCATCATCCAAAGATTCACCCATAGTAAGATGCTCACAAAGAGCATCTTTCCACCAAGTAGCATAACTCTAATGAGATTTTTGAGAATTAGTAGCCAAATGACTTGTAGAGTTCAGCATCTCCTACAACATAAAGGAATACCTTCATAATCAATAATTTGAGACCATGGTCTAGCCCCCACCATCAAAATGACCTCCCTAGGTAAATCTTTTGAGATATCAACGTCCACAAGAATGTGGGTGAAAGTAGGATGATCATAGATAATAGAAGACAAATCAACCATAATAAACCTACCAATAGTATTTCCAATAGACTCAAAGCAAGGAATCCAAAACTGAAGAAGTAGATTAGGTAGTTTGGCCCAAGTAGGAACAAGACTAATAGATTCAGAAAGAGGGTTGAAAGAAAGGAACCAAGGCTAGAGAGAAAGTGAGTGCTTTCCCCACAACCAAACACCCCCTTCCAAAACCTGAGCCCTATCCTTCTCAGATTGAAAAGCAACCATAAAAAAAACCCTATCCAAAGGATAGAGTTCAATCCTATCCTCAATAATAGGCCTCCAAGACTCCAAAACCCATTTGTACAAATTTGGAAGGGAAAACCATAAACCATTAAATCTAAAAATAAGAGCAAGACAAGAAAATAATCTTCTTTATCCAACACCTCCTGCCCACAAATAATAGTAGGGGTAGAAGAAGAGAACCATAAGGGTTTAGCCTTAAAAGAGGGTAGAGAAGAAGAAGGGATTTAACCACTAGAACCAACCACCCTAGAAAAGGATGCAAAAGCAGGGCACGAAAGAGGGGCATCCACGTACAGTGACCCAAACCCTAAAGGAGGAAAATTAGAAGCAGCAAACCCACCTAGCAAAGGTCGTGAACCAACAGTAGACACAGCTAAAGATAGCGGTGAACCGGCAGCAAGTGGTAAGCCATCTGCAAACACCCATGAGCCAACAACACATGACCTAGCAGTGGCCAAAACTGACCCAACAGAAGCCGACAACAAAGCAGAAGTCGACAACACACCAGAAGCCAATAGCACACCAGAAGCCATTGGCACACTGGAAGCTATTGGCACACCAAAAGCCAACGGCGCACCAACCGTAGAAAGCAAGAGGGTTTCAGGAGAGTGGGAGAGCCATTTCAAACATAACTCTCATAAACATAACATAGTTGATTGCATGTGTCACTAAACTAAAAAACATTGAGAAATTAGTAAAAATTTGACAGAATTATAGGCCAGGGCTCTATGATTTTAATTTAGAATTTGAGTTTAAATTTTATTTTAAAATGAAAAATTAAAATAAAATTTCAAAATAAAATTATTTTAGAATAGTTAAAGTTTTTATAAGATAAATAACTATAAGTTAAATAAATTCTAATAGCTTTTAATTGTTATTTATAATTTCATAAAAAGACATAAATGGAAGTGTACTATCTATAGGAAAAGAAATTGATGAAAGAGTAGAAACAAGAATGGCATGTGCACACTCTTAATTCCTTTTCTTTAAGATACAATTGAGACATTAATTTTCGTCTTTTAATTTCATAAAAAAAATTCTAGTGAGATTGGGGCAGCATTTGAAAGAGAAGTAAGAAACAACATATTTTTTATAAAAGACGTATTGTTAGTTCTTAGACTAATGCAAGTGGAAAAGGGCCAATAGTTGTAAATATTCCTCTTATATGAGAAAATAAAACATGTGCTAGGAATAAATTATAAATATGTTAAAGACATTGCAAAACGAATTATAAGAAACTGCATGGACTGAAAACACTAAGATAATCTTGTTGGGTTTCTTCTTATTTTTTCCACTATCTAGAATAGAGCATTTTGGATTGTGCTAAATAAAATTAGTTGTTGTTAAGGTATTCCCAAATGGTATCTCATGAATCCCATGCAATCCAATTGAGGGAGGGAGCATGTGTTGTATCAAGGATAGAGAAGCTCATCTATCTTACAAATGGTTGGCTGTTTTTTATTATGTTAAATATGTGGGTTCCCCATCTTCTCCAAAGTCATGTCTTGTACATAAAGTACAAGTGACCCAGAGCACTTTAAAATTACATAATCTATTCAAAGAGTAGTTCACAATTTATTTAAGACAATTATGTTGAGGAAGTTCATAAAGGACAATATTCATTTACTTGTGTACATATTACCTCTTTATTTTCCAAAAGAGTGTAGATGATATTAGAAACAATTTTTCAAGTAAAGATCAATGTTTATTAAAATTGTTGATGGAAGCTTGAGCAACAAAGAATTTGGCTCAAAGTGTTGTAGCTAAATCTTAAGCATCTATTTAGAGGTAGTGATAGAGTGTTGTAGAGAATTGGAAATTACACAAGAAATTAGTAGGATTGCTTCAATTACTCAAAAAATGTCTCATATGTGTTCAACACTGCTTGGCACAGAAAATTCCAATATGCATTCTCATAATATTGTTTGATATATATCTTTATAATGTTCATTTTACAAGTTTTATATCTAATAGAGAGAATACCATTGTTGATGAATCTTCAAAGATTGTTTAAACTCCTTAAACATGGAAGTATTGTATGTAAATACAACATACATATTCTACTCATCTATAGAGTTATTGAGTAGAATATGTATGGACCACAAACCCTTAAACAATAAAGTTTCAAATTTATGTGTGCACAAGATCAACAAAAACACTTGGATAGTTATGTTGCTCTTTTAAAAATTAAAATCACTCTAAAAAAGATATTAACTATATATACAAGAACAGTGATAAACTTTCTTAAATATTACCTTAAATTGGTCCCCACTTTACATATTGATGTAGACCAACTCTATTGTTGTAGATTGACGCTCTAATCTGCATGATCTATTCTCTAAACTCATACTAAAACTAGAAATTAAAAAGCAAGAAAGCAAAATTTGAAATAGGGAAATACTCTTCACCATACAACCAATGGAATGTTATAGCCTTATAATCTCAAAACATAAGAAAAAATCTTACATACTATCTATTCCATCCCCAATCCCCAGATAACTAAACCAACTTTCTTTTTCTTTTATAACAAATCAACAATAATAGTTTCAATTTTTTAACAACCCCACGTACAAAGAATAATAGTACATTTATCTTCCAAAATTGAAGCACAACAAATCTATTCGCAAAACATTTACATAATTGTCTTAACTCTTTCCCCACTCTTCATCTCACCAAATGTATTCCTAAATATAGTCAACAAACATCCACATGGCAAAAAAATTCTAATCCGACTCTTCTAGATAAATAAGTAGATAAACAAGCTTTTAATCGAAACTATCCCCTTTACTCAAGGAAGCAGTTATTGAGCCCCTACAATGTACCAAGCCATAGCATGCCTCATGAGGCATAACTGCAGCTTACTGATTTTTTTTAATTGTTTTTAAAAGTTCTTTTTATCCAGTTTATTACTGCATTTTAAGGATAAAAAGGAATGTGGTAGATTTCAACATCCATTGAGTTTTATTGTTATTTTTAATATATTCAAGAGTGTATTAATTTGTTTAATAAGATTTTAGTTAAATATTTTATTAACTGTATAATTTATATTTTGTATGAATTAATATTTTTTCAATAATTTATAATTATATAAATGTATTATAATACATAATTTTTTATTTTAAAAAATAATTTAACATATTTATTTTAAATTATTTATTATATATATATTTTTTCTATTAATAATAGTATAATAAAATTTTACACTCTATCATGGCAACTTTCAATTAATCATGTTCCAAAACATTAGTATGTCACTATTGACATTTAGTCTATACAAATTTTTGCATATTGTGTCTAAAAATCAGCTTATACAAAATAATTACAGTTAAATATACGATGTATTTTCCAGACTATACAAAAAAGATATGTTTATAAATTATCACACTCTTTCTAATACAAGAATAGTTGCTCATTACTAATCAACAACCTTGTTGTTGGCTTTAGACTCCTTCTAATTACCACCTCCACCAATCGACATAGCATTGGACCTGACTCCTCTAGTGGAAGATAAAGCATCACTATCCTATTGTCTAGCATGATGTTTAACCCTATGTCTTTCTTGCACTCCATCAGTTGCATTATTAAAATCCCTTTGGAACTCATTCAAGGCCCTCAAGAAGGTTTCAGCTTCTTCATTATTATGATGACAAGCATGGCCACACCTCACCTCTTCCTTGTTGATCCTCACAGACCCATCCTTGATTAGACTCATAAATTTGGGCATGGAGACCTCAATGTGGAGTGAAACCTTCATTGCAACAATGAGAAAAGTGATTTTTTTTATGACTCAGTAAGAGCCCTCTTGCAACCTTTGAATTTATCATCATTTCTCACTTTCCAAATGTGCCACATGATTTCGATGGATAGGCAATTCAAAAATACTTTACTATCATTACTCATCTTTTTATCAAACATTAAAATATCTTTCCAAATAATTTTATCCTCATTGTCCTAGATTTTAAGATTATAACAGAATAATAAATAAAATTTTCTTAGGCATAGAAACAGTCAAGTAGAATATGCATCACAAACTCAGGAATTCTACAAATGTTGTAAACATCAATATTAACAAGATTACATTTAAAAGGAATCCTTTGTAAGAGAATAAGCCATTTAAAACAAGCCTTCTTGGGCTCTAAAACATTATGCCAAATAATAGAGAGAATTTTATGCCATTCCTTATCAACCAAAGAAGTACCCCAACAACTATTCAGATGATTAATAATAGAAATATCACAAACCATATCTTTATAGATTATTTTAGCTTTGAGATTGAAGTAAGAGCCCCCTATCGTTCCACACAAGATCGCTCATTGAATCTAGTTCCTTTTCAACATTTATGGGAAAGTTGGCCTCTTTGCAAGCCTCCATCAGCGTGGAGTAGGTCCTTATGTTGGAAGGAGAGAGGTCAAAATTAGAGCGCAAAACATTCCAACCTTTTACATGCCCACCTGGCAAAATATCACTAATTTTTTTTATGTCTCTAAATTATTCCACTTTTTAGCAAAGAAACCTTGTAAGAGGGCAATGGACTTGTCATTATGTTACAAGTTCCACCAAATGGAATTGTAATTTTGACGCGTAACATTATTATTAAGAGTTATGTTCTTAATATTGAATTGAGCATTATGCTTGATTAGTTCCCAAGCCTTCCACAAGATTTTGAAGACTAGGGACCCAAAAGGGGTCATAGGGTGTTTCTTAATGAGAATGTCACTCAAGGGCAGCAGCTTCCAAGCCTCACCCTATTTGGGCACCACCAACTAAATGTTGTTTCTAACTAGAACCTTCCAAGGTTTGTTCCAGCCAAAGCCTTAACAATCCATTTTGCAACTAATGCAATTCCTTGTAGCCTTAGGTCCTTTAAACCCAAGCCACCATGCCTTTTGTCTAGGAAACACCACTCCCATTTAACAAAGTTATTTTTTCTCTTCCCTTTTCTATCTGAAAAAAGAAAGCTCATTATTCTTTTCTATATTTCATTAACTTGATAGCTGAAGAAAAACCAGACAAAGGAAAAGTAGATATTGTAAGAGGATAAGGTCTTTTGATAGACCTTAAATCTACTAGAAAGAGAAAGATATTGTCTGTTCCACCCTTCTAACTTCTTTTTTATCTTAGTTATGATCCAATTCTACATTTCTTTAAGATTGGGGCTAACTTCAAATGGTATTCCGAGACACCTCACTTGCATGGTGGGGCCACCCCTCTGAAAATTATAACTCTTAACCTAATCAAGCAGGGATTCCTCCCACCCAAGGGCAATGGACTTAGTATTGAATATTTTAGCCCCAGAGGCTTGGAAAAATAGGTTAAGTTTCTTCAACAAGGATTCCATGTTTTATTTGTCAAGCTTTAAGAAAAGTGTAGTATCATCTACAAATTGCACATTGATCAGTTCACTTTGATCAGGGAGTCTAATGCCTTTAATCCTTGGTGACAATATATGGTCTCTTAATAGGTAGAAAAGAGCATCAATCTAAGCCATAACAAAAAGTGTAGGCACCAAGGGACATCCTTGTTGTATGGACCCCTCAAGCTTAACTTCTTTAGATAGTGAACCATTCACATCCACTTGAGTAGAGGCATCCTTCAAAAGAGTATCCACCATATTGCAAAAAATATTGGGAAAGCCAAAGGCTTGAAGGATTATTCTCAAAAAGTGTCATTCCACCCTATCATAGGCCTTCTCAAAGTCTAAGAGGAGGATTGCAATATTCTAATTAGAGACTTTAGCCCATTCCATAGGTTCCCAACTTGTTATTAAATTTTCCAAGATATATCTGCCTTTAAAGAAACTTGTTTGAATGTTGTTAGTGAGCCTTGGAAGAATATTGACCAATCTCAAGGCTAATACCTTAGCCAAAATCTTATAAGATACATTTAGGAGAGTCATTAGTATCCAATTTTTTACTAGGGTCTTGTCACCCCCTTTTGGAAGGATCCTAATTATACCATTGTTTATGTTGCTTCCCAAAGAGTTTGTGTTTAGGGCTTCCACATACACTTGCAATAGATCATCACAAACCCAATCTGAGAAGCACTTGTAAAATTCCACTAGGAACCCATCATAGCCCAATTATTTTCCATTATTCATAGAAGTGATGGCCATCTTTATTTCATCCCTAGTTAAATTTTCCAATAATTTAGAGGAGTCCTCCTCTGAAATCTTCCTAGGGATGAGACTTTTATGAGGTCCCTCACCTTGTGACTATCTCCAATCCAACCCTTCAAGGTGAAGAGAACCTTGAAGAAGGAATATAATTGATTAAAAATTTCTTCTTGAGAGGTGAGCCTCTTGTCCCCATCCCAAATCCACCCTATCTACATTCTTTGACATTTTTTTCTTTTATGTACTTAAGAATAATTTAGTGCCTTTATCCCCAAAACTTAGCCAATTTAATTTAGCTCTAAATTTTAACCCATTCACTTTATGAGCTTGGATTTTTCTTAGGCTATCTTTGGCCTTAGCCAATTCCTCACATAACTTAACATCATTTGGGGCTTCTTGTAGCTTTGATTCTACCTCAAACAAATATTCTTGGAGAGCATTTTCCTCTCTCCTAGTGTCAAGGGCTTTTTTTTGTAAATTTTCTGGAATAGCTTCTTCCAAAATTCTACATTTGCATTCCACCTCTTAATGGTAGTTACCCCTTTAAGCATCCACTTATTAATTTCTCTAAGGGAAGAGATAGCTTCTCTACAATCATTATCTTTTAGTAGGAGGGTGTTAAGTATAAAGGTAGACTTATTCAAGGACTCTTTTGGTCTACCTTGGTAGGTTGTAAGATTGGCCTTGATAGGGTTGTGATCTAAGAGTGTGTATGGGTAAACACGAACCTTAATGCCATATTCATTTGGAATGAAATTAAATAAGTCCATGTTTGCATATAATCTATCTAGCCTATAGTAGATCCTGTTGCCCCCTTTTTGGGCATTACACCAGGTATACTAGATTCCTTTGAAATATTTGTTTCCCCTTTCCACAGGATCAATTAAGTTAAGCTTATGCTTCATCTATGCCAAAAATTCCTTTCACTACCTTTCCAAGACATGTCAATCCCACCCTATTTATCTTCCAATTTTTCTACCTATTACAATTACGAAGGTGTTGTCATTGATGTAAACAAGCTGGTGTTGTTAACTAGGTGTTGAGGAAGATTTTTGCATCATGAAGATGTCAAGGATATTGAGAAAATTGTGAAAAAGAGGGAAACAATATGTTGCAAGTTGTATATGTATAGTTGAGACATTCAGAGCGTGTTGTGAGTACATGGATCTATCTTTGTATTCCAGTGTTTGGAGATGTGTTGGAATGAAGTAATGTGTTGAGATGGTGTCTTTGGTACTTCAAGGTTTACAAGTGCTTTTGAGAAAGTTTGATGAAACAAAGAAAATAGTGTTGTGCAAGTGTTTAGAATGTGCTCTAAGATGTGCTTTGTGTTTCTTTCATGTTGATGCTATGACTCTGCAGATCTGATATGTTTTTTAGGGTTGTCAATAGTTGTTATATCTAGAATTTGGGTTTCTGGATCACTATGCAAAGTGAGATATATTCACCAGTGTGTGAACTAGGTTTTCAGTGGTGTTTTCTATGGTCTGGGGGAAATATATTTTCTCTACATTTCTCTTCATTTCGATTTCAGGTTGTGCAGATCTAGGAAGTTGCTTATGATGTTTGTATCTTTCAGACTTCAATGTTTCACTTGATTTAGTGAAGTACAGTGTGTTTCATGCATCATTAAGTGTATAAGGTTAGCTAGATGCTCTAGATTGAAGTATTTCTATGATGTGAATTTGGATGAATTCTTTGTTGGATCTTAGGTGGTTTGTGGATTGTTCTAGATCATGTAAAAGATATTTGTATGGTTTGCATGTCATCTTGATCAAATGGGATGCGTGTACTTAATATTTTTATGGTGTTTAGCACAGGTAATGGTCGACCTGGTCTTAACACTACATGCGAAACTTATGGAAGTGTATTGAGGTGTGTTAGGATTAATTTGGGTCCTAACTAAGGATTTATATGGGTTGCCTTCATTCCTATCCACTATGGGAATGTTTGGGTGCCAACCTAATTTGAAATTGTAAGTGTAAAGGTTGTGTTTCTGACCTTGGATAAATTTTTCAAGGTTGAGTATGATATAAATAAGAGTGGTGTCATTGATAGATGCAAGTGATGAATGTGATGTGAATTACAAAATATATATTTGAATTTGAACAGAGCAGTGCGAACTTCAAAGTGTTGGATTCCTAAATGCAGTGAGCTGAAGGTATCCACAATCTTTCAAACAAGGCTGCAAGAGTGTTGGAGAAATTGTGGTGGATTCCTTGTTGCATTGACATTTTTTTCTTTATGTAACATTTCTATTCTATATTCATTTTCTTTATATGGCAGTGAGCCTTGGCTTTGAACCTTTTTGGATAGTGTGTCATATTCTTGCAGTGAGCCCTTGTATTAGTTTTGCAGTTACTTATATTGTGAGCTAATCCTCATTGTGGTTTTCCCCTCATTGTTTTTTCCACATAAATTAGGTGTTCTCTTGTGGATGATATTGTTATTTCAGTTTCTATTATTTTCATTTCATGATTAATCACTTTAACATAATAAGGGTTTAATGAATGCTTTTGGATTTGATTACTACTGAGGGTTTTGATGCTTTAATTTGCTACAACTAATTCACTTCCTCCTCTCAGTTGTCTTGTTCATTCAACACAATCATGTTGAATTCCCCTCCCAACACCCAAGGGACATCTAGGAGATTGGAAATTCATTTCCATAGTATTATCATGTCCCTGTGGTCATTAGGGGCATAAATGGAGAAAACACCAAACTCAACCCCATCCTTCTTTTGAGTAACCCACACCACTCTATTATAGGAGGAACTGCCACTATCGGTGACAACATAAGACCACTGATTCGAGATTAACATAGCAACACCCCTCCCTTTCTCATGTAAAGTGATAAAGAAGGTAGAACAATTCCATATGAATTTTAGATTGGTTTCCAAGGTAAAACCAGTAGCCTTTGTTTCTTGAAGAAAGAAAAAATATTTTATTTTCTCAAGGTTTAAAAACCTTTTGATTATATATTTTTTGTTAGGCAACTCAAGGCCCCTAACATTCCAAGAAATATAATTAAGGTTCATTTTCAACAACCATAGGAGTGTATCCTTGATCATACCTAAATTTCTCAAAGCATTTTGGCAGTTTCTCTTCAACCTCTAGCCTTTTAATAGTAGGTGTCTGGATGACAACACTATTTTTTTCCTTTTATTCTTGGAAAGCAATAAACCTTTACCAACTGTCAGTGAGGTCCTATTTTTCCTTGGTCTCCCAAGGCCAACTTTCGTCTTAGGAATTTTTTCTAACTACTCATTAGTAACATTCTCATCTTCACCACACTCTATAACCTCTTTCTGGTTCAAATTAACATTCCCTTTATCTTTGGGTTTTATTCCCCCTTTTGAATTGTGGGACTTGGATTTATGATCCCCTTTAGCCTCCTCATGGAGAGGGTAGTCATTTAGAGAACATGAAGCAACACCCTTAGGGTGTGTAGAAGACTGGGTTAATTTATCTTTAGAGTCTTGAATAAGATTAGAGATCCAGGTTTGGTCAGAGGTAGTAATGGATCCAACATTCAGTGAGGGGAGGTCCTCATTTTTAGAGCTAGTTAAGCTAGCACTTCCTTGAATGGAGCTCGTCGTTATATTTTCAATTAGAACTAGTGAGGGAGAGTTATAGCCACCAATTTCATCAGTGTTATCCCTCAGGATCACCAAATTTGGGGAGACAGATGCAACATTTAAGGCACTACCAGAGGCATCCATCAACATCAATGATGGGTCAACACCTTTAGTATTATCTGAGCTCTACATAATTTTTCCAAAGGAAAACTGATTGGAACTATTTTTAAAGTGAAATTTAGAGATTTTAGGATTTTTTTCAACATTAAAAAAATTATCTTCAATGTGTTTCCTTATCTTCTTCATGGAAAGTTCTTAAGCATTCAACCTTTCAAGAAGTAAGGTATCAGTGCCAGTAGGTTTCTGAACAAGCATTGAGAGAGGGGGAGGTTGTGAATCCTCCACATCTACAGAGGACATATGACCTTCAACCCCACAGATAGAATCATCTTAAGCAAGGACACTAAAGGAATTTTTTTAGATTAAGCTTCGTAGATTCATTGAAGAGGGCACAAGAGGTGTTGTGACCTCTGACAAGGGTCACAATCTCACTAACCACCTCCACCATAGGAGAGGGAACACAACCCTTTTTAGGTATAGAATGATGATCTTCATCATCAATAGGTTGTGGGAGGTCCGACCATTACCAACTTCCTCCACCTCTTGTGATACAAGAATAGTCTATTTAGGGTTAATAATAGGGTTTCCCCTCGTCGATAGGCCAATTGTCCCAAGATTTTTCTTTTTCTAGATAATAGGATTTTTTTTTTGAATTTTTCCTTCCCTTCTACAAAGAAAATAAGAATTAATCCCACCCAAAATTTCCAGTGGATAGGAGATAATAACATTATCCTCAATAATTTTAAGGTTTTTAAGAATCTCAACTCCAGGAGTCAAGGAAATGAGGGCATGAGCATCCAAGTACATAAGAGCTTCCTTGGTCTCATCCATCCTCTCGACATCACCAATTGGTGCCAAGATCTACGAGAGAATCTTTCAGAACTCTTGGGGGGAGGCTTCTAAAATCGCCCACCTAGAGCTTGATAGAGCGATGATCTCATCAGCAATGGTCGATGGAGACCATGCAAGGGCACGAAAAGCACAACCCAAAATATTCTAGTAGGACTTAGAAAGAGTCTTTTTCTACATGGCATGACTCTTCAATAATATAACAAATAACCCCCTATGTAGCATCCTATAGAAGGTTAACTAAATTCCATACTTATTTAACTAGACATTGGCAAACCATGAGTTGATAAATTTTCTAGCAAGAATCTTATTAATATTGATAGCTACCAAAAAAATGGCATATCCTTTAGTCTTTTTCTTTCCTTTTTAATTGTTTCTTTCATCTCAGAGTAAAGAAACATATGAAAATCTCTAGGGTTTTCAAAGGGAAACTTACCTTCCCCTTCACCATCTTTGCTAAGAACTTCTTCCACCACAAATTTGGCACCTTCTAAAGCAACAAAACCTTGGTCTAAAACCACTTCTTTGAACAAATTTATAGGACTAACCTGGGCATCTGCGTTAACACCCACATTTACAAAGGCACTAGGGGTTTCATACCCCCTCCATAAATGAAATTAATTCAGAAACACAAGCTGAGAATAAAACTTATGCAAAAAAAGAGCACACACATGTGAAAAGAAAGCTAGGAACCGAAGGACCATTAAACCATAGGACATAAGAAATCAATAAATACAAATAGAATCAAAGGTATAGAGGGACCTACGAAGAAGTAAACCTCTATGGGGAAGGGCACACCCTCAAATGTAAAGTTAAATATTAGACATTAAATATAAGGGTATGTGCAGGATCATGATGGACCAAAAAGTTGTGATATGATGGGTATGTGTAGGGTATGTGGCTGACGACTATTTTTTACCCAAAATCGATGAAATGAAAAGAGTTTTTAAAGGATATTCTCATATTTCCACCAATATAAATTATGCTTTACTTTGAATTTAATAAATAATTATTATTCATTTTCTATTTGAATTACGACTAAAGTCTTGATTGATAGGTTGATTGAAAAACATCTATAGCTTTCAAATGGTATCACATTTTTTGAATCTGAAACATATGTCACAATTTGTGCTTGCATACTATAGGATTAAAATAAATAAATTTCATGAAGTTTTGACCAAGTTAAGGTGGTTAGACATACAGTTTTTTATATTTTTTAAAAGTTGTAATAAAAATTCATATTTAATTATTTACTTGGAAAAAAATTACAAAAAAATATGAATCACATCAAAACACGAGTCCTCTACTTATATCTAAAATATTATAATAAAATATTATCATTTTATTGTGGTTAGGGTGGTCAAACAAATGCCTACTTATTTTTTCCTTGAAATTTAAGTACTAGTGCATTGAAATTTCAAATTTTCACAAAATAGATTTTTTTTTTAAATAAACCTAGCAGCTTAGAAACTACATTCAATTTTCTACACATTCTATTTATACATATTTTTTAATAATATAGATAACTTATTCAAATTTTTACGTCAAGTTGTCTAACTCTAATTTTTCTGAATTTTTCGCCACTTAAGGGCCCTTTTTTCCATCATGATCCTACGCATACCCATAATGTTAACTTAAAATGTAAAAATACAAATTATGATATAATTTAAATTTTAAAATTAAATATTTAATGTCAAATATAAAAAATAAAATTAATTTTTATAATTATTAGTTATTTTAAAGGAAAAAGAAAAAATTAAAAATAGACATAAAAACAAATTTTTATGTAAAATATAAATTACAAAATATAATATAATGTTAATATAAAATGTAAAAATATAAAATATAGTATTAATGTAAAATTTAAAATTGAAGATTTAATGTCAAATATAATGTTAAATTTAACATTATATTTAATGTTTTATATTTACCTCTACATTTTAAATTTAGCTAAATATAATGTGAATATAAAATGTAAAAATATAAACATATGATATCATGTAAAATTTAAAATTGAATATTTAATGTCAAATATAAAAAATTAAATTAAAATTTAAAATTATTAGTTATTTTAAAGAAAAAAGACAAAATTTAAAATGGACATACAAAAATAAATTTGATGTAAAATATAAATTACAAAATATAATATATAATATAAAACATAAAGTTCAATGTTAAATATTAAATCTAAAATCTAAAAATTAAAATATATATTTCAATATAATTTATAGAGTAAAATAAATATAAAATATAAAATATAATTAAAAAAATAAAATATTAAATTTTGACATAAAATAAAATGTAATGCAAATATAATATAATATAATGAAAATTCGTATAATATTAATATAAAGTATATCAAAAATAGAAGTTAATTTAAAAGTAGAATTAAATGTAGAACATATAGTTAATTGTGAAATATATAATAAAAAGTTTAATGTGAAAAAAAAGCTATAATGTAATTAATATAAAGATGTGTAAAAATAAAAACTATAAAAATAGAGATTAGCAAAACTATATTTTTATAAACTCAATATAATTAAATATAACATGGATTAATATTGTATATTTTTTTATTGTGATAAGTATAGACTTAATTTAAATTATAAGTTTAGTTTCATAAATCATTAATAATATGTAGTTATTTATTACATAAATTTAATTATACAATTATCAAAAATCAAATCATTTACATTAAGCAATTATATAAATCTATTTTAGAAATACATAAAATGGTTATCTTTTACAAAACATATAACTAAAATAAAATAAATATAATTAAAATTTGTAAATATTAATAATGTTAATATTTTTTGTAATATATTAATCATACTTTTTTAGGTAGGGAAAAGAAATGTAAATCTCAAGGTAGGGAATAAATGTATGAAATAATGTACTAATAATAGGAAAATATGTGGAAAAAGATACAAATAAGGATAATATAAAGTCAAATATAAGGTGATAAGTTTAAATGAATGTAAAATAGAAATTAATAAAGATCAAAGAATAAGCCAAACTTTGCATGAGTGTACCATTTATGATAGCTTCATCAAGCCAATCCATCAAAATAGGTCCAAAACTAATTCAAATTAGTATGACTAAGCAAATTTCACCATTACAAAAATGTATATATAAAAGAAGATTTACAATAAAATATTATTGGTTTGTATATACAATGCACCAAAGTAACCACAAATAAATATTCACTTAAGAATATACAGTCATACAATAAATAAGAGGTGGAAAATCATATTAGGGGCAAGGAGAAACCTACTCAAAGGAAATATCAATTACTAACCACACGTCCTGAGAGTGCTAGGCGACAAGAGATGCAAGCATTGGGTTATCTTTCAATGACTATAATTTATTGTGGTGACTTAACAACAATGATCCTTATATACCTTATGCTAAAAATCCTAGAATCAGATCTCTTAGATTATTTCTCAAAAGTATTCACCATCAATGGCCTAGTTTCTTCATGAAAGTAGACCATGTGGCATGTGTTACAATTTTATTTTTTTCTAGTTTTCATTTACTTTGATCATTCACATTATGTGGCATAAAAGAGATAATTATACATTATGCTCAACAATCTAGATCTCCAACCTCCTCTTTTGTGGTGGAAATATTGTAAGTGGAATATTGACACTAAATTTATGAATTACAACTTTGGGATCCTATAGAGAGTTCCTAGTCCCTTATCCTTCATTCTTAGTAATATTAACAAGTGGTGGGGAGTGATTTCATCCTCATGCACTTGTATTTGTAGAATTACTCAAGTTTGGCAGGTCATAGTTGAAACTAAGATTACTCATTATCTTTGTTGTTTGACATACAAATGGCTACTAGTGAGTGAAAATATTATTCATATTAGTTTCGCTCATACTAAGCACCCAACTTACCACACTAGAATCCTTCAATAATCTATTTTAGACTTGAATCACAAGCTAAGATATCTAAAAGTAGAACAATTACCTTTTCTCTACCTTTCATCCAGGATTTCTTTCCTAGAAAATTACATTGTTGAGGGATAAGACCTCATGGCCTAACTACATTACAAAAGTTCATATTTTTTATGAGCTTCCATTTTTCAACTTTGGAAGGATAAAAATGGTGCAACTTTTAATGAATGTTTTTTAATGTTTTTTTTATCTTAATGAGAAACTCAGTTTACTTACCTCCACTTAGTTCCAAATCTAGGTGTAGGAAGAGAATGTTGTGATAAGATTATAGCATTGTATGACCTCAATATTTGGATGAACAATTTTTATACTTTGGGGAGTTTTACTTAATTTTAATACTCAATGAATGTCACAAAAAGCTCCTAAATAATAAAGGAACTCACACTGTTAGAGTTGATTTTATTCTCTCTAATCATCCATAGAGTGTAGATTTGTGTTGATAATTGAATAAAGTTTAATTATCTTGCTAGGGTTTGTCCCTTCTCGTGCATGCATTAATATTTGAAACATATGTTACTTTCTTATCTAAATATTATTTTATAGGCATCATGTTTATACAAACATAACATAGTTGATTGTGTGTATAACTAAACTAAAAAAAATGAGAAATTATTAAAATTTTGAAAGAATTATAGGCCATGGCTCTATGATTTTAATTTAGAATTTAAGTTTAAAATTTATTTTATAATAAAAATTAAAATAAAATTTGAAAATAAAAAATATTGAACATATTAACATGAGTACTTTCTGAAATTGAGAACTGGCATTTTTCGGTGACTAGCGTTTTTCGGTCTTTGGCATTCTTCAGCGACTAGCAACTGCCCTCCCCTGGTGACGGGGTCTGCACAGGTGTGCGCGTTCCTTTCTACTCCCTCTTTATTATGCATTAATGTTGAATGCAGCCGCCTCTTCTTCCCTCTGCCGTTCGGCAGAGGCCGTACCCCCTAATTCCTCCTCAAAGGTACCTAGGGCTTCGATGGATTCTGGATCTCCTTGTCTAGATAGTCCCAACTCTAACCCTCTACATTCAAAACCTAAGTCTTTTTTCGAGGCGGTGACTAACACTGGTAACCCCATCAATGCGAGTGTGAGGTTTTCTCTGTCAAATTCAAATGAAGCCGATGATTCCAGTAAGGTCACTAGTGTTGCTCCGCTATCTTTTTTTGTTTCTCCCAATCCTGAAATGCTAGAAGAAATTGGCAAGGAGAAGAATAGGTTAAGAAATTTTGCCATTTTCTTTTCTACTGTTGAAGTGGATAAATGTCCTCCTAGGAAATTTATTGATGACTGGTTCCATAACTACTAGAACCTGAAACTTGGATATCATATTTCATTATGTCATCAGTTACAGAAAGGGTTATTTATTATATTCTTTAATAAACATGAAGCTCAAACTAAAGTGCTAAAAAACAATACTGGTCTGTTGGCTCTACTTCTTTTCGCGCCTTGGCTTGGTCACCCGAGGCCATACACGAGGAAGTCATTGCGCTCTCGACCCCTCGCTAGATTCTGGTTAAACAATTACCGCCTTTCCTATGGCGTTTTCTCCCGCAAGTGCTTGAACCACTTGGAAAGATCATCCGAATGGACGATACTGTCTATTTGGTCCCTCATATGGATGCTAGAATTCTTATCTCGCTGAATCCGGGATTAGAAATTCCCTCTGAGATTAACATTTGCATCTCGGAAGACAATTTCCCCTGCCCTATTGATATCCTCAGGGGGCTGAATGCGTGTTTCATGTGTAGAAGAGGTCATTTGAGAAAAGACTGCCCCATCATTAAGAAGAAATCCTCGTAGCCTAAACCCTCGGATACCCACGATGCTCCATAATTTGGCGAGCCCAACACAAACTCCTCTTTGATCAACTCTTCCCTTGCTATTGCTCCCGCTAAACCCTCCCCCCTACTGTCTGCCAACACCCTGCCCCCTCCTCCTGTTCCCTCCTCCGCATCTCTCCCGGCTGACTCTTTACCCCTGGTGAATCCTGGTCATATTTTAGGGCCCCTTTCCTTGACCAAACTCTCTAACAAGCACAGACGGAAATCTAATAAGCAACCCTTATCATCTTCAGAGAACCCCCTTTCCCTCTACCCTCAACCCTCCTCTATCCCAGTCTTCCCCGATGAAGCTACTGGAATTGAAACCCTAAATGTTTCCCGCCCCTCGTGTTTAACCCTCATGGAACACTCAGCTAGTTGCTCTGACCATCCTCCTCCTCAGAGCCTCCCCCCTAAAGCCTTCCGCGAGCTTGGTGATGACTGCCTGCTCAAGATTATCCCTGCCAGCATCTTCCCCTCTGTCTCTAATGGTCACACCGAAAAGCTTACTATGGACATGAGATTTTTGTCCCCTGATGAATCCAACAATGAAGAAGAGTTTAAAGATGCCTGCACCTTGACTAAACACAGAGGAGGGAAATTAGGCTCCAAGAATAAAAACCCCTCCAAGAAAGTGCTAAGGGACGTTCATAGTAGTGTCTCGGCCCAAAATCAAGGACCCACTGAAAACTGTTCTCCCCCCCTGAATGTTTTCTCATGAATTGCATTTCATGGAATATTAGGGGTCTAGAGTCCCCTGATAGACGTTGGATCATTAAATGTTTTCTTGACACCTGCAAGTCCATGGACTTCCTTATGCTGCAAGAAATTAAGGCTATTGGTTTCACTCTTGATTCCAACCTCAATTTCCTTTGGAAAGATGCCATCAAATTCTATACCAACCACCAAAAGGGTAGGGGTGGGGTTTCCCTTCTGATTAGCTCTAGATGGGAGAATTTCATCTCTAACTATGGGATATCCCCTTGTAAAAGAGCGGTGTGGGTTACCCTGAATCACAATAATAATATTTTTGGCATATGCTCTATCTATTCCTCGAATGACTACAGGGAGCATGCGAGTCTCTGGGACTGGTTAGTTGCCCTTCCTAATATCCCCTGGCTCATGGGGGGGGATTTCAACATGATTGAATCCCAAGAGGACAAACTTGGTGGCCTCCCTTTTGTGTGGAAAGATCTGGAGAAATTGCATTGGAATAGAATGTTAAATACTAAACACCTTTTTGACCCCTTGGCTAGCTCTAAGGCTACGAATCCTGGGATTTGGCATACTTGGTGTAATTTCCAACAGGGTCACTCCAGAATTTACTCCAGACTCGACCGCTTCTATTCTAATAAAAACTTCTTCTCTTTTCTGCCTGATAATCACGGACACTTTGTCCTCGTTACCCCCACCTCCCTCTCTGATCACCATCCCATCTCCTCCTGCATTAGAATTAACAATTCTCCTTTCCGCTGCAAGGGCTCCGACCCTAAATTTTCTCTTAACACCAACCTCCTGAAAGATGAAGACACTCCTGTTGCCATACACATCATTAAGCTTATTAACAGAAATACCTTTCCCTCCTGCACTCATTTAGATAGATGGAATAGGAACATTCTTGCTTGGCAGAAGCTGTTAAAGACCATTGGGCAAAAAAGAGCTAAAGATTATAGATTTTCCAAAAAATGTCTCCTCTGATCTTTAGATAGCTGAAACCAACATTCAAGCCAACCCTTTGGACTATGACCTCGTTTCCCATGTTGTCAAAGCCAAGGATGCTCTTAGACAGCACCAACAGTTTAAAATTAATGGAGCTAGGGTCAGATCCCATGCGCACTGGCTGCAGTATGGTGACAGGGGATCTAAATTCTTCTTCAACCTCCTCAAGCACAAGAATGCTAACGAAAATATTGAAAGAATTGTTGTTGATAACAATGAGATAACTGACATTGATAACATCAAAGAGGCCTTTGTTAATTCTTATCAAAATCTTTTTTCCTCTGAAGATTCGGAGGAGGCCTTATCCCTTAGACAACAAGTTTGTTCCCTCATCCCTAGCAATATCTCCACTGATGAAGCCAATCAGCTGTCCAAAGATTTCTCTCTGGAGGAAATTGAAAAAGCTATTAATTCTCTTAGCAATGACAAGGCCCCGGGACCGGATGGTCTCCCGGCAGAGTTCTATAAGGCTAACATGGATTGAATCTCCCAAGATCTTCTTGATCTATACTCGGAGGCCCTTGATAGAGGTTCCATGGGCTACTCCATCAATAGGGGTATAATTAAACTGATCCCCAAGGATGGAGATAAAGCCCTCATCAAAAACTGGAGACCTATTACCCTCCTTAATGTCTCTTACAAAAAAATTTCCAAGCTCTTGGCATTGAGAATTGAGAAGATCCTGCCCAAGTTTATTTGTTCTACCCAGACTGGTTTTATCAAAGGTAGGTTTATTCTCGAAAACCTGATTACTAGTTGGGAAGCCATGAATTGGTCCAACTACTCCCAGCAAAATTTTGCCATGTTCCTTCTTAACTTAGAAAAAGCCTATGACAGGGTGGAATGGAACTTCATCATTATGATGCTTGAGGCCTTCGGCTTTCCTAGGAAGTTCTGTAATTTTGTTAATATTCTTCTCAAAGATGCCTTGACTTAGATTGATGTTAACGGATCTCTTTCTGCTTCTTTTCCCCTTGGTAGATCTATCATGCAAGGCTGCCCCTTGGCCCCTGCCCTCTTCGTTATAGCTTTTGAAGCCCAGTTTTACATCCTGAGGGATAACTCTTTCTCCCCGGCTGTCAAGGGTATATCTCTCCCTAACAACGATGAGCTCTTAAACTGCCAATTTGCTGATGATACTGCTATCTTCTTTAATGCTAGACCTGATAACTTTGAGGCCCTGACCTCCAAGCTCAAGCTTTTTTGTAATATCTCTGGGGCAAGGCTATCCCATACCAAATCTATCTGTCTTGGTTGGGATGTGCAGCCCCCTGATGGGTTTAAATTCTATGATTTTTAGTGGGGTGGTCCACACAAGATTGTACGCTACCTGGGCATAACCTTCTCTTTAGACCCTTCCCTTAAAGACATGTGGTCATGGGTCAAAGATAAGATTACCAAAAAGCTGAGTAAATGGCACAATAGAACCTTATCTTTGGCTGGCAGAATCTAGGTCTGTCAAAAAATTCTTTCCTCTTATAACATCTATTATTCCTCAGCTTGGATGTTCAGCAATTATCAAATCTTAGAAATTCAAAAGGCTGTCAGGAGATTTCTCTGGTCTGATGGTAAAGATAAAAAAAAAAAATGCTGTCAAGTGGGAGTGGTGCCATGTCAATAAGCTCCTTGGGGGTCTTGGTTTGAAAGATCTCAAGCTCCAAGGGATTTCCCTTGCCGCCAAGTGGATCTTTCATTCCCTTGATGGCAATGATCCGTGGAAGGTTCTTGTTAGGAGCAACATTGAAAGGGGCTTCCCCAAGAATGCGAAGTCTTGGAAGAATCTTTCGTTTATTGACCTTGTCTTTGGTAACTTTCTTGTTCTCGTTCAAGGCTCTGCGGTCTTTAGATCCATTTGGAAAGCTTGGGAACAAGTTAAAAAGTATGTCTCTAACAAGGATTTCCATGATGACTGCCATCTCTTTGGTGAAAGGTCCATTTGGTGGAACTTATATTCCTCAGGAAAGCCCCTTGCCCTCTCCCAAGGCTGCTCTGCTAGACACTGGTCGAATAAAGGCATTTCCCAATTCGTCGACCTCTTTGAGCATGACATCTTAATCAGTTGGGAGGATCTCATAATCAAATTTGACCTCCCCATTTCCCAAAAGAAAATGTATAATATGATTGTCAAGGCCTCTAAGGACCTCCCTTCCTCGTGTAATGTGGATTCTCATAGATTCCTTGACTATAAGTGGACTGATGGTACTATGTTATCCAAAATCAAAGCCAAGAACATATACAATGTTATTGGTCATTCGGAAACCATCATTGATCATGCTAACTCGTTCTGGTATTCCATGCTGGATGCCCGCTCTTGGAAGAAGTACTTTGATCTTCTTTGGAAAGGTCCCACCGAGCCGAAGCTTAAGTGTTTCAATTGGCTCCTACTTCTTGATAGACTCCCTGTCAGAAAGGATAATGCCGAGACTGATTACTGTAATTTCTGTAGGCTCCTCGAAATGGCTAGACACATTCTGCTTGACTGTATCTTTGCGAAGGAAATCTGGTTTATGTTTGGTATTACCTATCCTATGTTATTTACTATTCTTGAAATTGTTACTGGTCATATTGATGGTCTGAAGCAGGACTCTAATCTTTTTTGGAAGATTCTCTCCTCTAACGTTTTATGGAAAATATGGAAGTGCAGAAATGAAGAAAGATATCAAAATAACCCCCGTGATCTTACTGAGTCTTTTTGAAAACTCACTTTCTTTAAAATCTTTTTGCAGGTACGAACTACCATGATAATAGAAAGGAATAAACTCAAAAGATTCCTGAAGGATGGGTATGCCACTTTCTTCATAAATGAGATGAAGGGAGGCTACGCTTGGAGGGACACGCTAAATAATCTGCAGTTGTTCGAAAATACTTGTAAGATTCTCTCCTATGAGGTGAAGAACAACAGGAGCTCCAGCAAGGACCTGACTCTTATGCTTGCACAGATTCAGGAGATGAAATGCATAGTATGGATGGAAGATGCTAAAGGGTGGACTGCCTGGGTTGATAAACTGGATGACATCCTTTATTAGCCTTTTGGTCACTACTGCTCTGTTTGGCACTTTTTGTAATGGTTATGTAATTTTGTAACGGTTGTGTTATTATGATAAACTGGATGACATCCTAATTTTGTATCGGTTTTGTTCAGTTCTCTGCTCCTGATCTGAGGCTCAGCCTCTCTTGAGCTGAACTGTTCGCTCTCTGGAGCTTTTTGTACTTCCTGTGACCCCCTTATACTCAATACAAAAAAAATAAAAAATATTCTACAATAATTAAAGTTTTGATAAGATAAATAACTATAAGATAAATAAATTATAATAGCTTCTAATTGTTATTTATAATTTCATTAAAAGACATAAATAGTTAAAATAAATTTCAAAATTAAATATAAATTAAAAATTAAAATATCTTGGCTTGATGAAGCTATCATGAGTGGTACACTCATAACAAGTTTGGCTTATTCTTTGATCTTTATTAATTTCTATTTTACATTCATTTACACTTATCACCTTATATTTGACTTTATATTATCCTTATTTGTATCTTTTTCCACATATTTTCCTATTATTATTACATTCTTTTATACATTTATTCCCTACCTAAAATATATGATTAATATATTACAAACAATATTAACATTATTAATATATACAAATTTTAATTATATTTATTCTATTTTAGTTATGTGTTTTGAAAAAGATAATCATTTTATATATTTCTAAAATATATTTATATAATTATAGAATATAATTGATTTGATTTTTGATAATTATACAATTATATTAATGTAATAAATGACTAAATATTATTAATGATTTATGAAACTGCACTTATAATTTAAATTAAGTCTATAAATTTATCACAATAAAAACATATGATCTGATAAGCTTCGGTGCAAAATTCTTGAAAGGAAATATTAGATTCTAGTGACCTAAAAAAAAATCTTACAATAGAAAATTCTCAGGGAGGTTCTCCAATATGGAAATTCTTATGGGAAAGCTGAAAAATTATCACTGATCATCTAACATGGAAAATCAATAATGGGGAAAGTGTAGATTTTTGGTTTGATTTGTGGAATGGCCACGCTCTAATTTTTGAGTTGTTCGTTTTGATTGATTGGATAGAAAATTCAATACTAGCATTTAGCAGAAGCATTACAAAATATGTGATTCCAGATAGTTGTGGAATTGGAGGTGGTTTTTCCTAGATGGATTGTTAATTTATGTAGCTTGGACAGGTGTCTTCATTCCCAAAAAATGTTTATTTAATTATTTAATTATTTTCTAGAGACTTCTAGAAAGGAGTGATTTGTCTAGATAATTATGTCATTAAATAATTAATTCCTCTAGAGACTTCTAGAATCCAATTAGTTAGGGTTGTTAGAGTCCATTTAATCTTAGCCATTGATTGCAAGATTAAATCATGGCCATTGGTTTTTCAATGAGAATAGTATAAGAGGGGATCAATGGGAATTTGGAGAACACACTCAAGTAGACTTACAGTGATAGCAAGTAGATTTGCAGTGAGGAGCAATTAGTCTTGCAGTGATAGCAAGGGCACAGTGATAGCAATGGGGATAGCAGTTGTGGAATTTCAGCAGGAGAATTTGAGGGAAGAATTTTTGGAGAAGAATATTGCCGGAGCTCTGCCAGTAAGAGGCAAGCAGTTTATGTATCTCTTTATTTGCTAAAGTTTAATAAAATTCCTCATCTGTAGTAGTGGTTTTCCCTTCGGGGTTTTTCCACAGACATTTTGTCCAAAAATATTATGTTCATTGTTGTGCATGTTTTCTTCTCTATTCCTGTGAGTTTATTAGTGAAGTTGCAATTGTGTTATTTTTCAATATTTGTTGTGAATTAATTTTCTAGAGTCAAATAATCTATTTATTAGATAGGAGATTAATAATTAGTAATTGCAATAGAATTTTCACATGGTAAATATTAGAGCTGATATGAGGGTAGACAAGGCTCAACACAAGAAGGAAAATTGAGGGCTTATAAAACCTAGTTCTACCTCTTCATATTTATTTTTATTATTGCTTTTATCTTTTGAGATGGCCTCAGTAGGTTTAAGAGATCAAGACATATTGGATGGAGCCTCAAATTTTGGTGTTTGGAAAGCCAAAATTTCTTTATTGCTGGAAGAGAATGGTATCAAGGAATATGTGACCATTGTTGTACCTATACCTACAGATCCAACACAGCTCTTAGCACATAAGAAGGAATATGCCAGGGCAAGGAGGCTAATCCTTGATGGTGTCAAGGACCATATTGTTCCACATGTCATAGAGTTAGATACAATGAAGAAGATGTGGGATGTCATTCCCAATCTGTACCAGAATGCTACCACAAATTGGAAGTTGATTCTTAGAGAAAAGCTAAGGAATACTCAGATGAACAAGGGAGAAGATATGACAAGTTACCTCACCAAACTCAAAATTTTCAAGGATGAGTTTACAGCTATTGGAGATAAACCAGATGAGGATGAGCTAGTACGAGTAGCCCTAAATGGGTTTACTAAGCAGTGGGATGTCTTTGTTCAAGTTATTAATGGACGCAACACCTTACCAAGTTGGGATCAACTCTAGAGTGACTTCACTCAGGAGGAGCTTAGACTTAGTCTTGTTAGTGGGACAAGCAGTAAGAGTCAGAAAAGTGAGGCAGGATAGGAAAACATTGCCCTTACAGGAAAAGGGAAAGCAAAGAAGGGGTCTAGAAAAGGATCCAATCCACAAAGTGAGAAGAAGAAGGACTTGTTAAAGGTCAAGTGCTATGGCTATCATGAGTTTGGCCACTATGTCAGCGATTTCCCGCAAAGGAAGAAGAATGAAAAGAAATGCAAGAAGCAGAAAATAGCTTCAGTAAGAACAGATGAGCTCTCTAGTAGAATGGAGGATGAGTTTGCTCTCATAGCTTGTATGATTAGCTCAACCTCACAAGGTGTCTAGTATATAGATAGTGGGGTGTCATTTCATATGACAGGAGTTAGAGAGTACTTCTCCAGTTATAAGGGGGAGGACATCAGAATCTAGATTTCTATGGGGAACATGTCCAAGCTCAATCCAGTTGGGAAAGGGACTATTCTATTTCAGAGGGAGAATGGCAAGCCGATTCCCATTCATGATGTGTTGCATGTGCCAAGCTTGGGTATGAATCTGATTTCCATATCCATCATTCAAGATAAAGGTTACAATGTACTATTTATAGGGGTGAATGTGTTAATCAAGCACAAGGATTGGAAATCACCCGTAGCTATTGGAGTTAGGAGTGGCTGACTTTACAAGTTGCAGTTTGATACTCATAAGGCACTATGGGTAGTGATAATTCTAGAGATCAAGGAGAGATATAGCATAGGAGGATGGGCCATATACATCATGGAGCACTTAAATTTCTTCATGAGACAATGAAAGGTGTTCCAGAGGTGATTACAAAGCATGATGATGTATGTAAGGGATGTGTGTTGGGGAAGTTTGTGAAAGAAGCTTTTCCAAGGAGTGACACCATATTTGAGGGTTCTTGATCTAGTACATTCAGATATATGTGGACCAATGTCAATGAAGTCTCTCAGAGTATATGAGTACTTTGTTACTTTTATTGATGATTTCTCCAAGAAGACTAAGGATGAGGTTTTTAGTTGCTTCCAAGAGTTCAAAGCTCTTGTAGAGAATTTGACAGGTAGGAAGATAAAGGTTCTTTGATCAGACAATGGAGGCGAGTACAAAGGGAAAGAGTTCCAGGAGTTCTATACTAGGGAAGGAATCAAGAGAGAGTGGATTGTTCCTTACAACTCGTAGCAGAGTTGGGTTGCTGAGAGGAAGAATTAGTCTATATCAGAGGTAGCAAGGGCTATGTTGTATGACTAGGATATGCCACGCTACTTATGGGTAGAGGCATGTAGTACAACAGTGTACATACAAAACAGGGTCCCACATAAGGTATTGGGCAAGATGACACCAGAGGAGGCATTCTCATGGAAGAAGCTAGATATTAGCCACTTCAAGATATTTGGGAGTTTGGCATATTGTCCCATTCCAGGGCCTACATGTTCCAAGTTAGATTAAACTATAGAGAGGGGGTACTTTGTGGTGTACAGTGAAATCTCAAAGGAATATCGAATATTTATTCCAGGGACCAGAAGGATTATAGTTAGGCATGATGTCAAGTTCATGGAGGACAAGGCATTCAAGAGGTCCAGACATTTTCCAATAGATGATCGGAGTGAGCAGCTAGTGGAAGCTCCAAGGATTGTTCAACTAGATCAAGGACAACGAAACTTGAGTACAGTTACTGGTACAAGCACAGGCTCAGGTGTTGAGAGTTCATAGAGTATGGAGCAACAGATGCAGCAGATCCAAGAGATGCATCAAGGAGACATGGAGGTTGATACTTTATCCTCTATAGTTGGTAGTGGGAACTAATAGTCATAAAGGGATACACAGGAGTTTGTGGGAGCTCCTAGGATGAGTAGTAGATAGCAGAGACAACCAGCTAGGTATAATGACTATATGGAATTAGTTAGTCAGTTGGTAGATAGTGAGCCCTCTAGCTATCAGGAGGCCATACAACAATAGGTGTGGCAAGATGAGATGGTTGAGGAATATACCTCAATAGTGCAAAATGATGTGTGGGAGGTTATGCCTAGACCAACAGATAGGGAAATGGTTGGATCATGCTGGATCTATAAGATCAAGCATAGTGTAGATGGTAGCATCGAGAAATACAAGGCAAGGTTCATGGCCAAGGGGTTCTCTCAGAAGGAGGGAATTGACTATGAGGATACATTTGCTCCAGTGGCCAGGTATACTTCTATACAAGTCGTGATCTCACTTGTAGCATAGATGGGATGGCAGATCCATCAAATGGATGTCAAGACAACATTTCTTAATGGTGAATTGAAAGAGAAGGTATACATAGAACAACTAGAAGGCTTTGTGGCACACAGTAGTACAACCCATGTGTACAGATTGAAGAGAGCTTTGTACAGACTCGAGTAGGCTCCCAAGGCCTGGTATGAGCGCATTGATAGATACTTGCAGGGAATGGGCTTCGTGAAGAGTGAAGCGAATGCTAACCTCTACTACTTGGTGGTTGGGGGTGAGGTTCTCATTCTTGTTCTATATGTGGATGACTTATTTTTAACAGGTTCATTGGGGCTCATAGAGGAGTGCAAGAGGGACCTTGCAACAAAGTTTGAGATGAAGGATTTGGGGCTTATGCACTACTTTCTAGGCATGGAGGTATGGCAGAAAGATGGAGATATTTTCCTTGGACAAGGAAAATATTGCATCAAAATCTTGAGGAGGTTTGAGATGGAGGATTGCAAAGCCATGTCTACTCCAATGATCATGAATTGGAAGAAGGTAGACACATCTAGGGAGAAGGATTTAGACCCCACCTTATACAAGTAGTTGATTGGGTCTCTCATGTATTTGGTCAACCCAAGGCTAGATATATCCTTTGCAGTAAACTCTCTTAGTCAGTTCATGGTCGAGCCAAAGAGAGTGCATTAGATAGCAGCAAAGCATGTGTTGCAGTATTTGCGTGGTACAATCAAGTATGGGATTAGATATGCTTGAGGTGTTGGTATCAGGTTGATAGGCTATACTGACACAAATTGGGAAGGCAGTACAGTGGATAGAAAAAGCACTTCAGGGTGTTGCTTTAGTTTGGGATCAAGATTTGTCTCTTGGTACAACAAGAAGCAAAAGTTTGTGTCTTTGAGTTCTACAAAGGCAGAATACATAGCAGCTAGCATTGCAATGTGTGAGGTGATATGGCTTTGGAAGTTGTTGGTTGTCTTGTTTGGTCATAGGGTTGAGACTATGATGATACACTACGACAATCAAAGTTGCATCAAATTGTCTAAGAATCCACTGTTTCATGATAGGTCTAAGCATATAGACATCAAATATCACTTCATCAAGAATTGTATACAGCGAGGGATTGTTCAGCTACAGTATATACCTAAAGATCAGTAGGTACCAAACATTTTGACCAAGGCATTGGGGAAGGTGAAATTCATCTTCTTCATAAATAAGTTGGGTGTCATGCAGAATACCTTCCTCGGTAAGAGGGAGTGTTAATTTATGTAGCTTGGACAGGTGTCTCCATTCCCAAGAAATGTTTATTTAATTATTTAATTATTTTTTGGAGACTTCTAGAAAGGAGTGAGTTGTCTAGATAATTATGTCATTAAATAATTGATTCCTCTAGAGACTTCTAGAATCCAGCTAGTTAGGGTTGTTAGAGTCTATTTAATCTTAGCCATTGATTGAGACTAAATCATGGCCATTGGTTTTTCAATGAGAATAGTATAAAAGGGGATCAATGGGCATTTAGAGAACACACTCAAGTAGACTTGCAGTGATAGCAAGTAGATTTATAGTGAGAGAAATTAGTCTTGCAATGATAGAAAGGGTGCAGTGATGGCATTGGGGATAGCAACTATGGAATTTTAGTAGGAGAAATTGAGGGAAGAATTTCTAGAAAAGAATATTGTTGGAGCTCTGCCAGTAAGAGGCAAGCAGTTTATGTATCTCTTTATTTGCTAAAGTTTAATAAAATTCCTCATCTGTAGTAGTGGTTTTCCCTTTGGGTATTTCCATGGACAATTTTTCCAAAAATATTGTGTTCATTGTTGTGCATGTTTTCTTCTCTATTCCTGTGAGTTTATTAGTGAAGTTGCAATTGTGTTATTTTTCAATATTTGTTGTGAATTAATTTTCTGGAGTCAAATAATCTATGTTTTAGATAGGAGATTAATAATCATTAATTGCAATAGAATTTTCACATGGATGTCTCTTCTTACCTATCCCAGATGATGCAAATTTCATATTGGTCGATAATGTTAAGAACCATAAAATATTGATAATAGAAAATGAGGACAAAGTTATCTGGTGTGGGGCTAAATATGGGGAATTCTCATTTATACTTGGTTGTGCGATTCAAAAGGTACAAATGGGAATCAAAGGTTGTCCGACTAGACCGTATTAGCATAAGAGTATACTATCAAAAGTTGGTGCCTTCTTATGGACCGCATTACACAAGAAAATACTAACTAGTGACCGCTTAATATGATTTGGGATTTACGAGCCTAACATTTGCATATAATGTCATTCAAATGGTGAGTTTGCAGACTACCTATTGCTAAAATGTTCATTCACTTTGCATTGTTCGGATTGGCTTCTTCTCTTGCTTGGGTGGTCGACCCCAAGGCATGATGACTTGCTAATTTTTTACATAGTTGGCCGAGTGGGATTAATTGTGCTTGGGAAGATATTTGGTGTGTTGCTCCTTCCATGCTTGTTTGGCATGAGTGGGAGGAGAGGAATAGGAATATTTTGGATGATTAATACATGATGGTTGATGAGGTAATAAAGAAGATCGGGGATGTCATCTCTAAGGTGGTCAATGCAAAAGAGAAACCAAGAAACTTTGCTAGATTCACAAATTGGGCCAATGAAGTTTAATATAAATAGAACAAACTTAAGCCCCTCTTTGGGAATATTACTTCCAAAATCAATAGTCGCAACCTAGATAAATGGATTGCACATGGGAAGGAACGTTACAAACTCAATTTTGATGGGGTTGTCAAATGCAACCCCAAGTTGGATAGTGCAGGTTGCATCATCTGAAATGATGAAGGGGGATGTGTTTAGGCTTTGTCAAGGAAACTTAGCATTGCCACCAATAATGAGGCAGAAATAGAGGTTCTTTGTAGAGGTTTATGGTTATGTGTGGATAAGGGTTTGTGTGATGTGCACATTGAGGGAGACTCACAGATCTATATAAATATAGTTTGAAAAAGACAAATTCAGAATTGGAAGCTCAAGCCATGGATTACAAAAATTTGGGACTGCTTGGATTCACTTGCTAACACTTTTGTTACACACATATATACAGAAGAAAGTTTTGTTGTGAATTTTCTTGCTAATGTTAAAGTGCAGCAATAACATATAGAGGTAATATATGAATCAACTGAGTCTTGGATAGATCTAAAAAAATTAGTATCCAAAGGAAAATCCACACCAGACTTAAATAAATAAAGGCATCATCCTTGGGATTTGGTTCTTGACATGTCCACATTTTAGTTGCAATTGATGGGATAAGATAATCTTTGATTGTTCGTTCCACTTGTGGGATATGTTAAATTAATAAAATTTGTTTTGTAGTTGTCATTGGGAATGTTTCCCATCGTATCTCTGCTTTGACTATTTTCTAGTTTGGGCAATTTCCCTTTACTTTTTATTTTAGTTTTTTGTGCTAAGAAAGTTTCCCATCATGGTTGTAGAAGCTTTTTATAATTTTTTGTATATATTTTCTCTTTTTCATCAATAAAGTGTGAAGACAGTTAGCAACATTTTTCTGATTAAATAAAAATTATATTCTTTGCCTCTGTAAATTTTTTTATCACTGTCTCATTATTGAATATTGTAATTTCTAGTTTTTATTGTGTACTGGCATTTGGATTTTAGTTTATTTCTTTTAACATATGGTATCAGAGTAGGTTCGAAATGGAAATGAATGCTAACAGTACACAATTGCAAATTCCTAAATTTAATGAGAAAATTTATGATTTTTGGAGTTTTCAAATGAATATTTTGTTTAGATCATAGGAGTTATGGGATCTTGTGCAAAATGGGTATTCAAAACTGACAGATGTAGCAACATTAGCAGCACTCACACAAAATGAAAGGAATTTACTGGAGAATAATTGAAAAAAAGATCAGAAAGCATTATTGTTTATTGTGTAGGGTCTTGATGAAACTCTCCTTCCAAAATTTACAGCTATTTCAATAGCCAAAGAAGCATGGGATCTTCTTTCACAATCATTTCAAGGTACAAAAAGAGTAAGAACAGTTCGTTTACAAATGCTTAGAAAAGATTTTGAAATTTTACAAATGTCAGATTCTGAAAGTTTAGGAGATTTATTTACTTGTACAATGGGGATAGTTAATTAGATGAAAATAAAAGGTGAGATTATGAATGATCAAAAAATTGTTGAATATATTTTAAGAAGTTTTCCTACAAAATATGATCCTATAGTTATAGCTATTGAAGAATCAGAAAATCTAACCAATTTATCTGTAGATGAGCTTATGGGTTCACTGTACACACATGAGCAAAGAATAAATAAATCAGCAAAGGAGCCACTTGAGAAAACTTTAAAGAGAAAAGTATCATTGAAAGGAAAAGAAGTTGCACTAGAATCAACTTCAGCACAAAGAGGAAGAGGAGGACATTTTCAACAAAGAGGTAGAGGTCCAAGAAGCAATAGAAGTGATGAAGAAAATAGTAGTTACACTCAAGCAAGAGGTAGAGGCAGAGCAAATTTTTAGCAAAGAGGTAGAGGTTTTTGGAGGTATGATAAATCATCTATTCAATGTTATTATTATCAAAAGTATGGACATATTGCAGCTGAATGTAGAAAAAAGATTGCATATGAAAGTAAACAGGAATCCCAATATGCAAATGAAGGTGAATGGTAGGAAGGATATATCTTGCTAACATGCAACACAAAGGAGTAGGTAAATGATGAAAAATGGTATGTTGACAATGGGTGTAGTAATCATATGATAGGACGTAAAAAGATGTTTCAAAATTTGGATGAGTCAATCAAATCTGAAGTAAATATGGGAAATGATACAATTGCATCAATCACGGGGAAAGGGAGGATATTAATCACAACAAAACAAGGTGAGAAAAAATATATTGGTGATGTATTTTATGTACCTGGCTTAAAGCATAATTTGTTAAGTTTAGGTCAACTTGTGCAAAAAGGCCACACTGTCAAATTTGAAAAGGGTTCATGCATTATCGTTGACAGTAAAAATAAGATGATAACCAAAATACCCATGACTACTAATAGGATGTTTTCTCTTAGTATCAGAAACAATATGCATTTAAGTTTCAGTGCTCTTGTAAAACGTACACAGTGGTTATGGCATCATAGATTTGGTCATTTGAATTTTGGTGGACTAAATATTTTGCATAAAAAGAACATGGCAATAGGTTTACCACTTATCCAAAAACCATATGAAGAATGTGAAGGTTGTATTCTTGGAAAGCACCATAGAGAACCCTTTCCAATAAGGGATTCCTAGAGAGCTTTAGAGCCATTGGAGCTAGTTCATTCAAATCTATGTAGTCCAATTGAGGTTGCTTCATTATCTGGTATGAAATAATTTTTTACATTTATTGATGACTATAGTATAAAACTTTGGGTTTATCCTTTGAAAAATAAATAAGATACTTTCAAGAAATTCAGAGAATTTAAAAAATTAATTGAAAAGCAAAGTGGTTATTTTCTCAGAATTTTAAGGACTGATAGGGGTGGAGAGTATATTTCTCATGATTTTCATAATTTTTGTATTGAAAATGGCATAAAAAGGTAGCTAACAACAAGGTATACACCTCAGCAAAATGGGGTAGCTGAGAGAAAAAATAGAACAATTTTAAATATGGTAAGGAGTATGCTTAATGTTAAGAATTTTCCAAAATATTTTTGGGTAGAAGTAGTTTGTTGTGCAGGTTATATTTTGAGTAGATGTCCTAGAAACTCAGTTTGGGGCATGACACCAAAAGAGGCCTGGGGAGGATACAAACCTCAAGTAGATCACCTAAGATTTTTTGGTTGTATTGCTTATTCTCATGTTCTAGATGCACTTAGAAGTAAATTGGATGGTAATGCAGAAAAATGTATCTTTATTGGGTACAGTGAAGAATCTAAGGCATATAGGTTGTACAATCCTGAGAAAAAAAAGTTGGTGATAAGTAGAGATGCAAAGTTTCTTGAAGATCAGGAATGGTGTTGGAATCTGAAAGAGAAATATCAGCAAGTTAACATTCAAGATGAAGCTGCAAATCAACAACAAATTTTAGTTAACACAGGAGCCAATAGTAGCATTCAACAATCAACACTAAGAAGAATCTCTTCTTCATCTCCACCAAGTCATAGTCATGTTTCATCAAATATTTCTTCATCATCCACCTTAGTATCTCCAAAAAGGTGGCAAAAAACAAGGAGCTTATCTAACATATACCAAGAAACAACAGAGGTAAATGAAGATTCTTGTCATTTTGCATTTTTTGCTAATAGTGATCCTATTAATTTTGAAGAAGCTATAAATGATGATAGATGGATTAAAGCTATGAATGAAGAAATTGCAGCCATAGAAAAAAATCAAACTTGGGAAATTTCAGATCTCCCCGAGCATAAGAAGCCAATTGGAGTAAAGTGGGTGTATAAAACAAACTACAATGAGCAAGGTAAAGTGAATAAATACAAGGCCAGGTTGGTAGTGAAGGGATACAAACAAAAAATAGGTATTGATTATAAAGAATTTTTTGCACCTATTGCTAGAATAGATATTATTTGTATGATTTTAGCTCTTTCAACACAAAAGGGTTGTAAACTTTTTCATATGGATGTAAAATCAACATTCTTAAATGGTGTATTGGAGGAAGAAATTTACATTGAGCAACCACCTAGTTATGAGATTAAAGGTCAAAAAGGTAAAGTGCTCAAACTAAAGAAAGCTTTGTATGGTTTAAAACAGGCACCTAGAGTTTGGTATGAAATGATAGAATCATTTTTTTTGAAGAATGGTTTTGAAAAATGCCCTTCTGAACCCACCTTATTCATAAAACAAAATCAACAAGGAGATGCTATGATAGTTTTCATTTATGTTGATGATTTGCTTTATACTGGAAATAATGAAAACACATGGCTTAGAGAATTTTCAATGGAAATGAAGAGTGAATTTGATATGACTGATCTTGGTTTGTTCCATTATTATCTTGGTCTTGAAGTAACTCAAAATAGTGATGGGATTTTTATTTCTCAAGAAAAGTATGCAAGTGATATTTTAAAAAGGTTCAAGATGGAAAATAGTAAACCAACAATTACACCTATTGCCATGGGTGTGAAGTTGAGAAAAAAGGATGAAACCAAAAAGGTAGATTCTACTTTGTATAAAAGTTTGGTTGGAAGCTTAATGTACTTGATTGCAACAAGACCAAACATCATGTATGTAGTAAGTTTGATAAGCAGGTTCAGGGAGGATCCACATGATACTCATCTACAAGCAGGTAAAAGAATACTAAGGTATGTGAAAGAGACAACAAATCATGGAATTTTTTATGAAAATAAGGATGTTTTGAAGTTAACCGGTTATATAGATAGTGATTGGGATGGAAATCAAGATGATAGGAAAAGTACTTCTAGGTATGTTTTTACTTTTGGTTCAGGTGTAATTTCATGGTCTTCAAAGAAACAACCCATTGTTACATTGTCTTCAACTAAGTAAAATATGTGGCAGCCAATTCAGTAGGTTGTCAAGCAGTTTGGTTAAGAAGAATGCTTGAAGCATTGTTGCAGCCCCAAATGGAAGAAACGATTATATTTTGTGATAATAAATCAACTATTGCACTTTCTAAAAATTCAATCTTTCATGGAAGAAGCAAGCACGTAGACATCAAATTTAATTTCATTAGAGAGCTAGTTAAAAATAATGAAATTAAACTTTCTTATTGCAGGTCCAAAGATTAGGTTGTTGTCATTTTGACAAAGCCTTTGAAAGAAGAAGATTTCAATAGATTGAAGAATCTTTTAGGGATGTCAAGTTGTCCCACAAATCAGATTTTAGGGAGGATGTTAAATTAGTAAAATCTATTTTGCAGTTGTCATTGAGAATGTTTCCCATCGTATCTCTGTTTTTACTATTTTCTAGTTTAGGCTTTCCCTTTGTTTTTTGTTTTAGTTTTTTGTGCTGCAAAAGTTTCCCATAATGGTTGTAGAAGCTTTTTATAATTTGCTATATATATTTTCTCTTTTTCATCAATAAAGTGTGAAGACAGTTAGCAACATTTTTCTAAGTAAATAAAAATTATATTCTCTACCTGTGTAAAAATTTTATCACAGTCTCATTATTGAATATTGTAATTTATAGTTTTTATTGTGTACTAGCATTTGGATTTTAGTTTATTGCTTTTAACAGGATAGAGGTCTTCGCGGAATGAGGTGTTTCTTGACAAGCAATTAGAATAAATATAAAGCCTCAGGAATCTTTGAGGACTTGAGTACTTGGCGCAAATGTTTCCTTCTTTCTTCTATTAATTAGCCCAACTTTAAAGTTTTTTCAACACTAGAAAGATGCAGAAATGGCTTTGTATTTAGGTATAGAATGCTATTGTCCAAAGGAGGACAAGGAGACTTTGATTTGGCACTTTTTCAATACCAAGGAGCAATTTGAGGTTGTGGATTCTTTTATTGCTTTGGTTGGTAAATCATGATGTATCTCATACAACTATCGGATTCCTAGAATGGAACCTAGTTGATGTTATGTAAATTCTACTTTTGAGAGCTACCCCCTTGACACTACTTAAAATATATATTTATATTTAATAATTTTTATTATAGAATATAATAATAGTATAGGTTTTAGCCCGAGTAGGTAGTAGAGTTGGCTTGGGTAATGGGTTTGCTCCTTATTGGTCTCAAGCTCGATTTCACTCCTGATTTTAAGAGGTGGGACTTCTTGCGGGCGGGGGATCTCACTCGTAGGGGACTAGTTTTGCCCTAGCTCATCTCAGGTACCCAAGGTAAGGGTTGGTGGGCCATTGGGCTAGGTCACGAGGACACCCCTGTAGTATCAAAAACAAATAATAGCATAGTTTTTTATATATGTATTATTATATATAATAATAAATATAATTGTATTATATATGATTTAATTTGTAAATCTTTAAAATATTGTATTATATTTATATGTTAATTTAAGTTGTACTATATAAAAATACATTTATTATTTATTATAATAATTTTATATTTTTATTTAATAATTTTTAATATAAAATAGAATATATAATAATAATTACCATTATATTATATACTCTTAGTGTATTCTACTCTAGTTAGACTAACTTAACCCTAGTTAGGTGTTGGTGTTGACCTTTGACTCATTACCCATGAGGTGTCAAGGATGTTGAGGTGTCTTGAGAGGTGTCCAATCCCTCTCAACACCTCTCCTTTGCATAGAGGAGAGAAACTCACCAAGCATGTCTGCGTATTCTTGTGGGATGTGGTTGCTCATCCTCGTGCGTTATATTGAGGGTTTGAGCTCATTATTCTTGGGTCAGCTAATACAATTTTATGCATTGTTCATGTGCTTGTTTCTTTATCTCTAGATCTTCCTAATTTCTAATTGGTATCAAATCTTAGGGGGAAATAGTGCAAGCCTTTTGGTGAGCAAATTTCATTGTATTTTACTAGATTATTTGGCAGAAAGATGATTAGACATTTTTTAGTGCATTCTAAGACGTCGTTTGGAACCTACCGGCACATCTAGAAAATCGACCCCCCCACCCCTGTTTCAATTTGAAGACTGCATTTGTCGAAAGTGGGCACAGTGTAGCCTACCATTTATAGACCCCCTCTGCACAAAGAGTCTGCTCAGTGTTAAAATAAACACTAATTTCTTCCTCCAACAAATTCCAAAAATTTGATTTTTGTCTTATCTTTAACTTGCCGTGTATTGCAAGTTATGCCACCTACAATCTGATTTGTTTTGGCTTTATCTCCAATCTCCAATCTCCACCACCTTTGCTCACTGACTGTAGGAGATTAACTGTTTGTGGTGGTACCTATAAATCCACCTTTATGCAATGATTTTGTTAGATATTTTTTGCATAAGAGATTAAAATGTAAGAGCTTTGTAGAGTCTCATATTTGTATTTGGTAATTTTCAATCGATAGAAGATTTGTTTGTGTACAGTAGCATACTTTATCTACATGCTTTGTTTTTAATTTGCATACTCTGTTTTATTTTTATTCCCTTGCATTCTATAGATTGGTATCAGAGCTTTACAGATTCAGGGAGAACTACGCTGAGTGTGAGTGAGTTCAAAGATTGTTGTAACTCTAAAGTGCCCTTCCCTTCCACCTGAAGCTTACATCTATCAAAAATTTGAATGAATATGGCTTCAAACAATAGTTTGGCTCAGCCACAAGTTCCTATGCTGACTGAGAAGAATTATGATTCTTGGTTTATCAAAATGAGAACATTATTGCATTCTCATGAACTTTGGGGATTTGTTACTGATGGATATTCAGAGTGATTTGACCATGCAACAAAAATGGCTCTAACAAATGCAAAGCGGAATCAGTTAAAGGAGAATAGAAAGAAGGATAACAAAGCTCTTGGCCTTATTCATCAAGGATTAAGTGAATCCATATTTGAGAAAGTATCAACTGCAGAATCTTTAAAGAGGGCTTGGGACACTCTTGAAACTTGTTACCAGGGTGTATCCAAGGTGAAGAATGTCAAGTTGCAAAACTTGAGGGGAGACTTTGAGAATCTAAAGATGAAGGATAGTGAAATTGTGGATAGCTTTATGACTCGGGTCATGAATGTTGTTAATCAATTGAGACAATATGGTGAGGACCTCTCCGAAAAGAGAGTGATTGAAAAAGTACTCAGAAGTTTTCCAAAGAAATTTGAAGTTGTGGTTATACCTATTGAAGAGTTTAAAGACATTAGTCAAATGCAGATTGATGAGTTGATTGGTTCTCTGATTGCTCATGAATTCAGGATGTCCAGATATGATGATAATCCACTGCAGAATGCTTTCAAAACTCAGCTACATGTTACCAGAGGCAAAGGCAGAGGAAGTTCTAGTAACAAAGGAAGAGGAGGCAGATTTGTTGATCAAAGAGACAACAAAACTCATTTAGAAGCTGAGGAGAAATAATGATAGAACTCTCCTAATTTAAGGGGGAGTGACAACAAAAATTGGTAGCAAGGAAACGACAGGTATGATAAGTCTAAGGTACAATGTTTCTATTGCAAAAAGTATGGTCATTTTACTAACAAGTATTTGAAGAAGCAAGCAGATGCTGGTAAGCAATATGCACACATCACAGAGGAGTCTGAAGATAATTAGAAAACAGTGTTTTTGACTTGTAATGTGACTCAAGCAAGTTCAAATGATGTTTTGTTTTTGGACAATGGCTGCAGCAATCACATGACTGGAAACAGCGAAATGTTTACCAATCTAGAAACCAGTGTTCAGTCTGAAGTAAAGCTGGGTAATGATTATAAAGCAAGTGTTAATGGTAAAGGACTGATTTCTGTGTATACCAAGAATGGTGAAAGAAGAACAATAGATGATGTGTATTATGTACCTAGTTTAAAATGTAATTTGTTGAGTATTGGACAACTGATGGAGAAAAAGTATAGATTGTTCTTCAATAATGAGGTATGTACAATCATTGATAAGTATCTGAGTAAGCAGGTGATAGCAAGAGTGGAGATGACAAAAAATAGGATATTTCCACTTACAATAAGTAATGAACTATCTAACTCTTTGAATGCTTATAAAGTTAAGAGTTTAGATGAATCTTGGTTATGGAATTTAAGGTATGGCCATTTACATTTTGGTGATCTAGATTTGCTGCAGAAGAAGCTGATGGTGAAAGGGTTTCCTAGTATTCAGCAACCAACAAGTTCATGTGAAAGCTACATACTAGAAAAGCATCACAGAGAGAAATTTGTTTCTGGACTCTCATATAGAGCAAAAGGTCCATTGGAGATAGTTCACATAGATTTGTGTGGACTGATGCAAACACCGTCATTGACTTGTAATATTTATTTCTTAACCTTTATAGATGATTATAGTCGGAAGACTTGGGTTTATCTTCTGAAGCAGAAATCTGAAACCTTTGTTGTATTCAAAAGGTTTAAAGCCTTGGTTGAAAAAGAGACTAGAAAATATATTAAAGTTCTAAGATCAGATAGAGGAGGTGAGTATATGCTAAATGATTTCATGGAGTTTTGCCAGGATCATGGAATCAAGAGACAGTTTACTACTCACTTTACTCCACAGCAAAATGGAGTAGCTAAAAGGAAAAACCAAACCATTATGAACATGGCTCGGAGTATGCTGAAGGAGAAGCATTTATCAAATGAATATTGGGGAGCAGTAGTTATATGTTCAGTTTATATCTTAAATAGGATTCCAACTAAGAGTGTGAAGGACCATGTTTCCCAAGAAGCTTGGAGTGGTAAGAGTTGCAGTGTATCTCATTTGAGGATTTTTGGGTGTGTTGCATATGCACATGTACCTGCAGAGATGAGAAGAAAGTTAGATGATAGAAGTGAGAAGTGTATCTTTATTGGATACAGTGAGGAGTCTAAGGCATATAGGCTCTATAATCCCATCACCAAGAAGTATATTATTAGCAGAGATGTTGAGTTCAAGGAAGAAGAGGCTTGGGATGGAAGCATAGATAATTTTGTTCCAGATGGAGTTGTATTATCTCATGGTGATGATGAAGAAAATGAGCAGGCCATACATGATGGACAGTTGATTCCACAAGCACATACACCTCTAGTAAGCACTCCAAGAAGACAATCTCCGGGAGTTAGCTCATCATAATTTAGAACACCCAGAACTCAAGAGCATGGTGAACCATTTGGTTATGGTGGAAAACAAACAACAAAATTAGAGGTTAGTAATGAATCAAATCCCACACTAGCTACATTAAGGAATAGAATTAAAGGTCAAAAGACTAGAAGCTTAAGAGAATTATATGAGCAGAATGAAGAAATAGATCAAGTTTCAAATTTTGCATTGATTGCATATGATCCAGCAAATTTTGAAGAAGCTATTAAAGAAGATGTTTGGGTAAAAGCTATGGATGAAGAGATTGATGCCATCGAGAGAAATAACACTTGGAAGCTTGTAGATTTACCTGAAGATAAAAATTGTATTGGTGTTAAATGGATTTATAAAACTAAGCTAAATTTTGAAGGTAAGATTGAGAAGCAGAAAGCAAGACTTGTAGCCCAGGGGTTTAGTCAGCATCCCAGCATTGATTATAATGAAACTTTTACACCTGTTGCCAGACTTGATACGGTGAGGATGGTGTTGGCTATTGCAGCACAAAATAAGTGGAAAATGCATCAAATGGATGTAAAATCTGCATTTTTAAATGGATTTTTGGAAGAAGAGGTTTATGTGAAACAACCTCTAGGATACAAAATTGAAGGACAAGAAGATAAGGTCTATAAGTTAAATAAGGCGTTATATGGATTGAAACAAGCTCCCAGAGTATGGTATACTAGGATTGATGAATACTTGAATAGCAAAGGTTTCAGTAGGATTCCAAGTGAGCCAACATTGTATACAAAGGTAAATCAGGAAGGAAAAATTTTGATAGTGTGTCTGTATGTTGATGATTTGATTTTTGTTGGAGATCTCTCTATTGATGACTTTAAGACAGCCATGAAAACTGAGTTTGATATGACTGATTTAGGATTGATGAAATATTTTCTTGGTATTGAAATTTCACAATCTGAAGATGGTATTTTTATTTGTCAATCTAAGTATGCAAAAGATCTTTTGAGAAGGTTTAATATGGTGAGCTATAAGCTAGCTGCAACACCAATGGCAATTGGTACAGAACTCAGTAAGAAGGATCAAGGGTCAAGTGTTGATCTGACTTTGTATAAGAAATTGGTTGGTTGTCTCATGTATTTAACAACATCAAGGCTTGATATAATGTTTGTTGTAAGTTTAATTTCCAGATTTATGGAGTCTCCCTTGAGCACCCACTGGAAAGCTGGAAAAAGGATCTTAAGATACATTGCTGGAACAACAAATTTTGGTATTTTGTATACATCAGTTTCAGATTTTAAGTTGTCTGGATATTCTGATAGTGATTTTGCAAGCAGTGCTGATGACAGGAAAAGCACATCTGGGTATGTATTCAGTTTTGGATCGGGTTCAGTAGCTTGGGCATCAAAGAAGCAGCTCATTGTGAACCTTATCATCTGCTGAGGCAGAATATGTTGCAGTGACAGCAGCAGCTTGTTAGACTATTTGGATGAGAAGAATTTTGACTGAGTTGTTACATGCACAGGAAGAAGCAACTCAATTTTTTTGTGATAACAAATCTGCCATTGCCTCAGCAAAGAACCATGTTTTCCATAAGAAAAGTAAGCATATTGATACAAGGTTTCATTTTATTCGAGAATTGGTAAATGGAAATGAAATTTGTATGGAGTTCTGTGAATCAGAACATCAATTTGTAGACATATTTACAAAACCCCTCGCAAAGGAGTTGTTTGAAATTCACAGAGAGAATATAGGGATCTCTATGATTAACACCAATTTTTTAAGCATATATAGTCAAAACTATGGGGGAGTGTTAAAATAAACACTAATTTCTCCCTCCAGCAGATTCCAAAAATCTGATTTTTGTCTTATCTTTAACTTGCTGCATATTGCAAGTTATGCCACCTACAATCTGATTTGTTTTGGCTTTATCTCCAATCTCCAATCTCCACCACCTTTCCTCACCGACTGTAGGAGATTAACCATTTGTGGTGGTACCTATAAATCCACCTTTATGCAATGATTTTGTCAGATATTTTTTGCATAAGAGATTAGAATGTAAGAGCTCTGTAGAGTCTCATATCTGTATTTGGGAATTTTCAATCAATAGAAGATTTGTTTGTGTATAGTAGCATACTTTATCTACATGCTCTGCTCTATTTTTAATTTGCATACTCTGTTTTATTTTTATTCCCCTGCATTCTACACTCAGCTCTTGTCGACCTCCACATCATCGGAGGGGCCTGTCATCGGCTCCCTCTTCCCACATAGTGTTTTCCTCCTACCTCTGTGTTGAAGGCCTATAAATATGTATTTACAAGCTTCGGAAGTTTTGTGCACTCAAAGTCACCCCTTATTAATATTTGTACAAGCCGTGTGAAGACCTAGTTGCAGCGGTTTCGATCACTATGGAGAGGCATGTGAACATTGTTATCGTTGTTGGGAGTAGGCGCGTGAGCAATGCTAGGCCACGTTTTTCATCCACACGTAGGAAGAAAGAGGTGAGAGGCATCAATTTTGAGGTCCCTGATACCTGTGAATTGCAGACCCCTGCAGCGTGTGAGGATCTTCATGCATAAGCCGATTAAATCCTGGTGATAGGTGCGATTCTAAGAGCGGGGCGGCTCATTCTGGCCGCTAGTCTTTCCATGCATGTTTGAATCATCTTTCACCATGCAATTTGAATCCTCCCTATAGCATTTCTCTAGCAACCGGTGCATTAATCTGTGGCAGAGTCTACAGATTAGTGTGCAGGTTTGAACGAATAGAGGTGCGTTCTTTTTTGCTAAGGCATGGGCTTCATCTGCAGAGATGTGGATAGTTAAAATTCATGACACTTATTGTTTGATAAGTCAATGCAGGTAGAATAGCAACTGTATCCTCCAGAAAGCCCTCAACAATGAATTCATGGAGCTGTATTGCTATATGCAAATACAACTTTTCCTCTATGATAGAGGAATTAGCATTTTCTATCTCTGCTATGCATTTACACCAATTGGCCTCTACGTAATAACTCCTTGCATAAATCTATTGAATCAGTGTATTGGTGGTTCTAGTTTAAAGAAAACTATTATTATTTTCTTTTTACCCGCTAGCATTAGAAGGAAACTTCATTAACCATCAAAATTTGCAAGGGGGGAGTTATATTGTCATAGTTACTTACAAATTTGTAAAAGAAGAGTTAGAATTTTTTTTTTTTTTTTTTGCAATGAATATGCAAAGGGGAAGTGATAAGGGGAGATGCAATATTTTTCCATCGTTAAAAACTTATTAAAAAAGACTCAATTTCTAACATATAAAGTTAGCCTCTAATGCTAACGTATAAAGCTGACATATAAAGTTACACATTGTATTCGTCTGTCGAAGATGAAGGGTGAGGTCCGGGTTGGCAAGAGACCAATTCCCCTTCACAATCAAACCCTTTGTAATCTACACTTCACCCCAATTCCAACAAGTGGTTGGAAGGGCATATTCACCTCTCTGATAGATTTATTTTATGTTTTTCAAGTGTAATTAATTAAATTAGGCCACTTTGGAGGAAATTAATTGTTTAATAAATTTTGTTCGGTAGTTCAAAATTGAATACCGTTTTTTGTAAAAGTGAATGATTTTTCATTCTCTATACATTGGTCAAATTTATTTTCTAAAATACACTAAGTTATAAAGTGTTAAAATTTGGGAGACTGTCTCTCTTTCAACAGTTTCGGGGGGGGCATTTTTGCATTTAATTTTTGCACATCATAAAGACCATGTCTACATGTTGCATATATTGGACTCAAGGAACACTGATAGGGGGGGTGAATTAGTGTTTAGAAATATTTAAACTTCAATTTAGATCTTAAATCATTTACAACATTTCAGCAGAAGTAAAGATGCAAGCACAAGAAGGAAACAATCAAAACACCATAACACCAAGATTTTTACGTGAAAACCCTATTAGGGGAAAAACCATGGTGGAGGTTAATCCACAATTTATATTCTATTAAAAGTATGAAGTAAAAAGGGAATGCACATGCATTCAGGCACACTGCCTAGAGCTCACTGGTCAAAATTAGGAAGACTCGCTGCCTTACAATATAGTTGGATTACAAAAAAAATTTGAACTGAGAAAGTAGCATCTACGAATGCTAGGTATTAGTTCTGGTGAAGCTTATAGATCATATTTTGGACCTTATGTCTTATTTTGTAATTCGCTATGCTTTGCCTTAATTCGCTTCACAAAAATCCTCTTCTGCACAAGTGAAACTATGTCAAAACACTAACAACCCTTCTTCTATTCGCACATTTCGAACATGTACCAACTCACACTTCAAAATGAATTAATCGATGGCTTATATATATCAGCTAGCAAGAATTCAATTGCTATATGTCAGCTTCAACACAATAAAAATATTTTCCAATAGTCGGCTCAATCCACATTAAATATTTGATGTGTACCCATCAAGGTTGACTAATGCATATGTTTTGGCCCCAAATCAAAATTCTTGAACATGAAAATATTTAAAAAATTACTCCTTATACATCCGTGACATGCCATATTCACTGAGTCAGACACCATGAGCTAATAAACAAAAAATCAATTTCCCCAATCTCCTAACTTAACCACCGATTGATGCAACATCATAAAACTTAAAACAATAAGATAAAATAGATACTTAACAACTTTCATCGAGATCCACAACTCAAAATGATAATCCGGTGAAACATACAGATTGACATACTAACTGGATACCCTGTTCTTCATTTTCACTTCTGGTAAAACTATGTTCTTTACTCTTCCTACTGGTATGAACAAATCTTAATCTATGGACCAAAATAATGATTTAGGTTGCCATCAATGACAACACTAGAAGCCATATGCCAACAATCTCCCCCTTTGGCATTGATGAAAACACTTAGTGAAAAATGACTAAGTGTCGGAACCAATATGATTATACTGTCAAAGTTCAAAATTTTAAAATTCAAAACACAACTCCAACTTGGAATGATAAAGCATTTTTCATTGCTCTCTCTCCCCCTTTGAAATCAATGACAAACATATTTTGGATCTGCCCCTTTTCTAATTCAAAAAATGGACCAAAATTTGAAGAAATACACCTGCTACTCGAGTAAAAAAATTATCTTGTACTTATCTTTCATTTCCGGAAGAAATTTTCTCCAAGCTTCTACTGAAATCCCAATGATTGAGATCAAGTTGTTGTTCTCATATGTCTAGTTGATAATCCAAATGAGAGGTTCTCGAATTGTGATTGCCTCTTCTAATTTCTCTCATTTCCTCATAACCTCAATCAACTGCTTCAATCTACATTTAGCTAAATCCTTCACTTTCCAAAAGGTGTCCATAAGGTTGTTTCTGGTGAAAAGAACTTTTGTATTCTCATACTGCGATTCTTGAATCATTTTCTTGATTGTGCCATCTTGATCTTGAAATGTATGCTATAATCCTGACCAATCTTGTTTAGCTCAAATTCAATCTACTCCAGCTTATCTTTGCATTTCCCAACTGTATGAGGCCAACGAAGACAATAGTTGTAGATGTTATTGGTTACATTTATGCATTTCCTCAACACATTCATTTGTGTTTTCAATTTGGTAAGAGATATCCTGAACTACTCTTTCAGATGTAGAATTATTTCTCCCTCTTTTTTGTCCTCGGACTTAGAGACCATGGCTTCCTTAATGCACTCAATCATCTCTTCAGGAAACACATTCTGCAAACTTTCCAATCCAATATTATTGTGCACAAAATAAGTACTTAGTGTGCTCTCGATCAGGTCCTACTCATATGAGGATCTATCAGACCATATGTTAGCAATTTTCTACATCCCATCTTTCTCCTGAACAAGCTGCAATATCTTTACTTTGGATAAAATACCTTCTTCTTCGCTTCCTGTTGCTATAACTACATCCGGTTCAACGGATTTTGGTTCTTCCCTTGGAGTGTACTCATCAGATTCTTCATCTGGTATGTCCAAAATCACTAGATCTTTACCTTTTTCCTTCAATTTTTGGAGTTTTGTGTGCCAAGGGAGTGTAATCAACAATCTCTTGAGCTCTTTTTTTCTTCCTCTCCATCTCACTAGAAGAGGATCCAACTTCAAGTGCTCTTACCGAAATGGAAATGCTAATTGCTCCAAATTTCCGAAGAAATTCTTTAAATAAATTTGCATACTCATGCTTACAGTTTTCCAAAGTATTAGAATGTTCAAAAATCTATTTACAAACTGATTCATTCTCTTTCCATACAACATTATCGATCTATGGCAAGAAATTCAGAAAATACATCATAAGACATATGACCAAGGAACCAAACCTAAAGGGGTAATCTGCCTCCTTTGTTAGTTGAACATTTTCCATCAATTGATTTTTTAGCAATCCGCACAGGGCAAAATCATGATCCTCCATTATCATTTTATGAGAGATGTAAACTCCACCTACTGAAGTTGCACCTTACCTATTTATGCAAAAAGGTTTTGTATGAGATTCCATGCACAATGTACCTTGTTATCAGATATTTGATCATCAAAATTATCAAATCCCTTTTATCTCCAATTACTCCAGTTAGGGTTTCGACTTCCTTGTTCCGCATCGACTTCTTTTTGCGTATATCCCCAACATTGCATAATCCAGCTAGATTCTTAATCACCTCTTTCAAAATGGGATAGGGTTTATCCAGAGTTAGAATGTCATCATTCAATTTGTTCAAGACAAACCTAACGACTTCTGTGATATCAAAATAGGGAAATTCACTCCAAATGTCTAAACTTTTGTGTTTCACACCTTCAAGCCATTTCAATTCATTGGTTGGCAACATATTTCTCACATTCCTAATCTTTTCACTGTTGTATTAATCTAAATTCACCATTCCTTTGACTTGCTTCATTTTCCTTTCCATACCGAACAAGTTTCTACTAAACACCAAATTAAGTAAGAATTAGATACAAGCAACTGAAATACCTGATGAATTTTCCACTAAATTGACTTTACTCCTTCAAAATTATGTTGCAGAGGCTCTCCCTTTCTTTCTCAATACAAGGTGAAAAATGAGGGTTCCAAATACCCTTTTATAACTCGCACACCTAACCTTTTCATCGTATTAAATATTTTTCCCTAGGTGTTTCAGATACTCTATTTTATTAGACAGCAAAAGAAGAATTCATCTACGAACCTTCTACTTCTCAAACTTCTCCACAAGCAATCACCAATACATTTGTAAACTATTAGCACAACTACTAACAACTTCCTACATTCTAGTGCCAACTACTAGCAGGGGGACGAAGGATTTTCTTGAAAAACTTCCCCTAGGCCAATGGCCTAAGATCAATTTTTGGAGGAATTACCAAAAACTTCTTTTGGTGCGGGTTTATTTCCTTCATCAGATTCACTCTTCCTTACCCATTTTTTCTCCATCTGATCTATTATCTCTTCCACAGCCATTTTCCCTTTTCCTTTGTCGTCTTTCTGTGAAATTCTACCTTTGTATACCGGACCTCTTCTATCCATGTTTTTGTTCCTGCAGAAACTTGCAATGTGACCAAATTTGTTGCAGTTATAACACATGATTTCTTTGTCTAGACCACTCATTCCATTGATTTCTTCATGATCTACATTGATTAGCAGGATGCCCAAATCTTCCACAGGTGTACTATTTAACATTCCCTACACTAATAGACATACTTTTGTATTCAATTGATTTATGATCAAACTTGTTGCAACTAAAACACTGATCGGGAAATGACGGACTACTTGAATTCATTTTACTTCTACACTAAGAAGCCATATGACAAAATTTGTTACAAGAAAAGCAGTGACCATTAAACTTTTGAGCATTGGGTTGTCTTACCGAATACCTTCTTCCTTTCTTCATATGATTTATTTTTTAGAATCCTTATGTTCAGATCCAGAGCTTTCTCCCTTTTCATATCCAAGACCTTGCTTGTCATTTACATCCTTCTAACCTTTAGTCAGTTCATCAATCTTAGAAAAATTGATCTTAAACTTCTCCTTGTATTCATTTGCAATAGTGAGTTCATCTCTAAGAATAACTATTTATCTTTCAAGTTCTTGTTTGAATTATTTCTTGATTGTTGTAGTTCAATCTCCAGCTGAATGAATCCACTATTAACTCTGTTGCATTCTTCAGATCTTTCTTTTAAGGACCAAGCTAGATTCTCCTCATTCTTCCTTCTTTCTTCAATCTCCTTAGTTTGCCTCATTACCATAGATTCCATCTCAAGCTTTAGAGCAGCATTTTCTCTAGCAAGCTTTTCACATTCTTCAGTTATATCTTTTAAGGTCTAATTCAGATGAACATCTTCCAAGCTTTTACTTTCTTTCTACTTCAATTGATCACATAGTTCCTTCCTTATTTTCTCTTGACTCGTTGATTTTATCCTTCAATGATTGAATGAATTTTTCAGCATCCTCAAGATTTTCTTTTAATTTCAAGACTTATGATTTAAACTGATCAAGATCATCAAGTGCCACCAAAAGTTGATGTTGAATACCACCAGAGTTCATTGCATTCCAAGATCCACCTAAAGCTATCAAACTTCTTCAGGGGAACCTTGCTCTGATACCAATTGTTGGACTCAAGGAACACTAAGAGTGGGGGTGAATCAGTGTTCAACAATATTTAAACTTCACTTTAGATCTGAAACCATTTGTAGCATTTCAGCAGAAGTAAAGATGCAAGCACAAGAAGGCAGCAATCAAAACACCATAACACCAATATTTTTACGTGGAAACCCTATTAGGGGAAAAACCACAGTGGAGGTTAATCCACAATTTATACTTTGTTAAAAGTATGAAGAAAAAGGGGAATGCACGTGCATTCAGGAACACTACCTAGAGCTCACTACCTTACAATATATTTGGATTACAAAAAAAAATTGAACTGAGAAAGTAGCATCTACAAATGGCTGGTATTAGTTTCGGTGAGGCTCATAGATCAAATTTTGGACCTTCTGTCTGATTTTGCACTTCACTTTGCTCTGCCTTAATTCACTTCACAAAAATCATCTTCTGCACAAGTGAAACTATGCCAAAATGCTCAACAACCCTTCTACTATTTGCACATTACGAACATGCACCAACTCACACTTCAAAATGAATTAATTGATCTCTTAGATATATCTGCTAGCAAGAATTCAATCGCTATATTTCAGATTCAGCACAATAAAAATATTTCCCAATAATCGGCTCAATCCACATTAAATATTTGATGCATATACCCATCAAGGTCAGCTAATGCTATCTTGTGGCCCCAAATCAAAATACTCAAACACATAAATATTTATAAAATTACTCCTTATACATTTGCAACATGCCATATTCACTGAGTCAGCCACCATGGGCTAATAAACAGAAAATCATTATGCTGGATCTCCTAACTTAACCACCGATTGATGCAACATCACAAAACTTAACAATATGATAAAATAGATACTTAACAACTTTCCTCAAGATCCACAACTCAAAATGATAATCCAGTGAGGCATACAGATAAACATACTAACCGGATACCGTTTTCTTCATTTTCACTTCTGATAAAACTCTTTTCTTTACTTTGTCTGTTGGTATGAACAAATCCTGATCTATGGACCGAAAGAATGACTTAGGTTGCCATCAATGACAACACTAGAAGCCATATGCCAATAGCATAGTCAAGTGTACATATTGTGGGAGAACTCAACATGGGGATGAATTTTGTCCTCATTTCTCTCACATTATCTTTTTGCTACTTTGTAAGATTACAAAACAACCTACTACTATCATATTTCTAGATTCGCCACTTTGGTATGTATATCTACCCAACATTTCATGTCTTTTTGTAGAACTTCATCTTGTTGATTTGAATGACACTATTGAGGACATTCATCTTCTTTTCAATGTCAGCTTCATTGAAGTTGTATTAGCTTTGTCTTCTTCAGATATTCTTACTCATGCCTTTCCTACTTCAGCTTCTATAGTGACAGTTTCATATTCTTATCATTCTAATCATCACCATACATCTATGATCCATGTGGTCCCTATTCTTGAATCTTCATCACACATCAGCTTTGGCTTGGAGATCATTGAGAATTCTATGAAGACATTATGGGCATCATCTACGTCTTTAGATCTTGTGCATAATTCAAAGACCTTTATACTTCTTTTTGTATGTTCCTATCAAGAATAAGAAGATTATTTGCGCACTTTTGTAGTTTTCCTTCTTCCTAAGGGGAGAAATGTGGTTCAGGGTTCATGGATTCTCTTCAGCATACTTCATCAAGCATCTATGTGCACTACAACATATCTTATAGGGGGCTTCCAAGTCTCTCTTTGTATCTCCTATTTTGGGGAAATTTATTGTACACATGTGACAAAAGTTGTCCTAGGGGGTTCATGATACAAGTCCTCCTTCACTTGTTTTCTTTTTCATGCATTTTGTTTCTCTTTTTGGAGAGTAGTTTTTTCCCACATGGGTTTTCTCCTTTACTCCACCTTATGAGAAACTTTTGTACATGGGTGCATAACATGGCTAGTATCTAGAACCCATTTCTTCATACCCACCTAAGCTATGCTTAAGGGGGGGTGTTAGTGTATTCTACTCTAGTTAAGCTAACTTAATCCTAGTTAGGTGTTGGTGTTGACCTTTGACTCATTCCCCATGAGGTGTCATGGATGTTGAGGTGTCTTGAGAGGTGTCCAATCCCTCTTTACACCTCTCCCTTGCATAGAGGAGAGCAACTTGCCACCATTGCAAGATGAGGAGTCCTCTCCTCAATCCATGACATGTGTGCCTATTCTTGTGGCATGTGGTTGCTCATCCTCATGCTTTATATTAAGTGTTTGAGCTCATTATTCTTGGGTCACCTAATACAATTTTATGCATTGTTCATGTGCTTGTTTTTTATCTCCTGTTTCTAATATATATAATTTAATTTGTATTATATTAAATATATACTATGTACCATATTATATTATATTTATATTGAATGATTTATAATATAAAATATAGTAGCATATATATATATATATATATATATTTATATATATATATATATGTATATATGTATGTATATATATATGTATGTATATATATATTATTAAGTTTTTATTATCATAATTTTTGTATTAATAACATAGTATCAAAAACTATTACATATCATCTACATAGTAGTAATTAGCCATCAAGAAAAGATTATGATTGTATCTTTATGGCACCTTTAATCATAGCATTATGATCCTGGTACTTTAGTCACCCATATACAAAAACTGACAATATAGAGATATACAAAAATTTATTAAATGTTGTCACATCTCGATGAATGAATGAATGAATGAATTTAATTACATCCACAAGACCTTCTAGTCTATGGGACCCAAGAGATGAAACTGGAATACCACCTTTTCTAACACAACAAACCACTGCACCAGACTACCTACTATTGTTTTCAATATCTTTGCTGATTTTGTTTCTTCTGTTGTTTATTTTGGTTAGGTAACTTGCTGTTAAAATTTATGAAATTCATGTGGTCAATAAAACCATATGAATGGAAATAAAAATAAAAATAAAAACATAGCCAAATTTGTGGCTTTTGTCAATGACTCGGTAGGAAAAACATACAAAAGGAAGAAGAATAGTCAAGGAGACATCCAACATTGACTGAGTATGGCACGAGAATGGGTGAGTACGTAGGGAGAGAATATATTGGACAACTCTTTCTAGTTGCATTAATTTCTTGCAAGAAGAAACAAAGAAAAGGATTTAGAAATGTCAAAGAAGACACATTGTTTGCAATTGAAAAGTTAAGTTCTACAGTCATTCCAACATCCTCTCTTCCTGCATTGAAAGGGTTGTTTTGAATAAGCATGTACAACCATCTAAGCTTGGGCAATGGAAGACTTTTGGAAAAGAATGGTGAAAGAGGTAAGGTAGAAAAATCGCTTAAGGAGGACCATAAAACATGGTCTCATGGTATGCACAAATTTCAAGATATGAACAAAGTAGGTTGTCAAAAAGGGTTTAAAAACTTTGAAGAAAAGGTGATTGGTAGGTGCAAATCTAGTTCCCAAAGTCATTGACACATCCTCCCAACATATGCAAAAATGGGTGCTTTGGAATAGGTTATATGGACATCCATCAAAGTATAGAAGACAAATGGATTTTCGATGAACTAGGGAGGGCATTTTTTAGCAGAAGTTACAAGAACATGGGAAAAGGAATATAGGAGGAGCCTTATGGTTAGGTACCCATCAATGTTATCTGCTTTATGTCAAGTAATATATCTTGCTAATGTTTGAATGAAACATTATCGTTGCATGTGAACATTATTATACCTTAACCAGTTATGTGGTTTTCCCTCATAAATTGGTTATGGAATGTGTAGATGAAATTTTAACCTTCAACATCATAGATGTAGGGAAATGGAAATGTAGGATAGGTTTACAATCATGGCATACTTCTTTGGGACATTTTGATAAATAGCTCACTATCTTACCTATACTTTCAAATAGTGCTACAACTATTGGCTGAATCTTTCCCATTATTATTAGGATAACATTGTTGTTTTAGCCAACAAGATGAGCCTTAATTTAGGCAATTCGTTGATGAAGCTTCTTTCAATTAAGAAAATAGATACACTTTTGGTACCCACCTCTGTCAAGTGGTTGTATAGGTAGGAAGATAGGGAAATATTATTGGTTGTGGAAGTTGTGGTATGGGATCTAGTACTATAATGAGTGCACCTTGCCTCTTCACCCATAGGGAAATCTTCGTATGGAAGACAACCAGCATTGCTCTTTTCAACTAATTATTTGCCAAGTAGGATAAAAACATATTATTTTGCTTAGTTGATTGAATTTTTAATGAATATAATTATGGAAGACTAATATGACTTTAGAATTATGGAATTAAAAAAATTGAAATTTTAATCATTTATTTTTAATTTTGAGTTAAATTGTTAAAAGTAGGATTTGTTGTGCACTTGGTTCTAGAAGGATATGTAGTAATAATTGGGAATCTTAAGTTGAAAGAAAATAATATTGTATTGGCTATAAAGTGATAAAGTACCACAATTTGAATGATATATGAAGTTAATAAAATTAGTTTGAGGGGTGAAAACTCATTTCTTTGTAGTGGGCACTTCAATAGAAGGGAATACCACGAGGCTTTGTCACCGGTCATAGAGATTAAATAGGATAAATTTTGTGTAAATATATAGTCAATGAAATAGTAATATGGAATCAATTTATTTGTAGGTTGTCATTGTGGGTTCCAGTGAATGGGCTAATGAATCCTATCTAGTAAAGCAATTTTGTAAAGATAATTATCATTTATGTTAATTGAAGTTATTGACCCAATTAGACTTTGTGGCTTTGCATAATTGTTGCATTGTGAAGATATTTTATCTATTGTTTCCTTGTGGTCTAATATAGTTTGATTCATTTTATATTGATTATCTTGTAAGTATAAGTTCTATGTATGGATTGATTCTAGTAATGTTAGTAATTGTTGGTATAAAATGGGGGTGACCCTTAAACCTGGTGTTTATTTGGGATTCTTGATGTCACAAGTGAGTGTTATTGTCTATGTCACAAGTGAGTATTATTGTCTATGTCACAAGTGAGTATTAATGTCTATGGAGTTACATATATATCTAGAAATAAACCTTGTGACTTATTAGTACATCATCATATTATGATATGATAATTGTCACATTTGTTGGCATCAATAATTGTAGCATTTATAGCTTTGGGGAAACCTTGAGCTGAATTTAACTTAGCATTAACCATTCATTGATTTGGAGCTTGATTCTCTTAGGATATATATCCTTCTAAAATATTTGAACTAATAAATGTTCATACCATTCTTGAATACTAAGTGGTGAGGACTAATCATTGAATTGAAAGACCTTGCATGCATAGCGTTGTGTTTAATTTCTTGGTAGTTACATTAATAATATAAGGAATGATGGTCTCATTTAGTGGTACTAGAACCACACGGTATTGAACATGTTTTAAATATTACAACTTGACACTTTAGGTAATCCACTTTGGATTTGAGGGTAAAGAGATTGAGAATATATTGTTATTGGATGTATATCTTTGAAAATTGATCCAATGGATAGTGTTGTCAACCATCTAGAGTTGAATTGTATCTTGACTCTGAGTAGAACTAGTTTATAACTATTGTGATATGTCGTTCAAAATTTAAATAATGTTTGCATCGCATTATGGAGGCATATGTGTTCTAATAGAGATTGATGAAAATAATAATAATAATTGTAAGTGTAGAATAAGTAAATATCTGAAAACATTTCTTAATAAGACATTATAATATCAAAATATAAAATCAATTAAACTAATTTAAAAGCAAGAATCTACTGAAAGCGTCATATTGTTCTCTATCTCTAAAGATTTATTAAGTCACGAGGCTCTCAGATTTGGTAAGAATTGTGACTATCAAAATGTCAATCTAGAGAATGAGATGTTGCTAAATGCAATAACCCAATCATGTATTATGATTTCTAGATGATATGATGAAGCTACTGTAATCTATGCTAACATGAAACTTGATAAAAGAAGCTACAATAATCTACGATGTAGCCATGATATTGATTCTACTGATGCTATTGCTAAATGATATTGCTATTGCTAAAATGCTTCATTGCTTGATTGCTATTCCTGCAAAATAAGTTTGCACAAAGATGGGATCCATTATTTGCTTCAAAAGGTTGTATATATAGATTTATGGTAGCACATTGTGATGGGGCAACACAACAAAGGCTTGGATTCAATCTAGAGGATTGAATGGTAAGAGATTGAGAAGCTTGAGCTGATTATGGGAATGGTTTCTCCCCATGAAAACATCAAGCTAGATGATAGGAAGAATCAGAGGAGTGAGATTGAGAGGATTGCCTGCAAATTTGTCTCCAAAGCTTTCCCATGAATACTAGTTGAATTAAATTGGATATTTGATATCTAATTTGGTAGGTGAGTGAATAGAGGAAAATTTGCCTTTATGCCTTTATTTGAATAATTTATGATTTTATTCAAATTAGTAAAAGGGGATAAATAATTTAATAAAACAAACTATAGAATTTTTTGATTAGATAAATATAGAGGGGATATGATAATTAAACAACAAAGTATTTAACCTTGATTAATTAATCAAAATTGAATGATGTGATAATTAAATAACACAAACTATTGAAGTTGTATATTTAATTAAAATTGAGGAATAGAAGAATTAGAATGTGGACTATAAATAAATATTTCTATTTATTTATTAAGTATATGAATTTAATTATTATGATAATTAAATAAAACAAAGTGAAATTCATTTATTTAATTAAGACTAAAATATTAGAATAAAGATTTAAGAATTTAAGATGAACTATAAATAAATATTTCTATTTATTTAATAGTAGATGAAATAAAGGTTAATTAATCAAATAAATCATATTTAATTAATTATATTCTCTAGACCATTTTTTAGGTTTATACATTTTTCCCCTCTTTAAAGTGATGTGTTTATGCATTGCTTCAAAGAAAATTTTATGTTGCTGCTAGTATCGACGAAAAAAATTTAGTATGCCCTAGACGTTGATTTTCACATGATGATGAATATATGCCCCCATGGGAGATAAATTGATGAATCTTATGATTTATTTTTTTTGAATTTTTTTGAATTTTTCTAATTTTTTTCATGATTTTTTGATGATTTGTGAAGATTCGATGAAGATTTGATGGTGAAATAATTTATCCCCTAATAAAGAATGTAGAAATTTTCCCCTGTGTTGATTTTGAATTAATCTCTCTTAAAAAAAATAATTAATCCCGTATAAAATCCCACCAAAATAACCTATAAAAGGTCATTTTCAAGCTCATTTGTGCATTTGAGTTTTCAAATCTTGTGAGAGAGAGCTACTTGATCTACTTGGAGCAAGATGCCAATCCCCTACCACACTTACTAATTTGAGTGCGTGTGATGACACAACCACCCGGCCGCCTACGAACCTCTGGTATGTACCCATGAACTTCCTCACGTTTTGTGGATTTCTCATTTTTTGCGCTTTTTTCTGGATTTTAAAATTTTCATTTCTTCTAGCACTTTCGCCTTCTATTGTAGTGCTTAGAACAATTGTTTTAGCGCTTCCAAAAGTTTAGCTCTTCAGTAGAATTTTTTAGTGCTTAGGTAGGATTAATTAGCGCATTCAAGGTTTTAGTGCTTAGGATAGAAACTTTAGTGCTTTGACATTCTATTATTGCGCTTTGAATAGTTTAGCTCTTCAACCCAATCAATTAGTGCTTTGACTTAATAGAATAGTGCTTATGGTGAATGGGCGCTTTGACCGCCTGAAATAGCGCTGTTGATTGATAAAATGGTGCATATTATGATTTAGTGCTTTGATCGCCTGTTTTAGCACTTTTAATTGTTTTAATGGCACTTTATGATATTTTTGTGCATAAAAACTATGGTTTAGCGCATCCAAATTAGATTGATAAAGTTTGTCAAATTTGTCCAGATTTTGTCAAATTTTTATTGTGTCAGTCGTTGGTTTGATATGATTGATGATGTTGATCAAGTAGATGATGTTCAACCTCATGATAGGTGAAGTCTGATGTTTGATTGATGATAATTATCCTCATGATAGGCGAGGAATAATTATAGTTTGATTGATGTACCTCATGATAAGCAAGGTTGATTTGATGTATTGATGATTGTCCTCATGATAGGCGAGGTACAATTGTAAGATTGATGATTGACCACATAATAGGTGAGTTTCAATGATGTTTGCTCACAAGATTTGATCAAAATTCTCACCAAGAGCTAATTAGATTTGATAGGATATTTGATGTTTTGATGATTTGACAAAGAGTACTAATTTTGAATATTTCCTGATAATAGGAGTCGTTGGAGTACCTTCAGGTTCATGAGCGGTTCCTATGGATATTTGATTTGATACCACAGTTAGTGCAGCTTGAGACAATAGTCATTGTGTGATGTGGATTGGCTTATCTACTATATATGCCCCAGATTAGGATTAATCAAGGTCTCCTGACAATTTTATCCGAGAGGTGGCATAGTGAGCATAACACCTTCCACCTTCCCACTAGTGAGATGACAGACACCCCTGAGGATGTTTGGTGGATTCTGTAGATTCCCATTGTTGGAGAGGTTTTTGTCTATGATTCTACAAAGCAGGGCAGGATTGATGCTCTCTCCAGAGTTTTATAGGATAATCATATTTTTGGGTATTGGATTCCATGGCGTGAGATGGTGGATGCTTATGCCACCCTTTTTCCAGGTCATGTTGGGTTCATTGGAGGGTTCCTTTGTCCTAATCATAGCTCAAAGGGACTTTATGTTGGTTGGGGCCGTGTGCTTGAGAGCATGATTGTTCACAAGATGAGATATGCTTGGGGCATGTGTATGCTTTCCCATTTGTATTCGGTTGTGTACCTTTCAGGTCATAGTTTTTCATCAGGAGCTACTTTATTACAGGTTTGGGCATGGGAACACATAGTTGTCAAACATCTAGTGCCAGTTAGACAAAGACCAGCTTGAGGCCACATGTGTATAGATATGTAGGTCACCTTACTCAATCCAGACTGGGTAAGTTAGAGCACTGAAGGAGAGTGATAGATGATATAGAGTCTGTGACATGGCGTCCCTACCTAGATTGTGAGCATTGGGATGAGAATGATATTCAGGTACCTTTTCTTTGTCAGTCTATGTTATTGATTGGCCAGAATCGCTGGGTGTTAAAGAGATTTTTGATCAAATGGGTGCATAGATAGTATGGTTTGGTTCAGGGTATGTCGTAGGGTGTTGCTCATTATGCCTGTCATCAGTCAAATTCCACTTAGTGGGAGCCTAGTCTATCATATGATGTTATTTAGGAGTATCAGTCTTTGTAGCTGTTTGAGTGGGATATCCATCCTAACATTATTGAGCCACCTATGACAGCAGATTATGATTAGTATCTAGCTTTGTATCCTTTTCCATGCATTACTATTCCTGATGAGCCTACCCCATTACCTACAAATGAGTATGTTGTTGCTGCACATGGTCGTAGGTGGAGGGGAGAGGAGGTTGGTGAGGTTGAGATGGAGGATGTTGTGGTTGGTGGTGATGAGGAGGATATTAATGATGAGGAGGGTAGTGGAGATGAGGAGGGTAGTGGAGATGAGAGGGGTAGTGGTTATGAGAGCAGTGGAGATGAGTATGGATTTGACAGTGGAGATGATGCAAGTGGGTTGAGTCTAGCTTTTGATGTGCAAGAGCATGCAATGCCTCATAAGAGGAAAGTGGTGGCAGATCCTATAGAGAAATTATAGATTGTGAGCCTTCATGTGTAGTTAGAGCATATAGGCTCAGCTTGTTCAGGCTCAGGGTCTTTTGAAATAGACATAGACTTAGATGCAGGTACAGGAACAATCACATGCACATGCTTTAGCATCAGTATAGGATCAATTGGATGTGGCTCAGGTACAAATTTTAGCCTTGACAACTGAGAGGGATACTACTAGGCAGAGTGCAGGGGCAGCTCAAGTTCAGATTGCATCATTGACAACTAAGAGGGATGCTGCCAAATTTACTACAAAGGGCGCTTAGGCTGTAGTCGAGATATTGTAGAGATTTGGCAAATTGTACTACTATAGCAGATTATATGCGAGAGGTTGTCCGTATTGGTGGGGAGGTAGAGTATTGCAGAGGTAAATTCTATGATGACATCCCTTTAGAGCAGAGAGTGAGCTACAAGCAGTCCTGATCTGGCAGGAATCGTTCCTGGACTATCAGTACGGGTGTGACTCAGCCTATTCCCAGAGACTCGAGAGATCCTAGTACATCTGGGGGTGGTGGAGGGATTGTTTCTTCGATGCCCGTACCATCTAGAGCAAGTAGCACATGATTTTTCATGATGTGATTCCCCTCTTGTATTTTGAGATGATGATGTGCATTCTGATTATAGCCATTTTTTATGATATATCTCTTTTTATTTTAGAAATCACTATATACTTGACATTATGATTTTGAGATCTATGTGATATTTAGTGGACTTAATCAATCTATTATGCATGTTATATGATTCTATGTTGGATGCATTTATAATCATGATGATATGCTATGATATTATGTTGTTCTATCTATGATGTGTAATTTTAAATGATAATGTACCTATATACATGGATGTGGATGTAATGATTCAAATGATTTATGATATGCGATGTAAATGGGATGTGTGTGTTTTATTGTTATGATATCAAATGCAAATTATAATGCGATGAATTTAAGATGATAATAATGAATGCTATATATGATGATGATATTTTGAATGTATAATAATGATGTGATGATATGACGAATGGATGTATGAAATGCAACTATAGAGATTTATTTTTAATAATTTCTTATGCAACTTTATGATGTATGATATGGGAAAATGCAATTTATTTGATTCAAATGCATGAATGATGAAATGATAATTAAATGCCCTTTCTGAAAATGTAACAATAATGATGTTGCAACTGCATGATAATGATGATGTTTTTGTTAATGTCAAGTATATGTAATCCATTATTGAGAAAAGATAACATTATTATTGAATGATTCACCAATTTGATAACAAATACTCTACAGATGTAATACTATTATGAATGAAATATATTTTACCATGCAAATCTATATGCAACATTGGCATCTTAACAGTCCTTTTATTGTGCTTTGTATCATCATGGAGATTTTAAAATGTTGAAAGTGAATACAAGCATCAATGAGTATAATGTAAACCAATGATGACCTAAGTACTACTTTCATGATTTTTCATATTGCAAGTGAACAAAAGCATTGAGGTATAATTAAACCAAGATCACCTAAGCATTTATTGTGTAAAAGGACAAGAATTTATCACTTTCCTATGTGAATTGGAATGTCATCAGTGATACTTTGTAGAGTACATCTCGCGACAATTCACACAATAATAATGACTAATTCACAGACAACAAACAAAGAAAAATACCATTCTCCTTCCTAGCTAAAGTCCCTAGTTCAATTATACATCATTGAGTTGCTCCAAAGAAATGATAACAATGATCAAAGCACAACTATCCATTTTTTTCTTAAAGTATTTCAATCATTATTCAGATTAGATCATCCATTTTGAATTTGATTTTTTGTTTTTTTTTTGTGATTTTCTGACATTTTGGACCAAACCTAACCTAAGGACCTATCCTAGGGGCCTCGGGGGCTGATCAAAGATTAGCCTTTCCTACGTTATACACGTAGAGACCATGTAGTTTGACTAACTCATGTTTTTTACTTTTTGATACTGACTTTTTGACTTTGTTTTGAATTTTCTATTTTGATATGGACGTCTAATGTGTTTCTGATGGTGATTAATGTTTCACATTGCATTATGTTTTGATCATTTCTTGTGCTATGTTTGACATACTGTTGTTTTTCCATTTGGTTAAGCTCAATTTGTTGCCCCCAGTGAGGTCCAAATGTTGCCCCCAAGCTATGGTGAGACATGACCACTTGCAATGATATGACAATGGATGTAAAATGATGGTGAAAGTAACGACCATGACATGTGTCCAAATAGATGGAAAATCTATTTAAATCACAAATAGTGCATGTTTCTAGGTTTTTGCTATATGTTTTTATTGCACTTTTTAGTCTTTTTGAGTTTTTTTGTATTTATTATTATTATTATTATTATTATTATTATTATTATTACCAAGATGCCTATTTTCCAGGTTTTCATCAAGGTAACCCTTTTCAGAAACTAATCCATGCACTAGGTGACTCACGTGTAGAATTTTCTAAGATGGATACTTTTGATAGGTTCATTAAACAGATCCCCTTCAGTTGTAGATGATTGATATGCTCCAGATCCATAAACTGATATGATGACAAAGGGACCTAGCCAATTAGGTTCAAACTTTCCTTTATTTTCTCTGTCTTGTTAATTTCTAGGGTTTTCCTTTAGGACTAAGTCACCCACCTGAAAGACTCGAGGTTTTACCCTATGATTGTAGCTTCTAGAAATTCTCAGTTGGTATGCCTTCAAATGATTGATAGCTTGTTGATGATGTTTATCTAGCAATTCTAGCTCCTATAGTCTAGAGACTCTATAATCCTCATTTGTAATGATACCTCTCAGTGAGACATGGAGTGATGGAATCTCAACCTCAATAGGTAGTATAGCCTCTAATCCATATACAAAGGCATATGGCATAGCTCCTATTAGTGTTTTGATGTTGGTTTTGAAGACCCATAATGCAGGATTTAGCTGAACATGCCAATCACGTCCAACATCGTTAACCGTTTTCTTTAGTATTTTTAGAATTGTCTTGCTTGAGGCCTCTACTTGGCCATTTCCTCGAGGATAGTACGATGTTGAGAATCGATGTTGGATATGAAATTTTTCACACAATTCTTGGATGTTCTGGTTCTTAAATGGTCTTCCATTGTTTGTAATAATGGACTGAAGTATGTCATACCTACAGATGATGTAGTTTAGTATGAAAGACGAGATCTACTTTCTAGTGATTGTTGTTAAAGGAACTGCTTCTATCCATTTTGTAAAGTATTATGTTGTTGTGATTATGAACTTGTGTCCATTGGATGAAGATGGGTTTATCTTTCCTACCAGGTCTAGTCCCCATTGACAAAGGGGCCATGTTGATGTGAATGGGTGCAATTCTTGTGCTGACGCATGAATTAGATTACCATGGATCTGACATTTCTGACGTTTCTTAACAAACTGATAAGACTCCTTTCCCATGTTTGGCCAGTAATACACCAAACGAAGGAGTTTCTTTGCTAGGGTTGGTCCACTTGAAAGAGTTCCACAAATACCTTCATGAACCTCACGTAAGGTTGTATCATATTTGTGATGTTCTAGACACCAAAGAAGAGTACCATCTAGACCTCGACGGTAAAGTATGTCAACTATCAATGTATGTCGACTAGATTGGTAGATGAAGTTACGCTTTTGGTTTCTATAAAGATCATGAGGAAGGATATTATCCTTGAGGTAAGCATAGATCTCTCCATGATATAGTGAGCTTTGAACATTAGTTATTTGGCATATGGTTTGTGATTCAGGATTGTCATAGGACGGGTTAGATACTTGTTATACCATAAACTCATAACAACCTTTTTTTTCTAGTAATTGCAAGAGAGAAGCAATTGTATCCATGGCATCCATGACTTTGTTCTCTGCCCTTGGTATTTGTTCAAAGTTGATCTCCACGAAGTACTTTTTAAGATCATATATCATTTTCTTATATGGCATGATTTTTTCATCCTTTGTCTGATACTCATCATTTACCTAATAGATAACAAGCTATGAGTCCCCATACACTTGTATTTCTATAATGTTCCATTCAATAGCCACTTTGATGCCAATAATCAATGCCTCATACTTAGCCACATTATTAGTATGTGGAAACATTAGTCTATAGGACCTTAGGATAGTGTGTCCTTGAGGTGTAACCAATAGAATTCCTACACCAAACCCCCTTTGTGTGAATGATCCATCAAAATAAAGTCTCCATTGTTGTGTGGTAATATTCAGAATGTCTGCATCCAAAAATTAAATGTGCATCAGATGATTATCCTATAATGGAGCTTCAGCTAATTGATCTTTTATCACCTATCCTTTGATGGCTTGCAGGTCTACATACTGGATGTCGAACTCACTTAAGATCATAACCCATTTTGCTAGTCTCCCTGTTAGAGTAGATTTACTAAGTAGATAGTTGTGCTTTGATCATTGTTATCATTTCTTTGGAGCAACTCAATGATGTATTAAACTAGAGAAGCTAGGAAGGAGAATGTAGATTTACTAATTAGATAGTTGTGCTTTGATCATTGTTATCATTTCTTTGGAGAAACTCAATGATGTATTAAAATAGAGAAGCTGGGAAGGAGAATGGTATTTTTCTTTGTCTATTGTCTATGAATTAGTCATTATTATTATTTGAATTGTCACGAGATGTGCTCTACAAAGTATCACTAATAACATTCCAATTCACATAGGAAAGTGAAAATTTCTTGTTTGTTTACACAAGAAATGCTAAGGTCATCTCGGTTTAATTATACCTCAATGTGTTCACTTGCAATATCATAAATCATGAAAGTAGTACTCAGGTCATCATTGGTTTATATTATACCATTGATGCTTGTATTCACTTTCAACATTTTAAAAGCTCCATGATGATACAAAGCACAATAAAAGGATTGTTAAGATGCCAATGTTCCATATAGATTTGCATGGTAAAATAGATCAAGCATTCATAATAATATTACATCTAAACAACATTTATTATCAAATTGGTGAATCATTCAATAACAATGTTATATTTTCTCAATAATGGATTATGTATACTTGACATTAACAAAAACATCATCATTTTCATTACATTTTCAGAAAGGGCATTTAATTATCATGCCATCAATTATGCATATGAATCAAATAAATTGCATTTTCCCATATCATACATCATAAAGTTGCATAAGAAATTATTAAAAATAAATCTCTATAGTTGCATTTCATGCATCCATTCTCCATATCATCACATCATTATCATACATTCAAAATATCTTCATATATATCATTCATTATTATCATCATAAATTCATCACATTATAATTTGCATTTGATATCATAACAATAAAATACACACATCCCATTTACATCACATATCATAAATCATTTGAATCATTACATCCACATCCATGTAAATAGGTACATTATCATATAAAATTAGACATCATGCATCCATACATCATCATAATACACATCATAGATAGAAAAACATAATATCATAGCATATCATCATGATTATAAATGCATCCAACATAGAATCATATAACACACATAATAGATCTATAAATTCCACTGCATATCATATAGATCTCAAAATCATAATGTCAAGTATACAGTGATGTCTAAAATAAAGAGATATATATCATCAAAAATGGTTGTAATCAAAATGTACATAATCTCAAAATACAAGGGAATCACATCATGAAAAATCATGTGATGCTGGCTCCAGACAGTGCAGGCATCGCAAAACCAATCCCTCCACCACCACTAAATGTATTGGGATCTCTCGGGTCTCTGGGAATAGACTGAGTCACACTCACACTAATAGTCTAGGAATGAGTCCTGCCAAATCAGGACTGCCTATAGCCTACTCTCTACTTTGAAGGGATGGCATCATAAAATTTACCTTTGTAATACTCTACCTCCCCACCAATATGGACAACCTCTCACATATAATCTGCTACAATGGTACCATCCACCAATTTCTACAATCTCTCAACTGTAGCCTGAGCCCCCTCTACAGTAAATATGGTGGCATCCCTCTTGGTTGTTAATGATGCAATCTAAACCTAAGTTACCCCTGCACTCTACCTAGTAGTATCCCTCTCAATTGTCAAGGCTGAAATTTGTACCTAAGTTGCATCCAACTGAGCCTATACTGATGCTAAAGCATGTGCATGTGACTGTTCCTCTACCTACATTTGAATTTGTGTCTATGTCAAAAGACCCTAAGCCTATACGGTCTCTAACTTCACCTGAAGGCTCACAATCTGTAACTACTTTGTAGGATCTACCATTGCTTGCCTCTTATGAGGCACTATATGCTCCTACACATCCAAAGCTATACCTGACCCACCTGCATCATCTCCATTGTCAAATCCATACTCATCTCCACTACTTTCATCACCACTACCCATCTCATCTCCAGTACCATCCTCATCTCCACTACCCTCCTCATCACCGATATTCTCCTCATCACCACCAACTGCAACATCCTCCACCTCAACCTCACCAACCTCCTCTCTCCTCTACCTATGACCATGTGCAACAACAACATCCTCCTCTGTAGGTAATGGGGTAGGCTCATAAGGAATAGTAATGTGTAGAAAATGATGCAAAGTCAGATACTTAGCATAATCTATTGTCATAGGTGGCTCAAAAATCTTAGGATGGATATCCCACTCAAGTGGTTACAAAGACTGATACTCCTAAACAAAAACATCATATGATAGACCAGGTCCCCACTCTATGGAATCTGACTGGTGACGGGCGTAATGAGCAACACCTTGGGGCATACCCTGAACCAAACCATACTTTCTATGCACCCATCTAATCAAAAATATCTCTAACACCCAGCGAGTCCAACCAATCAATAACATAGACTGATAAAAAAAAGGCACCTGAATATCATCCTCATCCCAATGCTCAAAATCTAGGTAGAGACACCATGTCACAGACTCTATATCATCTATCACTCTGCTCTAATGCTCTAACTTACCCAATTTAGACTGACTAAGGTGACTTACATATCTTTACACATATAGCCTCATAGTTGGTCTCTATCTAACTGGCACTGGACGTGTGATAGCTATGTACTCCGATGCCCACACCTGTAATAAAGTAGCTACTAATGACAAACTATGACCTGAAAGGTACATAGCTAAATGCAAATCATGATACAAATGGGAAAGCATACACATGCCCCAAGAATATCTCATCCTATGAACAATCATGCTCTCAAGCACACGGCCCCAACCAGCAGAAAGTCCCTTTGACCTGCGATCAGGACAAAGGAACCCTCCAATGAACCCAACACCAATTTTGGGAAGGGTGGTATAAGCATCCACCATCTGATGCCATGGAATCCAATACCTAAAAATATTATCATCTTGAAATACTCTGCGGAGAGCATTAGCCCCACCCTGCTCTGTAGAATCATAGACAACAACCTCTCCAACAATGGGAATCCACAGAATCCACCAAACATCCTTGAGGGTGATTGTCATCTCACCGATGGGAAGGTGGAAGGTTTTATGCTCACTATGCCACCTCTCGACTAAAGCTATTAGGAGACCCCGATTAATCTTAATCTAGGGCATATATAATAGAGAATCCAATCCACATCACACAATGACTATCATCTCAAGTTGCGCTAACTGTGGTATCAAATCAAATTTCCATGGGAATTTCTCATGAACCTGAAGGTTCTCCAACAGCTCCTATTATCAAGAAATATTCAAAATCAGTACTCTTTGTCAAATCATCAAAACATCAAATATCTTATCAAATCTAATCAGCTCTTGGTGAGAATTTTGATCAAATCTTGTGAGCGAACATCATTGAACCTCACCTATCATGAGGTCAATGATCAATCTTACAATTGTACCTCCCCTATCATGAGGACAATCATCAATACATCAAATCAGTCTCACTTATTATGAGGTACATCAATCAAACTATAATTATTCCTCACCTATCATGAGGATAATTATCATCAATCAAACATCAGACCTCACCTATCATGAGGTTGAATATCATCTACTTGATCAAGATCATCAATCATATCAAACCAACGGCTGACATGATAAAAAATTCACAAAATCAAGGAAAAATTTGACAAATTTTATCAATCTAATTTGGATGCACTAAAATAGTGTTTCTATGCACAAAACTATCATAAAGCGCCATTAAAATAATTAAAAGCACTAAAACAGTCTATCAAAGTGCTAAATCATAATATGCGCCATTTTATCAATCAAAAGTGCTATTTCAAGCGGTCAAAGTGCCCATTCACCATAAGTGTTATTCTATTAAGTCAAAGCACTAATTGATCAGGTTGAAGTGCTAAACTAATCAAAGCATTATAACAGAACATCAAAGCGCTAAAATTTATATCCTAAGCGCTAAAAATTTGAAAGTGCTAATTTATCCTCCCTAAGCGCTAAAAAATTCTACCTAAGCACTAAACTTTTGGAAGCGCTAAAATAGTTGTTCTAAGCACTACAACAGAACGTAAAAGCGCTAAAAGAAACGAAAATTTTAAAATCCAAAAAAAGTGCAAAAAATGAGATGCACAAAACATGAGGAAGTTCACGGGTACGTACCAGAGGTCTATAGGCTGTCGGGCGGTTGTGTCATCGCACGCGCTCAAATCAATGAGTGTGGTAGGGGATTGGAATCTTGCTCCAAGTAGATCAAATAGCTCTCTCTCACATAATTTGAAAACTCAAATGCAAAAATGAGTTTGAAAATGACCTTTTTGACCTTTTATAGGTTATTTTTGGAGGGATTTTAAGTATGGGATTAATTAATTTTTTTAAGAGGGATTAATTCAAACTCAACATAGGGGCAAATTTCTACATTCTTTATCAGGAGATAAATTATTTCACCATTAAATCTTCATTGAATCTTCACAAATCATTAGAAAACCATGAAAAAATTAGAAAATTTCAAAAAAAAATCATAAGATTCATCAATTTATCTCTCGAGGGGGCATATATTCATCATCATCTAAAAATCAATGTCTGGGGCATACTAAAAAAATTTTGTCGATACTAGCAGCAGCATAAAATTTTCTTTGAAGCAATGCATAAACACGTCACTTCAAAGAGGGGAAAATGTATACACCTAAAAATGGTCTGGAGAATATAATTAATTAAATATGATTAATTTGATTAATTAACCTTCATTTCATCTATTATTAAATAAATAGAAATATTTATTTATAGTTCATCTTAAATTCTTAAATATTTATTCTAATATTTTCATCTTAATTAAATAAACAAATTTCACTTTGTTTTATTTAATTATCATAATTAAATTCATCTACTTAATAAATAAATATAAATATTTATTTATAGTTCACATTCTAATTATTCTATTCCTCAATTTTAATTAAATATACAACTTCAATAGTTTGTGTTATTTAATTATCACATCATTCAATCTTAATTAATTAAACACGGTTAAATACTTTTGTTCTTAAATTCTATAGTTTTCTTTATTAAATTTTTTATCCCCTTCTACTAATTTGAATAAAATCATAAATAATTCAAATAAAGGCATAAAGAAAAATTTTCCTCTATTCACTCACCTACCAAATTAGATATCAAATATCCAATTTAATTCAACCGATATTCACGGGAAAGTTGTGGCGACAAATTTGTAGGCAATCCTCTCAATATCATTCCTCTAATTGTTCCTATCATCTAGCCTAATGTTTTCATGGGGAGAAACCATTCCCATAATCAGCTCAAGCTTCTCAATCTCTTACCATTCAATCCTCCAGATTGAATCCAAGCCTTTACTGTGCTGCAACGTCACAATGTGTTGTCGTAAATCTATATATACAACATTTTGAAGCAAAGAATGGATCCCATCTTTGTGAAAACATATTATGCAGGAATAGCAATCAAGCAATCAAGAATTTTAGCAATAGCATCAGTAGAATCAATATCATGGTTGCATCATAGATTATTGTAGCTTCTTTTATCAAGTTTCATGTCAGCATAGATTACAGTAGCTTCATCATATCATCTAGAAATCACAATACAAGATTAGATTATTCCATTTAGCAGCATCTCATTCTCTAGATTGGCATTTTAACAGTCACAATGCTTACCAAATCTGAGAGCCATGTGACTTAATAAATGTTTAGAGATAGAGAACAATATGACACTTTCATTAGATTCTTGCTTTTAAATTTGTTTAATTTCTTTTAGATCTTTGATATAATGTCTTATTAAGAAGTGTTTTCAGCTATTTACTTATTCTACACTTACATTTTGGTGCCAATAATCTCTATTTGCAATAAGCTCTCTCATTGTTGATTCCAAAGTTTATCCTAGTGGTGTAAATCTTCATCGATTGGATTGTCTTTGATATGGTGGTGGTCGAGATTCTCCATTATTTCTGTTATTTTTTTGAGTGGTACCTTGATTATTTTTTTGGTTTTCATTTTGGCTTGTTTTCACAGTTGTCGTTAAATTGAATACTAGTTTTGTATTTTGTGTGTCAGTTATAGTATCTTATTTCTAATATTTATGTTTTTCTACCAAAATTTAGGCTTGTCATTGTTTCCATAGTGATTTGAGGAATTGGTGTTGTTTGATGTGTCATTGTAATGTTTAATCACTCCTATTTTGACTAAGGCTTCTTTGATTTTAAGCCCATTCTTAATCACCTTTTCAAATGTTGGGGGACATTGCAGTTCCAGTCTATAACTCATGTCATCATTTAAGTTATTGATAAATAATTCAATCTTTTCCTCTTCAAGTATAGATCAAGGATATCTAGCGAACAACTTTTTCCAACGTAATAATGATAGGAATGTCTCTCCTTTCTTCTGTTTCATGTTGTACAGATCTTTTATGGTTACATCATGTTGAATGTTGAAGGAGAACTATGTGAAAAATCTGTTGAGCAGTTCTTCAAATGATCGAATCCTCGGTTGTAATTTGGAGAACCATTCCATATAGTGTGCTCCTAAACTTCTAGGAAACAACCTTATTAGGTAAGTGTCTTCCTGTGCAAACTCTAAACTCATTGTTCTGAATTCCCTTACATGGTCAATTGGATCTTTTTTTCTGTTGTACTTGTCATATTTGGGAAATTCACAATGTCTTGGAAATGGTATCATGTCTACACATGGATGAAAAGGGTAAGGACAAATGTCCTATAATGAATACCTCTTCGTGGTTCCTTTTTGCATGTCTTGGAGTTGTTTTAAGTTTTACATTTGACATGTTAAGGAAACCACTTGATCAGTGTTTTGTGTGTTATGTGATTCATTTTCAATAGCTTTAGGTGTTTCCTTCAGTTGATTGACGTCGAAGTATTTTGGAAGTTTGGCACCTAGCTCAGCTAGCATCAAAAGATATTTTTCCATATCCTATTCTAAAACCTTTTCCATGAATTTGTGGAAATTTGGAACCTGTTGTGTTGTGTTGTGTTGACATCTTCTTAGGTTATTTCATTAGGATCATTTTGTTGGAATCGGTGAAAAGGGTTTTCTTCAGCCATGACATTTGGTGTTTCAATTTATTTTTCTTAGTTTTTGTCTTTGTAACCTTGTTAAAATTGGCATACAAATTTATTTTTTTCTCACTGAACTTTGATCTTCTATGTTTGGATGAGTGTCAAATGGATTTTAACAAAGTCGAATAGGATGATATATCCTATTGATGAGACTAGGTTAAAAAAAATCTAATTATTTTGTTTCGTTTCATGATGGTAGGATGATAATATCTTGATGAAGAAACTTAACCTAATAACCAAGATTTTGTGTTTGATTTGTAGACACTTTAAAGTTTGCAAGATCTAGGTTTAATTTGAAAAGGTTTGATTTGTATGATCCTATTTTTTTTAGGTTTAAGACATTGTCGAGACTATAAAAAATGTTTCTATCTGATAAAAACCTAAGTGTCTGATGTGAATAGTTTGATAGATGTATTTGGAAGCTCTCTATTTTTATGTTTTGTGGAAGCGCTAATATAGAGGGTAGAAGCGCTAAAAAATATTGCAGAAGCACTAAAATTTATGGTTAAAGCGTTGTGAAATAAGGTAGAAGCACTAAAACAGATTGTAAAAGTGCTAAAATACTAAAATTCTGACACTGGTAATTTTTGTTTTGATAGACTAGAGATGCACTGTGATGTTTGTCAAATACGTTGAAATAGACTGTGTAAGCACTAAAATAGACTGTGGATGCGCTTACAAACAGGGTGTATGGGCTAAGACAGACCATAGATGTGCTAAAGTATCTGGTTTTTTTACACTGATGAATTTTTATGACAAACTGTAAATGCATTGTGATGTTTGTTAGATGTACTGAAATAGACTGTGTAAGTGCTAAAATAGACTGTGGATGTGCTAACAGACAGGGTGTATGCGCTAAGATAGACCGCAGATGTGCTAAAGTATCTGGTATTTTTCTAACACTAATGAATGTTTATGACAGACTATAGATGAGTTATTACAGAGGGCAGAAGCACTAAAACAGACTAAGAATGCACTATTTCATAACTTATCAGTGTTTGCCTGGTTTTCTTTTTTTCAATGAAAGGACTGATTTTTGGACAAAACATGGGGTATTTTGATAGGATATTCTTGCTAGTAAATTTTTGATTTTGATAACAAGCCTTATGTTTTCAAATGTTTCCTCTATTGTATAAACTGGTTTGGCCTGTTGGAATACTCTATCATTGGTTGTGGAATGGAAGATGGACGAATAGGTTGACTATGATTATGCTTATGTGAAAGAGCTCTTCTTTGAAAGTAGGCTTGTGAATATAAGGGATCTAAGGCATAATCATCAGTGTATGCCCTAGCAAAATGTGAAACCTATGGATGAAGTTTTTATGTTGAAGCAAGACTTTCCTACTTTGATATAAAAAATTTCTTCTTTCCAACAGTTTCTTGTGACTACTAGTTGTTTCTTTGGTTTCTTGATTCTTGTTGTAAGGATTTTCTTGAAAAAGCTTGTGGATTTCCAATCCCTAATCATAAGTTTTCATAGACTAACTTATCAACTTTGTTGTGTTTTTTTGGATGATCTTTATCTTATTTAATGATTTGAAGACACAACAAGCAATTGTAGAATAAGTGTTTTTAATTCCTAGAATCTAAACATTAAGTGTATTTTCAAGGATCAATAGATCCTTCTTGATTTTCATAGGTTTTTTGACAAGAAACACACTTCAGACAGACTCACTCTTAAGGACAAAAAGGTCATCGTTATACTCAAACATCCCACATCTCAAAATTGCGTCGACTCACACAGTCGTGTCACCCCCTAGAGGGCGCCTATGTTTTTGTCTTTTCTAGGTGCATACTCAAGGTTATATTTCTCAATCCCTTGAGAAAATGGTCCTTGGAAATTATATGGTGAGTGTCTTGGGGGTAGATTCTTCCCTTCCTTGACACCGCTGAGTATTATAATGTTCATAAACTAACAAGTTGGATACTACACTATGGTTCATAGATAGGGTTTCTATTCAAAGCGAAAAATGATAAACTCCATCAGGAGACCTCCCAATCTTTAGAAAAAATATTTTGGGGATGGTTATCTTGCACACTTCCGATAAATGAGGGTTTTCTCAGATTTACTTTTATTTTATAATGGGTTAGAAAACCTAGCTTTGGTTGTTCCCACTCAGGTTGTTCATGTAGGGTGAGGACTTTGTCCCACTATGGCAGGCCTTCTAAAGGATTTAATAAAGTAGGAAATGCATGAAAATAAAGGATGAGTCTAGTGTTTTGATCACCCAGTTAAGAGGAGAGCATATTTCTATCACCACACAATCACAGTAATCAATTGTTCAATTTTTAGAGCCCAAACGACAATTTGCTATCTATGTGAAAATGTTGCTTCACAAAAGAAATGGTGTTTATTTTAACTAAGAAAATATGTGATGGCTTCCCTAGGATTGATATATTTTAAATCAAGTGACTATCCTAGGATTGGTTCATTTTAGTCCAACTAAAAAATGAAGTTACTGGTCACAGTCGTGTTGGATCCAAATAACAATTTACAGAAGCTCTATAACAAAGGTCAGAAGTGCCACTTAAATGCTCAGATGTATTGAAGAAATATTTGGAAGTGTTGCAGAATTTGTTAGAAGCGTTGTAGAATTTGTTAGATGTTCTAAAACAAATTTGAACATGAGCAATCAGACTATGATTGTAGACACATAAAATATACTGATTGACATCGTACATCTGATCCTCACTTACTAACATCGTTTTACCCTGAATCATCCCTTGGTCTAACCATTTAATCAAATTTCCCTATCTGATTAAATTCATCAATACTTGTCTCTTAATTAAATAAATCATCTTAATTAAGTCACTTTCTCTTGTTAATTAAATCAATCCATCTAATCTAATTATCCCTATTTAATTAAATAATCAATTTATTTGATTAAATCTCTAAAGTCTATCCATTAAATTAAATAAATTAAAACCTTATTTGATTTAATCTAATATACATCCCTTTAATTAAATAAATAAAAATCCTTATTTAATTAGCCTCTTATCATATTCCTCTCTTATTTGATTTAAATAAATCCATAAATTTGAGTCAAATAGTCACATCATCTAACCTCTCTCATTAAATTAATTAACCCTTGATTAATTTAATCTCATCTCATGTCCCATCCTCTAGATAATGCAAGTTGCACATGAAAATAGATTTAATTCATTTATTAAATCTCTATTTTCCTCACAAGACATCTTTTGGAATATTCTCTCAATTTGAATTCAAAAATTCCAAGTCAACATGTACATCCAACAAGGCAATAAATTCATCTTACATGTCCTTTGCCTTGAGCCAAGTGGCATTTATTGCATTTTCTCTTCCCTCTTGCATGTCATTTCAACAAATTTGAAATTCAAATATTATGCATTTATTGGCACAAACCCCAAATCTTGCACATCCATCATCCATTCATAGCTTGAAAAGTGGCATCATATCATTGGATGAATTTTAGTCCCACATTGCTCAAATTTGGACATTCATCCATCTTGAAATCCTATAAATAAAGATCTCATATCCTCATTTCATCATCCACAAACATTGCAAAGTTATTATGCTCAAATATCTCTTGAATTTTATCCATTATCCTTGAGTCATAGCTAGGTTTTTGCAGATTTTGGCTTAGAGTCTTCATTCTTCACCAACAAAAGTGGATCAATCTCTTCAACATTCGAAGCTTGCATTTAAGGAATTGGGAAAGGGCCAATTTTCACATCAAATTGGCACCAATTCCCCCATGGGATCATGAGTTTGCATACTTAAATTAGGATTCAATCTTTATTTTATCATTTTCATTATGTTCTTTGTTATTTTCATTCCTAGTTTAAGGTTGTAAATGGATTTCATGGGAAATCCTTGTTTTAGCTTGCAATTCCTTGTTTAACTTGTTTATTCATGTTGTTTTGCAGGTACTAGGAAAAGGGTTCTCACATTTTTCCCAATTCCTTATATGCAAGCTTCGAATGTTGAAGAGATTGATCCACTTTTGTTGGTGCAGAATGAAGACTCCAAGCCAAAATCTGCAAAAACCTAGCTATGACTCAAGGATAATGGATGGAATTCAAGAGATATTTGAGCATAATAACTTTGCAATGTTTGTGGATGATGAAATGAGGATATGAGCTCTTTATTTATAGGATTTTAAGATAGATGAATGTCCAAATTTGAGCAATGTGGGACTAACATTCATCCAATGTTATGATGCCCCACTTGTCAAGCTATGAATGGATGATGGATGTGCAAGATTTGGGGTTTGTGCCAATAAATGCATAAATTTGAAATTCAAATTTGTTGAAATGACATGCAAGAGGGAAGGGAAAATACAATAAATGCCACTTCTAGCTCAAGGAAAAGGACATGTAAGATGAATTTGTTGCCTTGTTGGATGTACATGTTGACTTGGAATTTTTGAATTCAAATTGAGAGAATATTCCAAAAGATGCCTGTGAGGAAAATAGAGATTTAATAAATGAATTAAATCTATTTTCATGTGCAACTTGCATTATCTAGAGGATGGGACATGAGATGAGATTAAATTAATCAAGCGTTAATTAATTTAATGAGAGAGGTTAGATGATGTGACTTATTTGACTCAAATTTATGGATTTATTTAAATCAAATAAGAGAGGAATATGATAAGAGGCTAATTAAATAAGGATTTTGATTTAGTTAATTAAAAGGGATGATATTAGATTAAATCAAATAAGGTTTTAATTTATTTAATTTAATGGATAGACACCCACAATAAACACCTCTCATAATAAACTGATCATCATCCTCAATCTTTGGTAGGACAATCGAAAACAAGTCTAGCAGATTAAAAGTGAAAACTCAAAATTATCAAGTCTAAAGTCTAAATCAGTGCATAACAAGCTGGTTATCTCTTCATATTGGTAACTCATCATCTAAATTGGTCCCATATCAATCATCCCTTAGAACACTTTGGGTAAATGAAATGATGTGTCGCCATCCACTAACATGTCCTAGGATGAATCCTTCCTACAATGGGCATTATCTTTTGGCAATAAGTTTTGATTATCATCCTTAGAAAACACATCCTCTTTCCATTAGCGGTATTGAAGAGCATCAGTTTGTTTGTTTACTTAGTTTTTATCTTTTGACTTATCTTATTTGCGCTCATTCCAAGGGCATCTCAATGATATCCCAAGACAGGGGATTTAGAGAAAAGGTAATGGGGCAATAATCATTATCTTTTGTTTGTTGTGCTTGTTGGATGTTCTTGTAATATAACCTTGGTGAATACTTGCTTTGTTAGGTATGTATAGAAGAGGTCTAGGGAAACTTGTTGACTATTGCACGGATAGGTTTACCTTTCTGTGTTTTGGTGTGAGGTGTCTAAAACTTCTGAAGTGTATCCTAGCAAGGTTTCTGTATGTCAGGTGTGAACAAGAATACTCCTATATGCTTTTCAAGTCAAAGTTCATCATACTGGGTACAACGCCATCCTGGTTTTCTATACCTTGATGCATCGTACCACGTGTGTTATCAAACATAAGAAAATTTGGCCCTTTGAAAATCCCAATTCCTCGGCAAGTAATTATCCTCATCATCATCATCATTATTCGCATTTGCATCATCTTGTGTCTTGTTGAAATGACTTCTTCTTTTCTTACTAACCACACTAACAAGGTACTATGACAGTTGATCATCATCACCATCATATCATCGATCCTGCATCCACAAATCATTAGCATGTTGCATAAACATATCATATAGGAAACATACACATTGCATTTTTATCATCATATAAACGGGCTATCATAAACATTCTTCATAAAAAAGTGCATCCATGTCATTGCATTTCACCCATTACATTACATCGCATAGCATTCATTTGTATTTCATAACCATTTCATATAAATCATCACATAGCATGAACAAAATCTTTCCATCATCATTTTTTGCATAATCATAAACAATAGGTATATAAGCATTTAATCTATTAGGCATACATGTTGGCATAACATCATGACATTATCTCACCACTTTACATTCACATTACACATCATTGCATCACATACATCATCATTTATTATGTTTAGGATAATAACATTTGTTATTATAAGCACCTCATAAAACCATCTCATTATGCATTAAAAAACCATTACATTTGCATTATCATAATAGATCATCATATTTACATATCATAGGTCAGCATAATATAGATCTTTTAGTCATAATCATAACGCATACATCATTACAAATAAATGCATCCATAGAAACATCACTGCAAAGCATATAAAAATAAACCATCCATGCATAAAAGAGAACATAGTACATCACATCAAAATCGGCTCATATACATCATCAATCATGTCACTATCATAGTACAAAGAATAAATCAGATCACTGTACATTTATGTCAATCAGTACAAAATGAACCCATAAGGCACAAAAATTATGTATCATCTCGATCAAGCTCGATCTCTGTGAATGCTTTCCTCGCCACTGTCACCGTGACCCTCTGGTGGTCTCTGGCTGGCCCACTCTAAGTACTCCAGGACCCAATATGCTCTGGGTAGGGTATCATGATAAGCCCGACGGTAGTACTCTATCTCTCGGATAGCATCCATGTAGGATCGCACTGGCACTATACCCTGGGAGTAGGAGGCTGACATACTCTCGATATGTTGCCTGCAGCCTAGCTTAGTGGCTGCCTGTAGCTCTACAGCCTGTCTCTGCTGCACAACATGATCCCTCTCTGCTCTGAGATGCTCTCTCTCAGCCCTCGCCTGGTCTCTCTCCACTGTCAGCACCTGAACCTGGGCCTACAGCTGTGCAATCAGGGCACCCCGACCATCTGCCTGTCCCTGTGGCTATACCCATGGCTGCACGTGAACCTGATCCTCACCCTCAGCTTGTGGTGGTGGGACTAGCGGCTCCTGCTGTTGGTCCTGCATATGGACATCTCCTTGACCTGGCGGAACTAGGGGCACACCTAGTGGATCATGTCGAATCTTGACCCTCGGTCCTTGCCCTCGTTCTCTCCCTCTGCCTCTGACCCTACACACCTTTGGATCCTCACCTGGAATGGTCAACCGAAGAGGAGGTCTAAACCAGTCTCTATAGGCCTGTGTGGTCCCTGGATCTTCCAAGCCCTGATCATAAGCCCACGGTCGAGCTACCAACTGCCTGAAGCTATCAACTGCCTCAGAGGTAGGAATACAGTGTCCCCATGACACCTGTGTCATGCTACGTGCAAAGACGGCTATGTAGTCATCATCAAGCTGATCCTGCGGCTCTTCAAACTGACGTTGCACGCACTCAGGAAGATACCTCTCGATCATCGTGTGCTCCCACCCCTGCATATATTGATCCTGGTGGCAATAAAAGAGCTGAGCAGCATCGTCAGCCCATCCAGGCAGACCAAAGTATGGACGCCAAGTAAAGACAAACATCTCATCTACGACCTGCCTCCAGTAGGGGATCCTGTGCTCACCAGTGTGTGTGAAGGACACACTGCCTATGTATCGTGCCACAAGGGAATCCTCTACCCCCATCAAAACTGGAACAACGTGTGGACGTAGCATAGAAATGTGCTCCCACACCCAGACATGAAGTAAAGTCACTCCAGCCCCTAGGGCTCTGTCATCCACGTATACATACTCGTGAAGGTCCCTGTAAAGCGAAGCCAGAAGGACAGGCCCCCATGCGAAGTGAACTGGCCTGTCTCAGACCATCCACTCCCAACAATAACCCCAGCTGAGACTGAAATATCACCCTCGTCAGTCTGGGGCAACTAGACCTAAAATGATTGTTGTAATCACCCAGGGGAAGGGAGGTGTGATGACCCTGTATCTCTCTAACTCAATCTATCCCTCACAGTAAATGATGTCACGTGTGGCGAGGACTCTGATGTAAGACTTGCATCCCTCATCCATATCATAGATCACCCAATGGCCATGAATAGGAAATCATAGAATGCACCAAACCTCCTCCAAGGTGACAGTGGCCTCACCAATGGGGAGATGAAACGACGATGTCTCGCTATGCCACCTCTCGGCCAATGCTAACAGCATCCCTAGGTGAGTGCGCACGGGCGCCGCATACGCAATATACCACAGTCCTACAGCTCCCAGTTGATATGGTCCCTGTCGCTTAGGTCCCTTAAGATGCTAGCCAAATATTGCGACCGGTGCTCCCGAGAGTAGAGCTCCCTCGGCCCATCCTGCATCAAAGAAAGTCACCATGTTAAAAAATTTGAAAAATTCCTAGTCGAATGCTCCAAGCTCATCTCCAGCGACGCAGTTTGTGAAGGCGTCGCAGTTTGATTTTACTCAAACTCTGATGCTCGAGCCCAAAAAGAGCCAAGTGGCACTGCCATGACACACTTTATCCTCTAGCATCATAGTTTGCATGAAAAGGGCACCGCCGCAGCACACTTCACCCAAACCTTCCCGCCGAGCTCAAGCCCAACGTCAGAGTTTCTAAACTCTGAACTGCACCACTACGGCACTAAATAGCACTGCTACAGTACAAAACGGCTTGGCGCGGTGCAGTTTAAATGTCGAGCAATGCTATATAGCACTGCTGGAAGTGATCTCCCCTTTTAAAGCAGTAATTAATGCATTAAATGAAAAGACAAAGCTTCAGTAAGGGTCACATACCGGTGCCCCGATGCCAGGTGGCCATTGGTATGGCCAAACTCGGTCTGAAATGTGTAGGGGAAGCTGTCATTGCGCCATATCGCTAGAGATTCAGAGCTCGAATCTCAAGTTTACTAGCGGAGGTGTGTGAAAATGACTTGAAAGTGACCCCTCGGGCCCCTTTTAAGCCTAAAAATTAGGATTTTTTAACCCTAAATGGCTGTCCTGCTAGGTTTCAGACCCCTGAACCTATTTTTGTCCATTTGAGGCTTGTTTTTCATCATTTTATTGCATTGAGACACGTTTTTAGCCTCCTAGAGCCCTTTCGAACATGTCGGGTACTTTGTCACCTTTTTTTCGCGAGATCACCCAAAAAATTAAAAATTATGTCTGATCTCTTGAGGGGGCATTATAATGGCATGTTTTCTCTCACCATGCAACACTGGGGCAAGTTCATAAACATCAAATTTTTTGGCTTTGAACAAGATCGTTTATTCTTTGAACCAACACAACGAGTGCATTGCTTCAAAGAGGGGCAAAATGTAAACACGTAAAATATACTGATTGGCATCGTACGTCGATCCTAACTTTTACTAACATGGTTTCTCCTAAATCATCCCTCATTTCTAACCGTTGTCAAATTCCCTATGGAGTTGAATTCATCAATATTAGATCTCTTAATTAAATAAATCATCTTAATTAAGTCACTTCCCTCTTGTTAATTAAATTAAT
>VDFB02270651.1:443521044-443607709 GCA_007258455.2 Sequoia sempervirens
AATCCTTATTTAGTTATTCTCTTATCATATTCCTCTCTTATTTGATTTAAATAAATCCATAAATTTGAGCCAAATAAGTCACATCATCTAATCTCCTATTAAATTAATTAAACCCTTGATTAATTTAACCTCATCTCATGTCACATCCTCTAGATAATGCAAATTGCACATGAAAATAGATTTAATTCATTTATTAAATCTCTATTTTCCTCACAAGGCATCTTTTGGAATATTCTCTCAATTTGAATTCAAAAATTCTAAGTCAACATGTACATCCAACAAGGCAATAAATTCATCTTACATGTCCTTTGCCTTGAGCCAAGTGGCATTTATTGCATTTTCACTTCCCTCTTTCATGTCATTTCAACAAATTTGAAATTCAAATATTATGCATTTATTGGCACAAACCCCAAATCTTGCACATCCATCATCCATTCATAGCTTGACAAGTGGCATCATATCATTGGATGAATGTTAGTCCCACATTGCTTAAATTTGGACATTCATCCATCTTGAAATCCTATAAATAAAGAGCTCATATCCTCATTTCATCATCCACAAACATTGCAAAGTTATTATGCTCAAATATCACTTGAATTTCATCCATTATCCTTGAGTCATAGCTAGGTTTTTGTATATTTTGGCTTGGAGTCTTCATTCTTCACCAACAAAAGTGGATCAATCTTTTCAACATTCGAAGCTTGCATCTAAGGAATTGGGAAAGGGCCAATTTTCACATCAAATTGGGACCAATTCCCCCATGGGATCATGAGTTTGCATACTTAAATTAGGATTCAATCTTTATTTTATCATTTTCATTATGTTCTTTGTTATTTTCATTCCCAGTTTGAAGTTGTAAATGGATTTCATAGAGAATCCTTATTTTAGCTTGCAATTCCTTGTTTAACTTGTTTACTCATGTTTTTTTCCAGGTACTAGGAAAAGGGTTCGCACAGTGATGAAAGCTTTTGGTCGAAGCACTAAAACAGTCTTCAGAAGCGCTATAGTTTTTGTCGGAAGTGCTATAGTTTTTGTCGGAAGTGCTAAAATAGTCAGAAGTGCTATAGTTTTTGTCGGATGTGCTATAGAATCTTTCGATCATGCTAAAAGAAACATGCTTGTATCTTGTACGAACACTTTTCAAAAAAAAATGTTAAAAACATGGGGTTATGCCCCACGGTGGGCACCAAAATGTAAGTGTAGAATAAGTAAATAGCTGAAAACACTTCTTAATAAGACATTATATCAAAGATCTAAAAGCAATTAAACTAATTTAAAAGAAATAATCTACTAAAATCATCATATTGTTCTCTATCTCTAAAGATTTATTAAGTCACGGGGCTCTCAGATTTGGTAAGCATTGTGACTATTAAAATGTCAATCTAGAGAATTAGATGTTGCTAAATGCAATAATCTAATCTTGTACTATGATTTCTAGATGATATGATGAAGCTATTGTAATCTATGCTAACATGGAACTTGATAAAAGAAGCTACAGTAATCTACAATGCAACCATGATATTGATTCTACTGATGTTATTGCTAAATGATATTGTAATTGCTAAAATGTTTGATTGCTTGATTGTTATTCCTACAGAATAAGTTTGCACAAAGATGGAATCCATTCTTTACTTCAAATGGTTGTATATATAGATTTACGGTAGCACATTGTGACGGGGCAACACAGCAAAGGCTTGGATTCAATCTAGAGGATTGAATGGTAAGAGATTGAGAAGCTTGAGCTAATTATGGGAATGGTTTCTCCCCATGAAAACATCAGGCTAGATGATAGGAGGAATCAGAGAAATGAGATTGAGAGGATTGCCTGCAAATTTATCTCCACAGCTTTCCCATGAATACCAGTTGAATTAAATTGGATATTTGATATCTAATTTGGTAGGTGAGTGAATAGAGGAAATTTTTCCTTTATGCCTTTATTTGAATAATTTATGATTTTATTCAAATTAGTAAAAGGGGATAAATAATTTAATAAAACCAACTCTAGAATTTGTTTATTAAATAAATATAGAAGGGGTATGATAATTAAACAAAGTATTTAACCTTGTTTAATTAATTAAAATTGAATGATGTGATAATTAAATAACAAAAACTATTGAAGTTGTATATTTAATTAAAATTGAGGAATAGAAGAATTAGAATGTGAACTATAAATAAATATTTCTATTTATTTATTAAGTAGATGAATTTAATTATGATAATTAAATAAAACAAAGTGAAATTTGTTTATTTAATTAAGACGAAAATATTAGAATAAAGATTAAATAAGAATTTAAGATGAACTATAAATAAATATTTCTATTTATTTAATAGTAGATGAAATAAAGGTTAATTAATCAAATAAATCATATTTAATTAATTATATTCTCCAGACCATTTTTAGGTGTATACAATAATAATAATAATAAGATCATGACACTTGATCATATTAGTTGAATATCATTGGAGCCATATTGGGGCTTCACATAATTATCTCATTGTGAATAGAACTTGAGTATTACTATTACTACTCTTACTATTAGTAAATGTATCCTAATTGAGATATTTATTATATCATGTTATCCTCACATATAACTGGTCAAGGGGTTTCTCATTAGTATAATATAGTGACCTTCAAGATATCAAGAACCAATACACTTGTGATATCTAAGATTACCAAATCATGCTCTAATCATAAATCAAACCCTTTATTATAAACTATTATCTAGGTACCAAATGTTAAATGATTTCCTTGATAGGTAATTGTAACAGATTTAAGGATTCTCACTTTGAATTAGGATCAATATCAATGGGAGGTTTAATTAGAGATCTCAATGTCCTTGGATGGAAGTGTTATAATTTAAGTTGGCTAAATTGAGAATTGTGTTGTAATTCTTGGTTGGTCATTAAGTACTACTAATTGTTGGGAATCATTAAAGGAACCTTATTGGATTAAGATATGATAATTAATGAAACCATTGGTTATGGGAACCCGTGTGTAGGTCCTTGAGAGACCTTGTGAGGAGAACTGCTTGTGACTTTGATCCATTTGGAAGCGGGTATGTAGACAGTCCTTGGGCGAAAGAAGCCTCTGTGACCTCAAGTCTATAGAGGGGAGGGTCTAGGATGCGATAACTCCCTGTTATTGGGGTTGTTTCTAATTGGTTTTACCTTCTCTCTTCAGAAGGCTTTGGATGAGGTTGAATGGGTATTAGATGGTTATGAATGAAAACCTGATAACTTGTATTCAATACATAATGTGTGTCTAAATACAAAGTTGAAGGAAAGTAATGAATTGGACTACTTAGTGGTGGTTACTTATTAAGTTGAGCTCACCTCGTGTTGGTACTAAGTGAATTCTTTTATGTATTGTGAATATTAACCTCAAACTTAAATGACTATGTATAGGCTTCTAATTTAGTCTATTGTGATCTACTTACTCTTAACTAGGAACCTCTCTTCTAGTTATATTGCTAAGCATGAGTAAAGGAGCAGTATTATTATGCTCGAGATTGGAAGGTCTCTAGGGGCAGTACTATGCTCGAGAAGGATAGTAATCAAGGATTAGTACTATTATGCTCGAGATTGATAGGTGTCTAGGGGCAGTACTATGCTCGAGATGGATAGTAGTCAAGGAGCAATACTATTATGCTCAAGATTGACAAGTGTCTAAGGGCAGTATTATACTTGAGATGGGAAGTAATCAAGAATTAGTACTATTATGCTCGAGATTGATAGGTTTCTAGGGGTAGTACTATGCTTGAGATGGATAGTAATCAAGGAGTAGTACTAATCTAGGGGTAGTACTATGCTCAAGATGGATAGTAGTCAAGGAGCAATACTATTATGCTCAAGATTAACAGGTGTCTAAGGATAGTACTTTTGTTGGAGATGGGCAATATTCAAGGAGTAGTACTATTATGCTCGAGATTGATAGGTATCTAGGAGAAAAACTATGGTTGAGATGGATAGTAATCAAGGAGCAGTACTAGTCTAGGGGAAATACTATACTCGAGATGGACAATAGTCAAGGAGCAATACTATTATGATCAAGATTAGCAGGTGTCTAAGGGCGGTATTTTGCTCAAGATGGATAGTAGTCAAGGATCATTCTATAGCAGTGATGGCCATCCTTGGTTGCTTAGTCGTCTAATGAACTGCATGGAAGAGAGTTTCTAATGAAGAATGGGTAGGTATCAATTGGACCAACCTCATAGTATATTTTTGGCACATATTGATGTGGAAATGGTATACTTGACCCTATTGAGTTGAGGGTGGACCCCTAGTGTAGTATGAGATGCACAGATTCCTCTTCCTAGCCGTCCAATGGTGTAGAAGATTAGAGAGAACTATGGAATCCATGGTGTAGTGTGCAATGTATCAACATTTCTTTTCTATCTGGGATGCACTAAGGGAAAGTATATGATAGCCAATGTAAATGTGTTTGTTAGACACTATTATACTTATGATGTACATATGAGCCCATCACTAATGTACTTGTGATGTATGAGCTAGTCACGGTTGTGATGTGATGTACATATGATCCCATCATTAATGTACTTATGATGTTCATATGAATTAGTCAACTCTTGTATAAGTGGCGTATGCTAGAGATAATCACTAAGTATGTGATGTATGTTGAAGTCGATCACTATGTCTATGGGATGTGTATGAGCTAGTCATTTTATGTATATGTGAGGTATGCTTGAGTCACTCCCTATGGGAATTGGGGAGTTATGGAATGATATGAACCTTGTGTATTGATGTATATCTACACACTACTAATTGGTAAGGTTTGCTATGAAACCAACACTTTATGGTGAGTTGATATCATTATATTACAATGGGCTAAGTTGATAGCTTATGCTTAAAAGGTGAGATCAAATATCTCGTACAAGAGGAGAGAGTAAAATTTTTCAAACCTTGGTGGGTGAACTATAAAGCCTCTAATTTCCTATGAAGGGATACGTAGGTAGGGTCATCAAGAATGAACCCTCGAGGCCTAGGTCTATGTCTAGGAGTGGTCTTAACTTTGGAAGCTTACCACTCCTATATGTACGCGTATAAGTTACAATTTTGTGCTGATGTGACCAAGGTAAAGGATTTTTGAAAATTTCACATCTAAGCTACATGGAAGATGCTTAGTCGATAAATATGGTAATTGTTTGGAATTGATTTTGGGTATGTGTAGGATCATGATGGGCCAAAAAGTGGCAATGTGTTGGGTATGTGGTTGATGAAATTTGTTTTACCCAAAATTGATGAAATGAAAAGGGTTTTTAAAGGAGATTTTCAGCTTTCTACCAATATAAATTATGCTTTACTTTGAATTTAATAAGTAATTTTATTATTCATTTTCTATTTGAATTATGACTAAAGTCGTAATTGATAGGCTAATTGAAAAACATCTATAGCTTTCAAACGTATCACATTTTTGAATCCAAAACATGCATCACATTCTATGCTTCACATACTATAGGATTAAAAAAAAAATTTAGATTTCATGAAGTTTGACCAAGTTAAAGTGGTTAGACATAATGAAGTTTTATATATTTTTAAGTTGTAATAAAAATTCATAATTAATTATTTATTTGGAAAAAAATTACAAAAAAATATGCATCACATCGGACATGAGTCCTCTGCTTATATCTAAAATATTATAAAAATATTATCATTTTATTGTGGTTAGGGTGGTCAGACAAACACCTACTTCTTATCTTTTCCCTAAAATTGAAGTACTATTGCATTGAAATTTCAAATTTTCACAAATAGATTTTTTTTTTTAAACAAACCTAGTAGTTTAGAAACTACATTCAATTTGCTACAGATTCTATTCTTACATATTTTTGAAATAATATAGATAACTTATTCAAATTTTTACGTCAAGTTTCCTAACTCTATTTTTTCTGAATTTTTTGCCACTTAAGGGCCTGTTTTTTCCATGATGATCCTGTGCATACCCTTGTAAAAAATAGTAGCAACCGAGGGGCAGTTGTTACAAATGTGTGTTGTCCAAACTATTATAAGACATAGGAAACTATAAAAATTGTCTAGTACATTTTACATAACATTATAAGAAGCTAGTAACTATATGCTTATTTCCCCATAAGTTGAAAGCCAAAAGATAGGATTAAGCATATCAGCTCTGGCTACACTCTTCAAAGTCACCCCATCCATATTCTTTCTAAGAAGGTTGCACACAAGATCTAACTTCTTTAGTCACCAAAATGGCTCCTTCATTCCCATGAAGTATAGCATGATGCACCTCTCTTGGCCTCCCTGCATTCCCACCTGTTGCATTTCCACTTGCAATATCATTGAACACCCTTTGGAACTCCCTCAAGGCTTTGAAGAATGTTTCTAAGTTTTCATGGTTGTGGTGCTAGGTATGCCCATACTTTACCTCTTCCTTGTTAATAATCACTAAACCATCACTAATCAACCTCATGAATTTGGCCATATAAATCTCCATGGTGACAGTGAGTCTTTTCAATATTAAAGAAAGTGAGTCTTTTCACAGACTCAGTAAGAACCCTCCTACAACCTTTAAATTTATCCTCATTTCTTGCCCTACAAATGTGCCATAAAAATTTAGTAGAAAGGAAATCCAAAAATAGTTGATAGTCCTTTTTTTAATTTCTTATCATTAAACAAGACATCTTTCCAATTAATTTTGTCATTACTGTCACAAATCATTAAATCATTATAGAAAATTTTCCATACTTCCTTTACATAAAAAAACTCAAAAAAATATGCATTATAGATTCAAGAGTTCTACAAATACAACAAATATCAAAATTAGCATGATTAGTTCTTTGAATGGAATTTTATGCTATTAGCATGATTGCACTATGTTGTCACTAGTGTTGTCATTGATGTCAACTCTAGTGTGGATATGATGAGAAAGTGCTTTTGGATGTCAACCTCTAGTGTGGTAGTGCAGTTGTGGTACTGAGAAGGTGTTTGTGATCTAGCATAATCACTTGGCTTCCAAGTGATTTTGAGAAAAATTTCTTAAAGTGTCAAAGGTGTGTTTTGCATTGTGCTCCACATTTCTTCAGTCTTGAAGATATTCTTGTGTGGATTGGGAATGTTGATGAGAGGTATTTAGAGGTGTTATATCCAGAGTTCTAGGTTCTAGATTATGTGAAAGTGGAAGATGTATTTGACAATGTTTGGCCTGTGAAGCAGGTTGTCTAGGAGAGATGGAATTGCTATGAATTTCTCTGTGTTGCAGTTTCTTGTCTTGAGGTTTGGAAATGTGTTAATATTATTTGTATCTACCTTCCCTTAGAAGATTTGATGTTCAATTGTTCCACAAGCTTGGATTCATGAGTTGTGTTTTGTGGCAGTACATTTGGATGAACATAATGATAATATTATTTAGTTTCAAGTGGTTGTGTTAGTATGTGTGAATATTCTAATAATGTTGGAATATATTCTTGAATATTAGTGTTGTTTGCATGTTGTTTCTAGACCTGGTGAAGCATGTATGTGGTTTTTTGTAGTGCTAGTGTAGGTTTGGCCAACCTGGCAAGCTACCACTATTTTTGAAGGTGTTGTGTTGATTGTGGAAGCATGGTAAAGTGTGTTGGTGTATATTTGGGTCTTGGTTAACACTTTGTGTGGCTGGCTTTCACTTCTTTCCATCACAAAAGTGTTAGGTGTCGACCTATTTGGTTATTTCACATTTGAGGTGCATATGTTTCTTTAAGGCTGACTTGGAGAAGTTTTTGAGGTTGCGAAGGATATATATACTTGACCTCAAACATGTGGTGAGTAGTGTAGTGCAAAATGTGAATGAGTGCTTAAACACTTAAGGCTATCAGAAGTAGCGAGTAGAAGGTTTCTACATTTTAGAATGTCATAAGTTGTTGAAGGTAGTGAGCTAAAGGTTGCAGATGATGTAGAGTTGTTGTGTTGTATTTTCCTATTTCTCTAAGGTAGTGAACCTCCTTGTAACAATCTACTTCTATTCTTCTTTCTTCCAGACAATGAGTCCTTTGGGCAATGAGTCATTCTCTTCTTCTAGGAAATGGGCCCTTCTGATAGTGATCCTAGTGTATTCAATGTTGCTATTTATATATATATATATATGTGCACATGTGTGTGAGAGAGAGAGAGCTAATCCTCAGTGTGGGTATTCCCTAATTAGGATTTTCCATGTAAATTTGGTGTTCTATTATGTATGATTATTGATGTGTTGTCTCATTTATTTACATTCATGTTGTTATTGATTAAGGGTTTAAAGATTAATAAGGGTTTTAATGTCAATAAGGGTTTGAAGTTTTTAATGTACAATTGATTCAACCCCCCCCCTCAATTTTCTTGTGTGTCTAGCAAAGCAGGGCTTCTTAGGCTCTTTGATATTATACCAATAGAACTGAAGATTTTATGCCAATTATTATTAGTGAGGGTAGTCTCCCAACAATAATTAACATGCTTAGTGACATAAATATTACTAGTTAATTCTTCATAGATTACTTTAGCCTTGACCTCAGCTAGACTAGTGCCATCTTTCCAGATAAGATCTAGATCTTTATTATCATTTAGAGGAAAGCAAGCATCCTTGTAGGCTTCGACCAAAATGTTATATGTTCTTATATTTGAATCAAGAATGTTATAAAAATAGACAAATTTCTCCCAAGATTTTAATTGGCCATTATCAAATATATTTTGAAAGGTTTTAATGCCTATTTGATTCCACTTCTTTGTAGAACAACCTTGTAGTAAGGCAAGAGGCTTGCTATTATAAACCAAATTCCACGAAATGGAATTGTAAGACTAAAATTTGATATTACTATTAATTGAAACATTTTTCCCCTTAAATAAAACATTATTATTAACCAATTCCCATGCCTTCCATGGTATTTTGAACACTAAAGAACCTATTGGGGATATAAGGTATTTTTTATGAGAATATCACAAATTGGTAGCCCTTTCCATTCCTTCGCTTGTTTGAGAGTAGCAAGTTGAAAATTGTTCCTTACTAACACCTTCCATGGTTCATTACCCTCCATTTCACTACCAAGGAAATATCATGCAACCTTAATTCTTTAAGGCCAATCCCTCTGTGAATTTTATCAATGCAACATCATTCCCACCTAATTGAGTGCTTTTTGCCGTTGCCTTTACCATCAAACCAAAGAAATTTTTAGAGTAGTTTTTGTATCTCATTAACCTGGTAGCTACTAAAGAACCACATTGAAGAAAATTAAATGTTGTATGAGGATAAGACCTTTTGGAAAACTTTCAATCAATTTTAGTACTTATCCACATCCACATTTCTTTTAAATTGGGGTTAACTGCAAAGGGTATCCCCAAGTATCTTACTTGTTTGTGGACCACCCCATTGGAAGTCATACTTTTTGATCCATTAAGGTGGGGCTTCCTCCCATCAAAGAATTCTAGATTTAGCAATGGATATTTTAGCACTAGAAGCTTAGAAAAAATAGATTGAGCTTCTCCATCAGTGTATTCCATGTTTCTTTCATCCAACTCTGAGAAAATAGTAGTATCATCTACAAATTGTATATTGATTAAAGCTCAATCTGATCTAGGATCGTCATACCTTTCACTCTTGGAGAATTTATATGCTCCCTTAATAGGAAATGGAGAGCATAAAAAGCTATAACAAAGAGTGCAAGAGCTAGTGGAAATCCTTGTTTAACAGACCTTTCCAAGTTAAATTATTTTGAAAGTGAACCATTTATATCAACTTGTTCCACTGCATCTTTCAAGAAAGTGACAACCATATTATAGAACACAACAAGAAACCCAAAGGCTTTGACAGTTTCCCTTAAGAAGGACCATTCCACCCTCTCATATGCCTTTTCAAAATCCAACAAGAGCATTGCAAAATTTTGGTTGGAGCACACTGACCACTCCATATCCTCCTAGCTTGTTATTAGATTTTCCATAATGTATCTTCCTTTAATAAACCTTTTTTGAGTGTTGTTGATGAATTTGGGCAAAACATTGACCAATTTTAAGGCTATCGGCTTTGCCAAAATCTTATATGATACATTTAGAAGTGTTATCAGCCTCCAATTTCTAATCATTGTCTTATCCCCCCCTTTGGGAATAATCTTGATGATTCCTTTATTAATATTTATTCCCAAGGATCCCCTACTTAGTGCCTCAAGATAAACATTCAGCAGGTCATCACTGACCCAATCCATAAACGTTTTATAGAACTCCATTGGCAGCCCATCACTCCTGGTGGATCTATCATTGTTCATGGGGAGAATGACATTTTTATTTCCTCTTTGGCTAAATTTAGAGACAACTTTGAAGCATTTTCCTTAGTAATTTTCCTTGGAATGACACCCTTGATGAATTCCCTATCCTCGTAGCCACCCACAACTTCATCTTCTGAGGTGAAAAGGTTCTTGAAATAGACATGGAATTGATTTATAATTTCCTCTTGGGAAGTGAATAGGTTTCCACCCTCCAATATTTGATCTATTTGTTCTTTAAAACTCTTCTCCTTTAAATACTTAAAGAATCATTTTGAGCCCTTTTCCCCATAGTTAAGCTAGTTTAGTTTATCCCTCACCCTTAATCCTTGGATCCTATGGGCTTGGATCCTTCTTAAGTTATTTTTTCAAGAGAAAGCTCCTCCCCCAGCCTTTCATTGCATGGGTCTGCTTGAAAATTAGATGTGGGTAGGTTGGAAAGCCATTTCCAAAGTATTGACCTCCCTTTTGGTGATCATTGGGGGCGTAGATGGAACAAACGCTTGCATTAACACCATCTTTTTCCAAGGTGATCCGCACTTCCCTATTACAGTGGGAGGTGTCATGGTTAGTAACAAATTATGTCCACTTATTGGAGAGAAAAATAGTAATGCCTCTCCTACCTTTTTCATGCTTGGTGGTAAAAAAGAAGAGTCCTTCCAAATGAACTTTAGGTTTGTGTATTTTGTGAACCCAATTGCTTTGGTTTCTTGGAGGACAATATCCTTTTATTTTTCAAGATTATATAACCTCCTTACAATGTATTTTGTATCAGGGGATTCCAATAGAATGATGTTTCAAGATATACAATTAAGATTCATTTTCTATATTCATGGGAGAGACATATTGATCACATCTGAATTGCTCAAAGCATTTTGGTCATTCATCTAGCCTTTTTGCAGTGCATAACTGGACTACCAGACTTATTTTTTTCCTTTTTTCCTTGGATAATTATACATTCTTTCCCACAAAGATAGACTTTCCATTTTTCCTTGGTCTTCCTAGACCAGCTCGGGGCTTAGGGGTGCTCTTTGGTTACTCAACAGTGATATTCTCAATGCCAATATACCCTATGAGCTCAGCTTGCTCCACTTTATTTAAGTTATTCTTAGCTCTCCCATCCTTCTTAGGAGAGTCAATTTTATCTTTATTAACAAATTTATTTTCTTCATTATCAAGAGCTCCCTTAGCCCCTTAAGTAGGATTTGTAGATCCTATTGAATTTGAGGAATCCTCCCCTTTATTATAATGAACTTATTTTATGTTAGAATCCCCCCTATGTTTCATGCTCAAGATTGAAAATATTTGGTTGGTTGGGCAGTACTAGGGCATCACTTTCAGGTGGGGAAGGCCTATGAGAACCACTACTTTTAGTATTATTAATAATAGTTTCTTTTGATGTTTCCACCTATTGATCATTAGATGCAAAGTTATCCTGCAAATTATCAATGGAATCAGAGAGTTTTTCTCCAATATCAGTGGCTAGGTATTTTAGCATGGAGGCAATCCTACTACCCCCAACCAACCTAACATTTCAATATTTTCATCACCCTTATTATCTTTAAGTCTAGTTATTTTGTGACTATATTTTTTAATATGAAAGTCAAAAATCACAAGGGAGAGTGGTTTATTATTAGCCCCTTTATTTAGAAAATTTTCCTCTATTCTTTTCCTAATATTTCTCATAGAAATTTGTTGAGCATTTATTTTTCAATTAAGATGTTATCGTTGATAAGAGCTGAGGTGGCAAAAGAATTGGGAGGCCTCAATGTATCTCCAAATAAGTTTTTGGGAGCATTTGCAACAACTACTAGATTAGCTTCAACACCCCCATCCTCTGAGAGAATATTAAAGGGGTTTTTAAGAGAGACGCCATTGGGGCTGGGGTCAAGGAAGCTAGAAAGTGATGTCGAATTACCCCTACCCTAGAATTTGGCTCTAACATAGGCAAAAGGTCGCAATCAGAGGGGACATATATAATAGCCTGGTTCATAACGGACTCGAAAATGCAAGTCAAATTATTTTACGTGTTCAAAGCACTATGTTCGAAGTGAGGATTGGAAATGGGTAAAGAGTCAACCATCGGGTTCACGATAGGGACAAAACCACATTTTTTTGTAGGCAATTTAGAGGGATTAACACCACAGATTTTTGTGGAAGAATCTGCAATAGGGTTTGAGCCACAGAAAGAGTCTTTTGCTTTCCTTTATTCAACTTCCTTTGAATTAAGGGACAGTTCTTCAAAATGTGCCCCTTCTTTCATCACATATAACAAGCATTGAGGCCTTTGAGCTTCATTTGGTTTGTGAATAGCTCTCTAGAGCACATATGTGATCTAAGGAAATATGATATTCAAAATCGAGGAAAAAATAGTTATTACAACAAAATTTGTCTTTGCAATAACTTTTTTTTATTCTGAATATCATATATTGTCCCTAGATCACATAACTATTCCAGAGAGCCACTCACAACCCAGCTAATGACCAGAGACGATCATCCTTTACCTTTCATAATAAAGAACCCCAAACTAATAAACTAGTCATGCATTTGCCAGATGTGAGGTGCCTCGAGGGAAACATTCATACCATGGAGGGCCAATTGTATGGGTAGTTATTGTTAGGTTCGGTGAAGCCCAAATATTCTATTTTAAATGGAAGTTTCTCCCATATTCGAAACAGGTGCCTTTTTCTAACTAACCTCTTTTTGGCATGTATTCGCTAATTTAGAAGTTGATTGTTTTGATGGATTTTTTCTATTTTGGAGATGAGACTAAATTATAAAGCTACTACTGCTTCAATATACATTAAAGCATTGAGAATTAATAAAAGAGATAATCCCTATTGAAAGTGGATGTAGCCATTATTGGGTGAACCACTATAAATATTGTGTTCTTTTTCTGTGTTATTTAGATCTTTTAATTTCTATTCTTATTTTCTGCAATTTCTTTTTCATTTGCTTCTGCAATTTTTATCAACAATTGGTATCAAATCCTAGTGGAGAAGCTCGGTGCTAGAAATCGATGAAGAATTTTCAGAGCCATGGATGATGCAGACAAATGGAAGATTGAGAAGTTTGCGGGTCAGAACTTTGGTTTGTGGAAGGTGCAAATGGAGTCATTGCTCATCAAGCAAGATCTCTCAAATGCATTGGTTGGAAAATCCAAAGGGAAAGGTTCTTTATTAGATGAAGATTGGGAGAAACTGGACAAGAAAGCAAGAGCACCCATTTTTCTTTCATTGTCCACCAATGTTTTATTTAATGTTTTAGTTGAGAAGGAAACACAAGAGTTGTGGGATAAACTCTCTTCAATGTATGAGATGGCATCAGCTTCAAATAAGGTATTCATTATGAAAAAGCTATATAATTTGAAAATGCGAGAAGGTGGGATTATGTCTAATCATTTAAATGAATTCAATACCTTAGTCACCCAGTTGATTGTTGTGGGTATTAACTTAGATGATGAAATCAAAGCAATATTATTACTATGTTCTTTATCGAACAACTGGCAAGGTGTGGTGATGGCAGTTAGCACTTCGGTGGCTTCCAAAAGTAAATTAAAATTTGATGATGTTATAGCCACTCTTCTCAACGAAGACATGTGGAGAAAAAATCAGGAACCCTTATTTGGTAATGCATTAACTACTATAAGCACTGGCAATAGAGGTAGGAGTCAAGAAAGAGGCAAAAACAATAATAGAAGAAGGTCAAAATTTGCACATAGATCGAAGTCTAGAGGTAGAAATGGTGCATGTTGGTTTTGTGGCAAACTGAGTCACTCAAAAAAGAATTGTTGGAATTATAAAAAGGAACAAGAAAAAGTCAGCAATAATGAAGCAAACATTGTATCTGAAAAAGATGATGGTGTTTTGGTTTTTGTTGTTGGTGACACGACTATAGATTCATGGGTGCTTGATTCCAATGCTTCTTTCCATGCTACTTCATGCTGGGAGGCTTTTACAAATTTGAAAGAAGGTACATTTAGTAAGGTTTTTCTTGGTGACAATAAAGAATGTGAAATTGTAGGTAAGGGTGATATAATTTTGCATTTGAAAAATGGAAATAAATAGATTTTGAAGGATGTGAGATATGTTCCATTGTTGAAACAAAATTTAATATCAGTGAGCCGACTTATTGCTTGTGGGTGTAATGTTAAATTTTCTCTAGACACTTGGAAAGTAACCAAGGGAGTTTTTGTGTTTGCAAAGGGAAAGAAGTTGGATAATCTTTAAATTTTAGAATGTCATGGTGGAGTGGGAGGTGCAATGACAATTGTGGATAGTAGTTCAAAAATTTGGCATAAGAGGCTCGGGCATATGAGCAAGAAAGGGCTTGAATTTATGCTTCAACGAGACCAACTTCCAAGCTTTAAATCAGTTCATTTGGAGTTATGTGATCATTGTCTTTATGGAAAATAGAGCCAGACCAACTTCTTGAGGACAAGCCATGATAAAAAAACTACTCCTTTGGAACTTGTACACTTGAACATTTTTGGTCCCATAGAGGCAACCTCTTTTGGAGGTGCAAATTATTTTGTTACTTTTCTTGATGATTGCACTCGCAAAGTTTGGATTTATATGTTAAATAGAAAATCATAAGTGTTTTCAAAATTTAAAACTTTTAAGGCTCTTGTTGAAAACTAGACTGGGCATAAAATTAAATGTCTTAAAACTGATAATGAGGGAAAGTTTTGCTCTTCAGAGTTTGAAAACTTTTGGGCAGATAATGGAATTCATAGAATTAAAGTGGTTTCATTCACCCCTCAAGAAAATGGTGTAGCTGAGAGGTTGAATCAGACGATTCTTGAGAGAGCTCGATGTATGTTCTCCAATGCTAGTTTGGGGAAAGAGTTTTGGGTAGAGGCACGTAATACTGCAATTTATTTAATCAATCGTACTCCATCTCTTTTGGATTTTGATATCCTAAAGGAGAGATGGCTTGGAAAAATAATTTCTTATCACCATTTGCATGTGTTTGGTTGTGAAGAATTTGTGCATATTCCTAAGGAGCAACGAACGAAACTTGATTTTAAATCCAAGAGGTGCATATTTCTAAGCTATGGAGAGGATCAATTTGGTTTTAGGTTGTGGGATCTCATCATCAAAAAGATTATTCGCAGTCGGGATGTTATATTTAATGTGAAAAAAAATTCAGGTTTGCAACCACTCAACACATCAAATGCATATTTAGATGTTGATTTTTTTAATAATAGAAATTCTAGGAAAACCTCTGTTTCATTTTCCCATCCTTTAATAGTTTTTGCATAGCCATCACATATTATTACACAGCCATACTTTGGTTTTTCACAACCTTCAACAGTCTCTCGCCTGCCCCCTCCTGTCAATGCACCTTTGAGTGTTTATTCACAGCCTTCCCCATACATTATTGCCCCTTCTATAGTGCTAATGCTTCCTTTTAATGTGACATCGATGTCCTCTTTAGTTCATATGCAGCCTCCTACAATTGACTCATTGCCTTCACAATCTTGTTCGCAGCCTTTAGTTTTGCATTTACAACCAATAGTAGATACTGTGCAACCTCCATTTGGTCAAACGCAGTTGTTTAACAGTCATATGCAACCTCCACAAATGTTAGCATAGCCTTCACTAGTTGATTCACAATCGTTAATTATTTCAACATGTCCTTCCCACTTCAATTCACAGCCTTCAAATCTTTCTTCATTGTCTTTTGGGACCTCTACGTAGCCTATAAATAATATCTTGCAACCTCTTCATGTGCATATGTGGCCTCAACAAGGAGTTGGTAGTCTTCCTGAATAGAGAAATTTTGGTGTTCAAAGTAATAAGGAACAAGGGAGTTTTAATGTGCAAAGGCAAAATATTGGTGGCAATAATAAGCAACAAGGAAATATGTAGAAGCAAAGTAATGAAGAAAATATAGAAAAACAAGGAAATTTGGAGCTAGAACAGGGTCCTCAATTAAGGAGGTCTACTCGAGAGGAGAAACCTCATGCCAAATTTGACGACTATGAATTGTTGTTCTCTGATGAGGCAAAGCCTGCAACTTTTAAACAAGCTTGCAAAGATGAAAATTCAATGAAATGGATGGAGGCGATGAATGAAGAAATGGAGTCTTTGCGTGTAAATGAAACATGGGATTTGGTTCCTCTTCCCCCAAATTGGAAACCACTGAAGAATAAATGGGTATATCATTTGAAAAAGGAAGATGGAGTTCATAAACGTTATAGGGCCAGATTGGTTGTGAAGGGTTTTTCTCAGCAAAAAGGAATTGATTTTAATGAGATTTTTTCACCAGTTGTGAAAATGCACACCATTCGAGCAGTGTTAGGCTTGGTATCTATTTGGAACCTTGAGCTTGAGCAACTAGATGTCAAAACAACTTTTTCTCATGGAGATATTGAAGAGGAATTATACATGGAGTAGCCTGAAGGTTTTGCACAGCAGGGTCAAGAACATTTATATTATAGATTGACGTGGAGTTTGTATGGGCTTAAGCAAGCCTCGAGGCAGTGGTGTCTCAAATTTGGTAGCTTCATGACTTGGCAACATTTCACTCGTTGTGAATCAAACTCGTACATTTATTACAAGAAGCTTGCTAATGGTGAGTTTGTTACTCTTTTATTCTATGTTCATGATATGTTGGTTGCTACCACTAGTGTGAGGATTTTCCGTGAGTTGAAGGGTGATCCCACAATAGTGGTTTACAATTTTTGGCCAAACTGGACACTGAAATTATTTTTTTAAACTAATTTTTCACATTCGGGCACCTATAGCGACTAAACCATGAAGAATTTGAAGATCATGAAAACTAGAGTCTCGTCACATTTTGTTTGTAGATTCTAAAAATATTTTTTTCAAAATTTTTGGAATCAGATTTCTTTTTCCATCTCCCACAAAAACTGGTTTTTTTCAAAAACATTTTAAAAGTGACACCTGCCATATAATGCATAAATTTTTTCTATGAAGGAAAAATTCTAATTCTTCGAATTTAGATTTGTAACTTTGATATCTAGTGCTTCCACTTGGTTAGACAAGATTTTATTGAATATTTTTTCTTTAATCAAGTTTTGAAGTCAAACCAATTATAATTTAGACAGACCTATCATAACTTTTTGTATATATCAAATTCAATTTTTTTTCTTTGGATCAAGGACTTCAATATTGCACTCATATTTTTCAATTTTGTTTTGATAATCTGCTATTTTTCCACATGTGCAGAACAAAGACCTTCATTTTTGATGAAAAACCTATGTTTAATAAAACTAAAAAAAAAATACATAATAAAACCAAAACATATTAAAATTATATTCATTTGATAGCTTTTTGAGGACTACCTGATTAAGTTGGGGTGAAGATTCCTCCATTTTCATCCCTCAACCCAAGCTTGCCAAAATTCAAGTTTTTTTGTGTCTCGGGAGAGGATGAGGAATAAAGGGGGTTTGAACGAACCCATAGGTTCGAGCTAGGCTTCATTCGAACCCTGTTCATTTGAACCCCCCTTCTATAAGGGGTTTTGATGGCTTTTTTGGCGGGAAAGTATTGGGAGGGTTCACCCGAACCCAGGTTCTAAGGAACCCCTAATGGGTTCAGTCGAACCAATAGGTTTGTACGAACCCCTAAAATCAAATTTTTTTCCATGCATTTTTTTTTTGTGAGTTTTCCTTCCTCACTTCAATTGTAAACCACTATTGTGGCTTCGCCCTAAAGCAACATTTATTTCAACGATTTTCCATGAAGGATTTAGGTGTAGCAAAGAGGATTTTTGAGATGAATATAATTAGGGATAGAAATAAGAGAGAAATCAGATTATCTCAAGAAAAATATATTCTTAAAATCTTAGATAGGTTCAATATGAAGAATGCTAAGTTTATTAGTACTCCTTTGGCTAATCATTTTCACTTATCCTCAGCTATGTGTTCTAAAACAAAAGAGGATCAAGAGCACATGAAGTGTATTCCATATTCATCAGTAGTTGGCAGTCTCATGTATGCCATGATTTGTACTCCCCTGGATATTGCTCATGCAGTGGGAGTCATGAGAAAATTTATGAGTAATTTGGGAAAATAACATTGGTAGGTAGTATAGTGGATCTTCAGGTATTTGAAAGGTACTTCCGATCATGTTTTATGTTTTAGTGGTAAGGACACTCACTTACGAGGTTATGTTGATTTGGATATGGCTGGAGATTTGGATAAACGACGATCTACTACCAGTTATGTGTTTACTTTTGTCGGAGCAGCGATAAGTTGGGTTTCTCAGTTGCAATAGGTAGTTGCACTTTCTTCTACCAAGGCTGAATATATTGCTCTCATTGAAGGAGCAAAGGAAATGATATGGTTGTAATAGTTAAGTGAATTATGGTGTAAGCAATCAGTTTTTACTCCAGGTTTTGTGATAGCAATAGTGCTATTCACTTGGCCAAGAATTTCGTCTTTCACAATCAGACAAAGCATATAGAGTTGTGATATCATTTTATTCACTATGTTATTGATGAAGGTAAGTTGCAGGTGGAGAAAATTGACACAAAGTTGAATCCAGTTGATTGACAAAGGTAGTACCCAAAGAGAAGTTTGAATTTTGTAGAGTTTCTCTTGAACCTGTCTAGCTCTGACAATAAACCTACAGTGGGGGATATCTCTGAGTAGCTATTTGGTCTTCAAGTGGGAGATTGTTGGGTCTGGTGGAGCCCAAATATTCTAATTTAAATGGCAGTTTCTCTTACATTCGAAACAAATGTCTTTTTCTAACTAACTTCTTTTTGGCATGTATTTGCTAATTTAGAAGTTGACCGTTTTAATGGATTTTTTCCATTTTGGAGATGAGACTAAATTATAAAGCTCTTGCTGCTTCAATATGTAAAGCATTGAGAATTAATAAAAGAGATAATCCCTGTTGAAAGTGGATGTAGCCATTATTAGGCAAACCACTATAAATATTGTGTTCTTCTTCTATATTATTTAGATCTTTTAATTTTTGTTCTTGTTTTCTACAATTTCTTTTTCATTTGCTTCTGCAATTTTTATCAACATTCATTAACATGGCATAGATAACTTTGTAAACATCTGTCAACTCCATGATTGAATAACAAAAAGAAAAAATAAGGGATTATATAGAGATTGGCAGTATGGATGCGAGAGATTACAACATTGGAGATTTAGGAACATGGTAGGGCATGGAGTTTTTTTTGTTGTGATGACTCTTTTCTTGGATTTTGAATATCATATGTCCCTAGATCACATGTGTTCCAAGAACCGCTCACAACCCAACTAAAGCTTACAAATGACCATCATTTGTCTTTAATATTAAAGAACCCCAAACTAATAAACTTCTCTTCCCCTGTCCGTGTGAGGGGCCTTGAGGGAAACATGCATACGACTGAGGGTCAGTTGAATGGGCACTTGTTAACATGGCATAGTTAGTCATAAACATCTGAAAACTTCATGACTGGTAAGCTGTTATGGTTTGGTTTTAGTTTGCTTCACCGATTTGGAAGTTACATCGGTGTATTATAGATGTACAAATATTTCTCATACGTTTATGACACATTTTAAATTCAATTATTCCAACCAAAAACTGTATCTTCATTTAGTTCAAAATACATTCCATACAAATCAAGATAAGGAGTGAGTCTGAAATTAACCTTCAATATGAAATAAGACAATATGCATTGGCACCTTGAAAGATTACAGAGAAACAATTATTTGAATAATGTCTCTTCCTGTATAAATAGCTAGGGATTCCCTTTTAATCCCTCCAAAAAACTTCCACTTAGCAACTCAACATAATTCCTCTGCAATGCTTCTGTATTGTGATGAAATGCAGCTTAAACCTTAGTAAGGCACTCCGAGAGAAGTAAGATTCTATTCAAATTTTCCTTGAGAATCCCCTTGACCAGCTACCATGCCATGTCACCCTTAGCAAACTGCCTCAAGCTGTTGTCAATTAAAGTCTTCACCAGACAATTCAGACTCTTGCTAGTCTAACCCGCGATTTGTACAGCATTAGTGTGAGGTGCTTGTGAGCAGGACCCGGCTCCTCTATCTCACTAGGGCTTCCTAAGCCAGCCTAACCATCATATTTAACTCCTCTATGATATGGCGCTATAAATCTGACTTTCCAAAATATACTCCATTCTCAGCTTAGACTTACGTTACCCCTTTAATGGACACGTCACCCTCTTATGGGATCAGGTAATACATGCAAAGCTTTAAGGTTGCGATTCTTCTATCATATGGACACATCACACTCTTATGGATCAGGTAATATATCTAATTCCTTCCTCTATGATATGGCGCTATAAATCTGACTTTCCAGAATATACTCTATTTTCAGCTTAGACTTACATTACCTCTTTATTGGACAAAGCAGGTTGGCCGTAAAAAGACACATTATATCAAAGAGTTCAATCCCACATGGAAGCACAATGAGAAAGATTATCTAAGGATTACAATGAAAAGCAAGGCTAAACTTTTGGTTGCTCACTCAGCTAAGGACTGGGTCTCACCATCTTAGATGTGAGACAAGTAGGTGGGTTGTCCCCAAGGAAGCCTAGAAACAAAGAACTTGTATTTTTTGCAACAAAGGGGTTGTTGAGACTGAATGGCACTTCTTCCTTGAGTGTGCTGCTTATGAAAATATTTGTATCCAATATGAAGACAATCTAAAGGTGGATAACCTAAATGAGCTTTTTAAGGAGACAATTCTCCTCGAAATTGTTGGCTTCTTGATCAAGATCCATAATAAAAGGGTTGACATTAAAAGGAACTTGAAAACAGTTAAAAATTCGACGCTCGGTCCCATAAGCTGATGGTCTTGTGGATGTCATTAAAAATTCATTCATTCATTCATTCTAATTTTGAAATTGTGGTTTATCTTCTGCGACTAAGACATAGTCTCTCCTTTCATACATTGCTATAAGATATTGGGGCCCACGTGAATATCAGTAAGGGTGGCAACCTCAAATTTAATACTGGCATTGGATTAAACTTAGACCTCGTCCCTATACTCCACCTTTCTTCATACACTGCACCATATAAAAGATTCACTCATGCATCGAATTGGCCTTTTGATTGAGCGGCAATAGTTTCTAAGGTGATTTAAAACCTTCAACAACTTCCTTTAACCACTTCCCTGAGTTGGCCTAGTGGTGGAGAACTCATACTCTTGAAAGAGAGGTCAAAAGTTCAAATCCTATAGGGGGTAGGGTATGTATGCCACGTATTATGAAGCACGAGTTAGGTGCCTCCCACATATTAGGAGTATGAGGTAGTCCCATATATTGTAAGCCATCTATAGACCCAAAAACAGATCGCCTGGTATCGTAGACTATAAAAGAACTTTTCTTTTCCTTTCTTTTTCCATGTCACATGGTTACCTTCAAAGAAAATACGGTAGCTTCCAATACAAATAAAGTCAACTCCAAACGTTCATATTTGTCTTCCACTATTTTAGCCGATGAAAGACTGAGAAATAAATATTTACTTTTCCTCAAACAAAGACCCCCTTACGGCAGATTCCATGTGATGCGGCTTCCCAGGACATGTGCCAACGTGCCTTAAATTTAAGCGACCTACTCAATATTTTTTAACCAGAAATCTTCAATTACGAAAAATATATATTACCAATCTTCTATTTTGTCCAAACCTTCGTTCGCAACATATAAAAACCCTTAATTTGTCTCTAAAGAGACTTCACAAATTTTGAAATCTGTTAAAGGATATGCATTTCGCTTGAAAAGGATTTTGGTTTTAGTGCAAAACATAGAACTAGAAGGTTTTCGTCCTTCAATTCAGAAAGCCAAGCTCTCCCAAATAACGAATAAAAAACCAGCATACCAAGATGAGCTTCCCAAAAACTTTTATTTCTCTATTTGTAACTGCTCCCTCCTTTCTTGAATAACATATTTACATTTTAAGGAGATTTTTTCTCTTATTAATCAATTTTAATAAAATAATTAATCTAAGTTCAAAAATACTCTGGAGTTCCTCAGACATCAGATAACCCCTCTGACAACAGTGACTGCCGCCAAGAAAACCAGTGGCTACAATAACACTGACATGATCGAAAATGGAGACATTACCCTCGGCAGGTCTATAAGGAGATTATAATGGTGTTTGACCTCCAATGTATGTATTCTCTCAAGTATTTCAATCAAGTTACACTGGATATTTTGGGTCCGGTCTGTGACTTTGGGAGCGTTGACTGTAATTTAACCTAGTTAATTATAGAATAATCCCAAATTAAATTAAAGCAGGTTGAGATGAATGTTTCATCCAAATTTTATTTCTTTGTTGTGTGAATTGTCTTTGGTGACATGGATTCTCCTAATTGAACCTAATACCATTAAATGTCCTCCTATGTCTTGCTTACTTGGCTGACACCTAGGATTCAAATGTGGTTAAAATTGATGGCTATTTTCAAAAGAAAATCAAGCAATAAACCTGATATAGGAGAATCTGCCCATTTAGTTCTCCAGATATTTATAAAAGCAAATTTTTATCACCAAGAAAATCTAGTGCATATGGATTTTGACTTGGGTGTATATGTAAGCTGCCAAAAAAAGTGAATAAAAGGAAATGAACATGAGAGAGCTGCTAAACTCTTTGGTTTGTGCAAGTAAAATTGGGAGACCCTTCAGGTTGCAGAAGCTGAAATGAATAGATTATATTAAACTGAGAAAAAAATTATCATGGGAATTTAAAGGAAGAAGTTGAGTCGTTTTTCATTCTCAGTGATGAATATTGCTACTCTGATTGTTGGAATTCCAATTGTTGGAATTCCAGCATAATCACTTGTAATTGAAACTGCAAATATACACCAATTTGTTTTTGAACAAACAGTTATAAAATTTGACTAGAAGTCAAATTTTCTGTTAGATTAGTAAATTATTATTTTTCATTTCTTCTCATTTCTAATCTGAGTACCATCATTGCTTGGATGGTGGTGTTGTAGCTTCTATGAGCTAGCTTCAGCAAAGTATTGATTTTATTCCTTTAAGTTTGCACCATCTCTGTTTCAAACTCTGTCCAAACTAGTTGTTATAGAGGTGGTTTCACATGCTTGTATGAGGGTGCTTGGTAGCCAACATCATTCATCCAGAATTGTAGACTCTTCCTCTCTCCCTCTTTCTTCCTTCTTACTCTTTTGAATTTTCTTGTATAATGGTTAGACTAGTTTTGGTTTAGGATTAGGTTTCCAAAATTTCAAAACACAAGTATCATGAGTTTTAAGCCATATTGTGCTAAGAAAAAAATAAAGATGATAGTCTATGTTTTAACACTTTGCTAATTTTTCTGCCCAATATAACCAATATTCACTTGTGAAGCATCCATTTAAAGGATTTCAGTAATTTAATGGACCTCTGTTGCAGGTATCCCAAGCCTTGGAGGACCCAAAATCACTTCCAAGAGAGTATTTGTTGCTTCCCAGGTTGGTGTTCAAAAGACCCATCAATAGATAAGCACTAGGAGGGCAATCTGGAAATAAAAAATATTTCAATTAGATCACAATCCGCTTTTGGAAATCAATATATAGAACTCTGGTCAAAATGGAATCAAATCTGCAAGTCAATCACTTACTGGTAATTCCATAACATTCTTCTCAAAAAAAATTAAGAGAACTAACCTATAACAAATGTGGTTGCAGCGTGGGATGTTGGAGAAACTCCCATTGCCTATGACTTCTTGTCATTACTTTTTCTTTGTGCAGAACTGTCAGTTAAAACAGGTTGTAAATGCTGCTTAGGGGACCAGTGGTTATGAAGCCACTCTGATGGTTGTGAAACTATCTCTATGGTACTAAAATCATCATGTTAAGTAGGCCAGGAGTTAAATATATGAGCAAAATTTTGAAGGCATATGAGGAGAATTTTGGAGAAACATATGAGCAATTTCATAAGAGCTTTGATGTAGTAGTGAGCAGATATATGAAGGTGAATTAGGGCTGATCTAAGGAGTTTCAAATAATTATCATATTGTTCATTTGGAGGTTGGTACCTCCTAATTAAGGAGATTGGGAGGTTATTGCCTTTCATTAAAAGAGATTGGTGTCTCTTGTTGAGTTGGTGTTCAGCTGTGGGGATTGGTGTCTTCAATGGTTTGGTGCCTAAAAAAATTGTCTTGTGAAAGAAGTAGGTTGGTGCCTATAAAGGAGATCAATATATATATAAGCAATATTTTGTCATGGTTTTCTCCTACAAGTGTTTCCCCGTAAAATTGTTTTTTCTTCCTATATTCTTAATTGCTAGATCTTGCATGTGTTATTGTTGTGGTTGAATAAGTTTTGAAAAGTAAAAAATACCAATTCACCCCCTCTCAGTATAACTGTGTGATCAGCAGGGGTTATTTAATTAAAAGTGCATTTTAAAATATACCTTCTGGAAAGTTCAGCGGGAAAAGTGTAAAAGGTGATGTAGGGAGCTCATTTGGATAGGCAGATATTTTATTTCCTCTTCTGAAACCCTTGCACTTCTGTGGGATTGAACTTTATTCATCCCAACCTTCTTGAGAACGAAAAACCGTCTTGGAGAAGATTGGCCATGATGGTGTAAAAGGTGATGTAGGGAGCTCATTTGGATAGGCAGATATTTTATTTCCTCTTCTGAAACCCTTGCATTTCTGTGGGATTGAAATTTATTCATCTCAACCTTTTTGAGAACGAAAACCCTCTTGGAGAAGATTGGCCATGATGGTGTAAAAGGTGATGTAGGGAGCTCATTTGGCAGATATTTTATTTCCTCTTCTGAAACCCTTGCACTTCTGTGGGATTGAACTTTATTCATCTCAAACTTCTTGAGAATGAAAACCCTCTTGGAGAAGATTGGCCATGATGGTGAAAGATCCTCCCTGGTTAATACTGTGTGACTCATTCAGAGTTATAGTTGTGCAAATTGGTTTGCCAGTAGATTTATCCAAAATCTACACTTGTGTGTTGAAGACTTGGGGCAATTTCATACAGAGTTTGCCTGTGAGCTGAATGTTGTCGGTTGAAAGATTTGTTGGTGAAGTTGTATAGGTTTTGTGCTTGGATCAAACAATTGAAAGAAAATTTGTGAAGTCTTGCAAGCAAGACAAATTGTGGGAGTTTGTAGATATTCCTATAGGGAAAGATTATTGGATGCAAGGATGGTACACTTACAAGAAATTGATGGATTTTAAAAGAATTTAAATTTCAATGTTGTGCTTTCTATCTGTTGGGAACTATGAGATTGAGGCAATTAATTTATTGGTGCTCGCACAGCTGAAAAAATAATAGCTATTTGGATGCCATGGTGATGGAATGTTGGAGGTTGATTAACTTGTGTTAGGTGTGAGTCTTTGTGATTGATGGGCGTGGCTTTTCTTGACAACATTGGAAGTCACATTAACTGTTATAAAAATGTCGATTGAGGAGTCTTGTCCATTATAGCTGGTTAACTTAATAAAAGAACTAGACGCCAAGTCCTTCCTTGTGCAGGCGTGACATTAAGGCTGCTAGGCATGAGTTTCAAATGGACAGAAATGGATGTAATAGCTGGGCATTAACCTGTACATTGTTGGGCATGAATCTTTATCCGAGCACATCATACATGAGGTTTGGCGAGTCTTTACCTACTAGACAAATTTATTATTGCTGGCTTTATGTTTTCACATACTGCTGGGCGATGTTATTATGATTATTGAGCTGTCTATGGTGCCAAATTCTGCTATTGTTCAGGTTAGAAAAATAAATCTTAACTTCTTGTACTCTGCTGTTAGTTGCAGCAGTTTGGTATTGTTATTTTGGACTCTCTATTGTTGTGTTGTTGAGCCTGGTTTATGAAAGTATTATGCCAACCTATTTTGTCAGTGAATGTTAAAAAAAACATTGAGAATATTATATGCAAACATTACCAAACAGCAAACAATCCATTTGCAACTCGAAACCTTACATGTTCACTCTCATGCAAACTGTTTGACATAATGCTCAGTGGATGGAAGTGAAAAAAAATCGGGTGCAAATTGATAGGGGATCTTACATGGGTGTTTGCAGTATATCCTCTCCCCTCGTTCTATTTTTTTCAAAACCTTCCCAATAGTATCCTCAAGTAGTTCATCCTTCTCAGTCTCTGAGGTACCTGGGCTGTTGAAATAGGTGTCTTTGGTGGTGTTAGTGAAAATATTTTTGTTACTACTATTTTCTATATGACTCTCCCAATGGCAGCAAACCCACTAATAATTGGATAGGTTGTGAATGGGCAAACAACCTTCCTCCGCATTTTGAAAGGGGCAGCTCCCTTATTAAAATATGTATGCTTTTAATCTGAAAGTAGAACAGGTGATTTTTTTTTTAAAATACGATGAGCACAAAGTCTCATAAATACTGATTACCACATTCAGAATCAAACCGAACCTTTTAAAAATTCTATCCAAACATTTGTAATCATAGGAATTTGAATAGTAAACAGTCATGCACAAAAGTCATTAATATTCCATACAAAATGTTTAACCTAGAAGACAAGAAATCATAGATTCAACATTAGAAGAAAATATTTTCAGAACACAATAACCAAAAGTTCATCGATTTTTGTATTTATCTCCTCCAAGAAAGAGCTCAAAGTCTCATATATCCAATCACCAATATATACAATTGCATAGAAATATTTTCAAACTCCCAAAATTGCAGAACTTTTGTCTTACCCAAATCAATCGCCAATTTACATTGGCAAAAGATGCCTTTGCTTGGTCAGCAAGTCTATTTGTAGGCACAAAAACGAAGCAGTCTCATAAGCAACGGTTTCTTGAAAATTGGAAATAAAATAACTTAGCTATAGCAAATAAAGTTTGTTTTGCAAATAATAGACCATTCACAAAAACTTAAGCTCGCCTGGATCCCATCATTTCTCCTTTAGTTGGAACTTTAGTCTTAAGACGAATCAGCTTTCACTTTAAATCACCTAAATTTGGTGATCATGGGTGATATTGCCTTCCCATTTAGAATTATGGTGTTGTTTAACCGAGCTCTCCACATCGAAGTTGCATTCTTGGCTTCATTTTCTCTCTTATGGAAGTTATCTATTTCTTTTCTAAAGGCTGTGAGATAGAACGATGAGTTACATAATCTTTCCATCCTCTCTTCATCGATGACATCCTTGTTGATTGACTCTTTAGCAACTTTTTTTCTGAAGTTCCTTTTTAGAACTTCTACATCTCCCAATCTCATTTCACTTTCATCAAGTATTTGAACATTCAGCCTTAAGAAATTAGCTTTGAGGTCCAACAACATTTGTAACATTCCACCGTTTTATTCAATTCTGTCATGTATCTTTTACTTATCAAGCTTTTCCATTCAGTAGCACCTATCCACTTAGTTATCTCATCCTCTTCCAATTTATTAATGATACCTTCAGATATTAGGATATTATTGTCAACTTTAGTGTAGATCCTCTATTAAAGAGTAAAAAAAAATCTTTATTTAAAACCTAAAGACCAAAAGTTTCCTCCTTGTGTTTGACTAAGATGTCTTCATACAATTTCATCACCTCGTTAATGTATGACAAACCTTTAGAAATTAACTTTTTTACCCAACTTTTTATTGTTAGGCCACTCCTAAAATATCAAGAGAACATATACTCGGCAAAACCCTTTTTTGGCAAATATTCCAATTTGTGAACTTTAGAAATTCTCAATGCTCTTTTCTTCTTATATCATCGGGAACTAGCTTTTAAGAACAAACACTTCAGCGAACATAAAAGGTTCACAAATGAAACCCTCCAATTGAGCTTCACAATCTTTAAAGGTTTTCATTTTTGATGACTATATATTTCGGTGAACATAAAGGTTAGCTAACTTATAAATACGTCGATCTGATTTTGGACTTTTAACACTTTCTTCTTTGGCAAGAAACTAAGCTTTGAAACTAAGCCTTTTGCCAACAACAATTGTTAGAAGAGGCTTTTCAGCAAACATACAAGTTTACAAACCAAAGAGCTTGCCCAAAAGGGGCAAAATGACACAAGAGATTGTTTCTTGAAAGGTAGACTTCGCTAAAAGACTAAGAGTGAAGACAGGTGTTTTTTTGGCGAACCTAATAGTTCACAAATTTGAAAGGCTATCGAAGAAGTTAGCTTAGAGACAAACTTTCTGAAAGTAGAGCAAGGACTTATATTTCAAAGACTAAGTTTTATAAGATAGAATTGAAAACCAGAGGAGACAAAGCCTCCACCCAAATAAAGGCAAACTTCCAAGGAATCGAATACAATAACAAGAAATTTGGTAACAGGTGGCGACCTAGTTGGAGGAGAAGGGGTCCTCTCGAAGGATGGAAAAGATGCAAATTGACTTCACTTGGGTTGTTTTGTAAATAATGATTGTGAAGGGAGAATAATCTTCAACTAATTAGGATTAACTTGTTGAAGAGGTTGTGCTCCAAATCTTTCCATTACCCTTACTTTAGGGGTTGCTTTTGTTCTTTGAGCTTGCTCTAGGAATTCATGTAATTTGTCCATGAGAGGATCAATCTTCTTTGTTCTAGACCTCTTATATGTAGGGGGGATCAGTCTTTTGTATCCTCTTCTTTTCATTCCCTTTTACCCTTTGGTCTTTTTGATGTTGTAACCATCCCAAGGAGTAATCGTCTATCTTCTGATTTATGATCTTTAAATCATGATCTTCTGAGACTGCCCAATTGACCATCGCAAGAGGCATACTGTCTATATTCTATAGATCATATGTTGGATTTAGAAAATTCTTATCATCCTTCACCTCATCAGGGATGTCCTCATCAATGCCCATATCTTTTATCTGCTTCTGAGTTAACCGATAGAATTCTCTTTTTCTAACATCAAAGTCGTTGTGACAATCAGTGCAGAAGTCCCCCGTAGTTAATTTATGTTTATAATCAAGCCCAAAAACTTTCTCCATTTTTCCATGCAGGTCATATTCAGCCCAATTATTATATGTTTTGAAATTCAAGAAAGAGAGCTCTTCCTTGGATGCTCTAGCACACACTGTATTGGGGCAAGAATAATGACCCAAAACAAAAGGAAAATGCACACCTAGCTTATGCTTATTTGTAAATTTCTTATGGATCTCCGAATATTTTCGAGTGAACTCTAGTAGTATCACCTTATCACTACAAAATATTGGAAGCAAGAATGGGGTTCCTAAGAAATCTGATATTCTGATATTCTATTGTTTTTAATATTTTGAAACCACATCAAATCATATCACCATAAAGCATGTGCAGATCTGAGACAAGACTCTGATTGACTTTACCAATTTTGTTTTCTTCTTTTGCATTCTTTTAAGCATAGCAGCATTAATCGTTTGGGGAAAAAATTGGCAAACCAAAAGTTCAGAATTTTTTGAATAAATGGGGAAAAAATCGGATTTACAAAAAAAAGGCAAAAAAATGAAGAAAACAGTCAGAAACTACTTTTTTAAAAATTTAATAGCATTTCCATAGCATACAAACATTGAGAGCAAATAAAATACAAAGTTCAATCCATGAATTATAGAAAATAGATTTCCGTTGGTTATATAAATATCATTGATTATATTGCACAAAACATACTACAACTGGGTAAATATCAGATGGTGACAGTTGTCAAAATGTCTATTACAATATAGTTTGTGACTTTGTACAAAGTCAACCTATAAACTAAGTACAAAGTTCCAAAAAAATCAATTGTAACAAATGATGTGCTAGAGGGCAGAAGCTCCCGATGATGAAGCTCCTTGTCTATGCTACCACATTTTTCAAATAGTTCACTGCCTTGTCTATGCTACCACATTTTTCATACATGTCTACCAAAGCATTTTATCAAACAGTTCACTGCCTTGCTGCTATGGCTGAAAGCCTAAAACAGGTGCTTTGGAACAAGCTATGGATGCTTGGAAAAATTCTATCAAAGAATAATAGTAAACAACAAGCTATGGTCTCATGATTTTTTTTTCGCGCGAAAATCAGCGTGATGCTATTCGCATTTTTTTGCAGGTTTTAAACTCGTTTTTTTTTTGGCAATTTTGCAGTTTTAAATGGGAGGAAATCGTTGACCAAAAGGTCAATGATTTTTTCAAAAAATCGGGGAAAAAATCGTCCAGCCTGCAGAGTTTTTAAAAATCGCGATTAATCGGGATTTTTTGCAGATTTATGCTTCTATGCTTTTAAGGATGGTAGATATAGCCATCTGCAATGATTGTTGTTCTCCTTCTCTGCTTTGAACACCCAGGTTTATCTGCCGTATTTGGTAATCCTCAAGCAATATGTCTGAATTCGAGCTTGTCTACCATGGGAACAACTATCAATGCCACTTTGTTCCCCTGCTCGTCCATGGTTATAGTAAACAACCTCCTGGATCTCTTTTTTTTCTTTGTTGATGCCTAAAAATCCTCAAGAAGAATAGTGAATTTCTCATTTCTTCTTGGGCATAAGTTCTCTTGCTTTTCTGAATGGTATGGTTTAACCATACTGGGAGTTTAGAAGAGACTTCATGCTAAGGAGAGGGAACGATCTTTGTATCATGTGAGGCCTGAGATTTTTCATGCTCCACCTCAAGTGCCTCTTTTTCTTGTCCTACCTCTTCGAGCTTCCCATTTCTTCTTCTACTATCTCTTCATTTTGAACTTCCTTATCTGCAACTTGTAGCTCTTCTTGCTCTAGAGAAGGAGAAGAAATGGGAGGTGAGGAAGGAGGAGGAGGAATTGGAGAAGTGGGCATTTGAGGAGAGTGTGGTGGAGGAGATGGATTGGGAGGAGATGGAGGACTTTGAGGAGGAGATGGATTCTAAAGAGATGGAGAACTTGGAGGAGGAGAAGAGGAAGGAGTGGGTGACCTAGTCCTAGGAATAGATGTGGCTTGAGATGTACACCTTGTTCTCCTTTTCCTCATTAGACGAATCTCTTCCTCGCTCTCTTCTTCACTAGTCTCAATGATAATTTGTTCTTTTTCCTTCCTCTTCTTTGATCCTGCTATTGAAGATGATGGTCATTTTTCCTCAATTGTAGCAATGGATGGACCCCCAACTATCATGGACTTCTCAAGCTAAGATTGGGTTTTTGGTAACTCCCTCATGGGAAAAAGAGGTATCTACCATCTTTTTGAGCAAACTTTGACACTTCCTACCCTCATCTCCATAATTGTGTCTTCTACAATTGAGCAATCTACATTGTAAATTACCTAACCACTGTAAACACGGTCTAGAACTTTCCCTTGTCTTTTAAGTCCTTTGGCACTTTGTATCATAACCCAAATTTATTGCATTTTTAATTATAATATGAAAAATTGAATTATTTGGGAAATTCAATATGTTGAATGGAAAATTTGATATTTTTGAAAAGATTGAAAAAAGTTGGTGGTCATTAACTATGTGATCTTTTGAATTATCTTATATATTATTATGATTTGAATGTTACTGATAAATCTTGGCAAGTGCAAGTGTGTGCAACTATAGGGTGATAGGTTGAAGGACAAGAACACGGTTGAAGTGGGATCGTTTAGCCAGATCAAATGGTAAGCTAGATGGAATTTGGGTGCACACACCACAAATGGCATGATGACTTGCATTTGAAACTTTTTGCATATATAGAACGTAATTGCATGATTTGAATTGTCCCAATGATTGAAAATGAATGGCTTGTAGAAAAAGAAGACCCATGATTTCAAGTTTAAATTGTTTACCTAAATTCTATGTTTTGAGAATTTGGAAGAATACGAAAGTACATATTTTAAAGAATGATCTAAAAGGTTAAGAATTTCATTACATGAAATTAAGTAAAAGTCCCTTTTTTCATATATAAGCATTAAGACAATATTTGAATCAAGAGAGTGGGGCGGAAAATAATTGATGTTGATTACCATTTGAAAATAGCCCATAGTGGAGGGCAGTAAAAAGAAAGAAAGTTGCTATCCTGGAGAGAGATATCAACACAAACTCACAGTGATTGGGTGGTGGTATGAAGCCTTGAGGAAAAAGTCAAAGGAAGTCCTCAATTTCAGAGGTATTTGGGTGATTTTTCATTAACAATGTTGCTTTTCATTTCTCTTTTAAAGTTTTATCTATTAGTTATGCACAGTTCGATTCATTACAATGTTGATTTTATTGATTGAATGATTCCTGAGCATTGAACTTCCTGTGCAAATGATACGAGTTGTATTTTTCTGATTTAAAACATGGCTCTATTGGTCTTCCTATGCTGGATTTGCTTATGCATGTATCGCCCAGAGCTTGTAAAGCCTACTGTATAATATATTGTAAAATTTAGATGTCACTGTCCTTGTGCTTAAGCTGCATGTATGCTATTTAGATAGCTCTTCACAGGGCTATCAGGGAAATCCTGATAGGCCTATGAATGGAGCACTGTGTTGTATAAATCGATGCCACCCTTTATGGATAGGTCAAATCTCTCTCAGAAGATTATGATGTACATTTTACTTTGATTTATTTATCCTTTTGATGGTCACCCATTCAGGGCAAAGCCATCACCTTCAATTCCTAAAATCGAAGGATATACCAAAGCTAACCTTGGATGTCTCGTTGCTTTGGGCGACGATGAACCTATGTTACCATACTATAATATATTTGTTTTGTTATTTCCTTGTGATTGCAAGAAATTTGTATGCCACAGTGATATGTCGCCTAGAGTCCTTAAAGGACAGAGGCTGAAAGATTAAGTTGATCTCTTAAATTGCTTGCATGATTTGTACTATAAACCAGTGTTCATCACGAATGACTCTCAAGCATCCTTGCGATGATTACCTTATAGATGAGGGTAGGAACCTAAGGCTATGGCCTTGACCACCCTGTTTTGAGCAATAGTATGTCATTCTTAGAAAAAAAAAAGTATTTAAGATAAGTTTGAATGAGGGTTTCAACCCGATCCTAAAAGAGTTATAGTGATTTATTTTTTTGAACATTTTATTTTACCGATAATGGTTAGCAAACCGTTTGAGCTCTTTTAAATATTCTTTTCAAAAGTTAATAACAACTTTGTTGGGCTCTCTATTTACATGAAAACTTATATACAACTATTTAGAATGATAAACTTGGATTAATGAAGCAAGGGAAACTTGGAGCTGTAACTGCATCATTTCACTACGAACTATAACTGTTAGCTATAAACAACATTGTAATAGTGAAAATAGTGATTGTTTTGTTGTGAACTACACCAATGAGATATAAACTATGAACATTTTACTTGAAACAACATTGTTCCGTAATTGTTAACTTGAAATAGCATTGTTCTATAATTGATCAGCTTGAAACAATATTGTTTTATATTTGTTTAGCTGAAAATACATTGTTCTATAATTTTTTAGCTAAATAGCATCGATTCATTTTAAACATTGAACATATTAGCATTGTTCTATAACTATTTAGTTGGAAACAACATAGTTTTGTAACTATTTAGTTAGAAACATCATAGTTTTGTAAATATTTAGTTGTAAATAGCATTGTTCTATCATAAACAAAATGTGATCGTTTGTGAACAACATTATTTTTTTATAAACTATGATTGTTTAGATGTAGATAGCATCATTTTGTTAAACAGTAACTGTGTGATTACTATAGAACAATTTGTTATCATAGTATGGTTGATACAAACAACATAACAATATGTAGGAAACTATTCAATCATATTTGTTCTTAAGATTCTTACTTCATGTAAACTGATAGACAATATGATATTTTGAATCATTATTTGAATGATAGAAATCTGATCTATTAGTTTTAAATTCAAAATGTATGCACAAATTCATAACTTAAGTAAGCACATATATGTACATATGCACGTAGACCTTCGTCTACATACATACACATACTTGTGACATACCTTCTTTTGTTACCTTTTTTTTCATTCTTAAATGAATACTTAGATGCGATGAAACTAATATTGTGACACATGCTTTCAATGGATGGATAATGTTTGATCAGTTTCCATTAAATTTATTTTTGAATTACAAATTGAGAGCAACAACACCTAGTAGACTAAAGCACCTAAGGGGAGATGCTGCTAGTGGATAGTTAGTTGTTATGTGATAACTTGATGTTGAAAGTTACCTTCCGAGATGGGTTCCGAGATGGAGTTCAGAGCTCGTATAGGTTTTCTTTACCATAACCTATTGATTGTTGTTGCAATAATATTTTTATGCTTGGTCAAGCAATTATGTTCATTATGTATGTATGGACAATGTGATGACACTCTCTGTCATTCCTAGCATAGATCTTACATTCTCTTTTCTAACTTGTAGATAGAAATGCATGTTGATGTATGGGAACGTACCAAATCTCACCTTGCAAATTGTTCTCTTGCTAAACTTTTCATGCAGGGTCAGGTATTCTTCAATTTGGAAGAATTTTGGGGAAGTGTAAACTTTGTGGTTGGGCGGTAAAGCTCTTCAACCATGTTCTCGTCCACCAGTGGAGGTGAGTGTTAAGAGGAACCTTAGATGTATACAAGACTATTTAGTCTTTGATGTAAACTTGATGTAAAACCTTGATGTAACCTTGATGTAATAATGGTACATTCTATTCACCTTGTGGCCTTAAGAGCCAAGTCAAACTTGATATTGTAATTGACTTTCAAAATGAAAATATATATCTTGAATTTTTTTAATTAGACATGTGTTGCTATGATTGGCTATAGCTTCTTAGTTATGTCTTTTTAATTTGAATATATTCATGTGTCATTGCAATAATAATTTAGAATGGTTTATTACATTTGGTATTAGAGCTTAGGGTTCAACTCTAGGCCTTTTGAGTCTACCATAATCTTGACTAGGGATAGTTGACCCTTGACCAAATTTAGTTGTCCTAAGAATTGACCGAACCTGGATTAAATGCGGGTATGGGAAGGTCAAAGGCAGGATGAAGGAAAGGGAAAACTGTTAGGACCTCAAATAAGGAAGTCGTAGAGGAGGAAAGTGCTAAGACTAAGGTTCACCTGGAGATTCTTGATGATGAAAATCTAGCTCAAGCCCTTACACGACTTAAGCTAGAGAGATGCAAGAAGATTGAGAAGCGAGCACCTAAGATCAAAAAACTCTCTGCAATCAGGGACTAGCCTCTAGGGTGTGGACCCAATTCACCCTTGTTAACTAAAGAGGAAAAGGAGAGCCTATGTGCTCAACCATCCTCTTCTATGAAGCATGATGTAAATTCAGATGAGGACCCTAAGGAATGTCCTCTTTTTGATGATGAGTAAACTAAATAATGTAACAAGAAGCTTTGTAAATAAGGTCTGTTGACCCACCTTTATTATAAATAAAACAAGATGATATTTTTTGGTGTGTTCAAATGAAGAACTCCAAAATATGTTTCAATGCATGAATGTGAATGTCCTTGATGAATGAGTGATATATGCATGTGTATGTAATGAAATGTAGAATTAGAATGTTTATTTGTAGAACCCTGTGTTAAGATGTGATAGATGTGAAATGTGATGCACATTAAGTGTAAGAAAATATGGTGACCACTAGGCAAGAGACGGGTGGAAGTGGGTCAGATAATCGACCTAACAAGAGACTCGAATAGATTCTAGAGTGCCTGAATAGGCAAGAGGCTTACATGGATCAAATAGAACATGAGGCCCAAGTGGCATGTGAGGACTAGGATCGCAGGAATGCATAATTCAATCAAGGAGACGGTGGCCTAGGAGTAGGTCCACGAGGTCGAATTAAGGAAGAGCTTGGAAAGGATCTCAAAAGAGTGCCACCACCTAAGTTTGATGGTAAGGCGATCGAAGCAGGAGTGGAAGCATTGATTATTGAGATGGAAAAATACTTTGGCCTCTGAAATATTTCTGACCAAACTAAAGCAGCATGGGCTACATATTAGCTCTCTGGAGAAGTAGCGACTTGGTGGGATAATGAGAAATTAGAAAGGAATCTTCAGCCTGCTGAGATTGCTTGGGAACTCTTCCTCCAATATTTTAGGAGAGATGGTTACCACAGCTTTTTTATGACAAGAAAGTGATGGAATTTCAAAATTTAACCCAGGGGAACATGACTATGATCCAGTGTTGGGAAAAGTTCACCAACCTACTAAAGTATGTGCCCCAATATCGGGAAAAGTTCACCAACCTACTAAAGTATGTGCCTCAGTATCAGGGAGATGAACGTTTTCATATCTAGAAATTCATAATGGTACTGAGACCCCACATAAGAGTTTAAGTGGATATGCGTGATCCTCTTACCATGAATGAAGTCTTCCAAAAATCCACCAAACATGAACAAAAACTGCAGTAGTTATCCAACCTCTGTAATGATTCAAATTCTATGTTGTAGTATGGAAAAAAGAAATTTTATAAAAGAGACAAGAACCATCAAATCCATAATCTCAAGAGGGGAAGTGAGTCGCAAGAGAAGGGTGAAGATGGTAATCATGGAAAGAACAAGAAGGAAAACATAAGCAAAGATAAAGATGACCAAAAGTAGAAGGGTTTCAGAGAGGACAAGCCAAGAGGTTGCAAAGAGCCTCGTAATGGATGCTATACTTGTGGAGGCAATCATTATACCTCAAATTTTCCTCATTGGTCAAAGTCGTGGAAGGAAAGAAGCTATCAGTAGACTCGACATCACTAGATCCACGTTGCAATGGATAAAAAATAGGCAGAGTATCAGGCTTCACCAATTCAGTTGGTAAGCTCTATGTCCAAACTGTCTCTATTTTAATTGATACCAGAGCTACTGAATGTTTTATAGATCCTAGAATAATATCCAAGATACCTATTAGACCTGGATACATAGAAAACTCATGAGTAGTCGAGTATGGTAATCAAGCAGAGCAAATGGTAGATACCTCTCTTTTACAGTGAGTTAGAGCTTCCAACCTTTCAAACTCAGGTCAACTTGTATGTGGCACCTTTAGGATCCTATGATGTAATTTTGGGAATAAATTGGTTAACTGAGCATAAGGCTATAGTGAACTATGAGGATAAGGTAGTCAATTGTCTGGATGACGATGGAAACCCAATCGAGATTTGTGGAATGCAAAGACCCTTGGAGCTTAGACAGATTTCTACAATGCAACTCAAGAAGGCTCATCAAAAGGAATGTGCAATTTATGTTGTGCATGTCAGTAATCTTGACAACAAGGAATCATATTTAGATGACTACCCTATCCTCAAGGAGTTTTAAGATGTATTTGTTACCAAATTTTTCTATTAGCTCAATTAGGTTGAGCTCTTTGATTTTAAACTAGGAGAAAGGTACATTTCTTACATTACATTCAAGTGCATAAGCAGAAATCAAAAGATTACATTAATAGATCATTGCATTTATACAAGTGCATGTAACATAGAAAATATTTATGCTAATCTTTCTGAAAAGTAATCTTTATTGATACAAAAGTGCATATTTGTCTCACACAAACTGTGAGACTGACTTGTTCAATGTAATTGAAGAAAAGCATATACATGAATAAGTAAACAAATGTAAATGTGCATATAAGGAGAGAGACCAGTCATTACCTGAAAATAACTAGTTCAAGGTGTGTTGTCTTGCATTGCTAGTGCCCTGAGCTGTTTGTGTTCCTCCTAGCTCCATGCTGCTCTTAGTTCCTGCATCTAGCGATAACAATGATGTTAGAGCAATGCTCTAAGCAATGAAAAGTCTTTAACCTTACATGAACATACACCTATGCATGTATAAATTGATCTCCAAATGCATTAAATAAGCATGCAAAACACTAATACCCAAGAAAATGAGGAGTATTATCAAACATCTACCATCTGCACATATTTTCTAACTTGTTTGTTTCATGTGTAGGTATAGGAAAAGTAATGCTACTAATTTATCACATTTAATATTAGCATGTGGGATAAATGTGGCTCCCACAAGGGTTGAGTTCAGCGTGCTATCATTTTGTGTTATGACAAGATAATTTTTTTAAGACTTTCATGACATTGTGATACTATTGAGAATGAATTCATCATTCATAACAGTAAGGATGATGAGTTTACTGGTATAAATGGTGAGTTGATGCTCAAGGGAATCACAATGTCATAGAAACTGAACAATGGTGCTACCAAGTACAGTCACATGGAGTTTATTTTATAAAGATAAAGAGATATGACTGTTTCAAGAGTCATTCACTTTTTAGTGAAGTCGTGTAAAGACTTGGAAAGGAGGGCATTCATCAAAGTACATCATAATGTTCCAAGGAAGGCGAGGACAATCCATAAATGGATTCATGAAAACAATGTGACAGACTACAATGCATGATAATTACCAAAGTGTTTAAAACTTCAAAACCCTTTAGGAGAAGGTATAGATTTTATTTCCATGATCAACATTGAATGGAAAAGTAAAGGTGTAAAGCAATAGAGGTTAGGAGTTTCAGGAAGGCTAACAATGAGCACATAATAGTAATCAATACCAAACATCACAATCAATGAGGAGTAGCTATGCATGGAATAGTCATTTGTAACATTAAGAGCAATAATTCTTCATTTGACTCAAGCAACAAATATGATTTGGAGACATACAAGCATAGTTTGTAGTCATGCTTGGAAAATCTTACACTTTATGATGTGTTTAGATCATTACTAGACAATGTAAGACATCAACTTCAATTTTTTAAGGTATGATGGAATCATTTAATGATTATATAGTACATTAGGCTATAATAAACTATCTCATTGTTTTTCACAGTACTGGGGCATATTGTTTATTAAGGACTGTCAACCTTTGAAGGGACAGTGTATTTAATGAGGGGCAGCCATTCTACCTTAAATATTGAAGCAAACAGATTTCACATAGTTTAAGTTGTAGATGAAATTAAAGGTTGAGCTACAATGTGTAATATGCTAGGACAAAGATTAAAGCATTGAAATGCAACTTATATAGTCAGGAATATCATGATAATATTTTCAGGCATGGATCCCTTTGAAAGAAACTGTGTATAAACATGAAAAGGCAGAGGTATTTGAGGTTGTTTTTGTGTGTTTCAAAGAATGCAAACTAAGGTTTGGAGGTAGAAAAATCAAACATGGAATGCAAAGTGAAGTGGACAGCCTATTAGCAAACTCGTAGATAGACTTGAGAGCATCGGTGAAGAGGGTTTTTTTTACAAAGATGAAGGGAGATCATTGATATAAAAAACTGGATAATGTATCAATGCACTAAGCTAGAAATAGTTGATCTATTTCCATGGTATTGGGAAGAAATAACAGGCACAATTATGTTTGTCCAAAGAGCCATGAAAGAGGAAAAGTGGTGTTCATGAAGGAATTGGAAGACACGTAGAGCTTTTGAATTATACATGTGTTGTGTAATGGCATTGAATCATTGTATCAAATCTTTTTTTTTCACATGGAAGCATTTTCTTGAGGGGGTATTTGACTGAGATAGCTCTTGTCGGCTGAATGTCTTCTCATGAAGTCTCATTCATATTATATTCTTTCTAAACTATCAATTGAAAAGTAAAAAAAGAGATACCCATCTATTTTTATTTCAAAAAGAGAAATCAACTAAAAAATGGAGTCATGGCCATATAAATCAGAAAGATGTTCATGTATTTTGTTAAAACCTGAGGTGTCTACAGTAAAATCAAGATTTGCAACTCAATGGTCTAGAAAACTCTATTGAGATCCTTTGTTAGCTACAGGAAGTTTCCACAGAGCTTGAAATGAGCATTTTTTTTTACAGAAAAATAAAAATAAAAATAAAAATGATGCAAGTATTACATACAAAGCCTTACCCAGGTTTAGTGCTATCTTCTATCATGAGATTTTCCTTGAAAATCCTCTAAATTTTCCTTCAGATTTGTTCCAAATGCAAACCCTTTGGCAGATCCCTTCAACAACAAGAAGTGAGAGAGAAATGAAATAATGACTTTGTGATATTAGGGTTATTTTTGCCCTAATATGTCATCGACTAGGACTCAAGCAATTTTCCTATGTTTTATAATTTTCATTTTAAAATTAATCCCTCTTGTGTATTTATGCTAGGTATCAAGGCCCCTTTTAGACTTGTATCTTGCTTTACTTCAAATCCCGAATGAGTATCTAATGCTTTGTTTTTGCATTAAATGGAAATGTAAAACATTGTTAAGTGATGAATTATAAATCACTTCAACATATGTTATAAAAATGCAAGAAGGATGTGTTTAATCTCAAGCATATGATCAAAGGGAGTTAGTTGTTGAGTGTTTATGATTTACAATCATCTAGGGAATGGTTAGGGAGGTTTGCAAACATTTGGAGCGAATATAGGCATGATAATTCAGTTTTGAAGCACATGGAGGATAGCTAGACATTATTTGCTTGTGCCTTTTTGTTTGACTTGGTCAAACATGACTTTTTCATCAATTTGGAGCCTTTTGGTGATGGATTTGCATGCTAAATTTGGGGGTTTTTTGTTGCATCCGACCCCAACAGCTTATAGATCCTTCTTTGGTGGAACTACTTGGAGTTGATGCATATAGTCTCATTTTGACTCATTTTGTAGCTAGTTTTGGATATGCATTTCTGTACTAAGTGAATTTTTAGTCCTTTGGCAGAATGTTGCAGACTTTTATAACTCTTTGGATATGGAATACAGAGGATACCTTGCTTAATTCTGGTGAATAAATTCTTGCCATCTTGTTCTTGCAGTATTTGTGTATGTTTGGATGATTGATCAAGTTATCTGGTGAGATTTTCTTAGTTTCCTTGTGGCTTTGTCTCATATGTTTATACCTTTGCTACAAATAGTAAACTAATGCAGGTTGTTGATTGTGCCAATTAAGTGCATATCACTTGCTAATTGTGAAGTTTCTCTCCCCTTTGCAAGTTTTTGTGTTTTTTACCATTTAGTGAAATATTTATGTAGAGGCATACTATGACAGGTTGTGCAAACTTAATTTCTATTAGTTTGAGCCAAGTGTAAACAAGCTGAGTTTTCATAATCCTTATTAATTTGGTGTACCAACATAGAGATAGTGTTTTCAATTTTCCAACATTCCTTCTCCCTTTTCCTCTGAAAAATCAATAGTTTTAGGTGACACCATAGGAAGTCGGCCTTCTTCGAAGGTTGACCTTTGTTTACAAGTTACCCACATCTTTAGAGGTCTTCCCATGTTTCTCTGAATTGTTGAATTTCATATTCAATAGGGTGCAATTTCAGTAGATAACATTATTCCCTGAGGAACTCATAGAGTTGCCTCCAAAACAAGAGTTTGACTTCTCTATTGACCTTGTACCAGGAGTTGAGCCTTAATCCAAGGAACCCTATCAGATGACCACCATCGAGCTCTATGAGTTGAAGGCCCATTTAATGGAATTTCCAAACAAAGGGCTTATAAGACCCAGTGTGTCTCCTTGGGGAGCACTGGTTATTTTTGTGAAAAAGAAGGATGGAACCTTGAGTTTGTGTATAGATTATCAAATGTTGAACAAGGAAACCATCAAGAACCAATATCCACTCTTCAGGATTGATGAGTTGTTTGAACAGATGAAGGGAGCAACAGTGTTCTCCAAAATTGACCTCAAGTTGAGGTACCATTAGTTGAGAATTAAGGAAGAATATATTCTAAAGACCACTTTTTGAACTCGGTATGGACACTATGAGTTCACAGTGGCACCTTTTGGATTGACTAATGCACCAACAACTTTTATGAACCTCATGAATAGTGTATTCAGAGACTATTTGGATGAATTTTTTCTAATCTTCATTAATAACTTCCTAGTATACTCAAAGTATGTCGAAGAGCATGATAAGCACTTGAGGATAGATCTACAAGGAATGACAGAAAAGAAACTCTTTGGGAAGCTATCCAAGTGTTCATTCAAGGTGCACTATTTAGGCCATATTATTTCGGTTGAAGGAGTCTCTATAGACCTTGAGAAGATCTAGGTGATTTTGGATGGTCAGTGCCTCAGAATGTGTCAGAATTTCATAGCTTCATGGGCCTTGCAAGATACTATAGGAAGTTTTTGCAAGGGTTCTCCTAGATTGCATCTCCTATCACCTCACTCCAAAGAAAGGGAATGTGGTTTGTATGGACCGAGAAATGCCTCCAAAGAAAGGGAATGTGGTTTGTATGGACCGAGAAATGCCAATGTAGTAGGGTTGAAAAGGTAGGGGTAGTGTGAAAAAATGCCTAATAGAAATGGGGCCTCACGGTGATGTAGTGCAAGGGTTCTCCTAGATTGCATCTCCTATCACCTCACTCCAAAGAAAGGGAATGTGGTTTGTATGGACCGAGAAATTCCAATGTAGTAGGGTTGAAAAGGTAGGGGTAGTGTGAAAAAATGCCTCATAGAAATGGGGTCTCACGGTGATGTACATCACCGTGAGACCCCATTTCTATGAGGCATTTTTTCACACTACCCCTACCTTGTCAACCCTACTACATTGGAAAACTAGTGAGCTATCACCGTGAGACCCCATTTCTATGAGGCATTTTTTCATGCTGCCCCTACCTTGTCAACCCTACCGCATTGGCAAGCTAGTGAGCTCACTAGCTTGTCAACGATAACACATTTCGCATAGATGTCTACGAAAACATTATTATCAAACAATTCACATGCCTTGTCCATGCTTCCATTTTGATCCTATCTTCCAATCAAGGCATGCCACATGACCACATTTCTTTAAGGAATTCCATCCAAAAAATTATGTGAGCTCACTTTGTAAATCACCGCGAGACCTCATTTCTATGAGGCATTTTTTCATGCTGCCCCTACCTTGTCAACCCTATGGCATTAACAAGCTAGTGAGCTCACTAGCTTGCCCCATTTACATCACCATGAGCCCCCATTTCTATGAGGAATTTTTTCACGTTGCCCCTACCTTGTCAAGCCTCCCGAATTGGAAAGCTAGTGTTTGACAAGCTCACTAGCTTGTCAATGTGGTAGGGTTGACAAGGTAGGGGTAGCGTGAAAAAATGCCTCATAGAAATGGGGTATCATTGTGATGTACCATGCTTGTCTATCTTGTCAATGTAGTAGGGTTGACAAGGTAGGGGCAGCATGAAAAAATGCCTCATAGAAATCGGGTCTCATGGTTGAGACATTTTTTCACATTGCCCCTACCTTGTCAACCTTACTGAATTGGAAAGCTAGTGAGCTCACTAGCTTTCCAATTCAGTAAGGTTGACAAGGTAGGGGCAACATGAAAAAATGCCTCATAGAAATGGGGGCTCAGACAACATGAAAAAATGCCAATGGGGGAATTTTTTCATGTTTCCCCTACCTTGTCAACCCTACCACATTGACAAGCTAGTGAGCTCACTAGCTTGTCAATACTCACATGCATCTTTGGATCCAATGCCTTGAATAAATGTGGTAAAGTGGCATGCCATGATTGCAAGATAGGCTGCACCTTTCCCCATGTTGCTAACTTAGCCTTGAATAAAGAGTCTTGAAATAGTGGAGAGAAGGGTTAGAATCCCTTGTAGGTAGACTAATAAAGGAAAAATTTAAAATATATCACAACATTAGTGATGATGTAAATTTAGAAATAGAGATTAAAACCAAAATAGATTCAAAGATCTATCAATGTGGGGGGAGCATATTCCAATTTTGTAGAGACATGTATGGAAAATTTAGTAGCATAGACAATGCAATCAATTGTTTGATAAAATGCACATCACCATGAGATCCCATTTCTTTGAGGCATTTCTTCAAACAACTGATTGCCTTGTCTATGATGTTTGGTAAAATTCTTTGGTGAACATGTATGGAAATTTTGGTAGCATAGACAAGGAAATCAACTTCTTGGTATAACTATTTGAAAAAATACCTCAATGAGATATGTCCTCATGGACTAGAATGATTGTAGGATATGCACAAAATAGATTTATTGAAAAGGATTTAGAAATTTTCAAGCATATGCAATTTCTAGGTGTAAAACCAAATTCCACTACATTTTCCAACATCCCCCATGCCTATACCAAAATGAAAGCTTTGGAGAGGGGTATGCACATCCATAGTAAAGGATTGAGAAATGATGTATTATTTTACTTATAACTTATGTCATATATATGTGTATACAAAATGTGGAAGCATACACAAGGTAAGTCAATTGTTTAACAAAATGCCTCAAAGAGATGTGGTTTAAAAATGTAATTGGTAAGTGTAAAGAATTGTGTAATTTAAAATGTGCATTGATAAGGTTATAATGACAAGCAAACAATGATAAACATGGAATGTGCAAAATAACAAAATCAAAGCAAGCCAAAATAGAATGAAAGAAAATGTGTAAAGACTTCACATACCTAAAAAATCAGAGTTTTGAATGGAGGAGTTCTACCCAATTATGTATCATTTACTTCTTTATTCAAACTACTCAACAATTTTACTTTTTCAAAAGATTGTTCTGCTCCAAACTTCAATTGTATATCACTCTTGAATGTAATTCAGTCTTGAATTGATATTGTATGCATTTCAATGTGAAAACTCTGCTATTTCATGCAAAGGTGGTGGTAAGATCATGAAAAAGGTGGTGGAATGTGAAAAACTTGCATGCACACTTCACAAAATCATCAAAAAGCTTTTTTTTGTCAGAACACATGCATAACCAGGAGAATATGCAAAATGTGGGCCTTGAGATCATGGGTATATTGAGTTTTTTTACCATTTTTAGAGCAAGATAGAATGTTCTCACATTATAATGTGAGCATGTTATGTCTTGCTAAATAAACATCCATATATCTACTACTTCAAAATGCACTCGTGTTATGAGAAAGTTGATTTTTTATAGGTTTCTTTTCTCTCTTTCTCTCTATCCTCTACCCTCTTCCCTTAAACCCTTAAACCTTATACCTATCTCTCTCCCACTCCCTCCCTCTCTCTTTCAAGTATCTCCCTCCTACCCCCTCTCCCTCTCTCAAGTCTCTCTCTCTCTCTCTCTCACTCACTCCTAACTATATCCCCTCTACCCTCTACCCTTAACCCTTAAACCCTCTACCCTCTAATCTTAACCCTCTATCTCTCTCTCAAGTCTCTCTCTCCTACCCCCTCTTCTTCTCTCAAGTCTCTCTCTCACTCACTCACTCTTATCTCTCTTCCCTCTACCCTCTACCCTTAACCCTTAAACCCTAGACCCTCTATCTCTCTCCCATTCCCTCCCTCTCTCTTTCTCTCTCAAGTCTCTCCCTCCAACCCCCTCTCCCTCTCTCAAGTCTCTCTCTCTCACTCAATCCTCCTATCTCTCTCCCTTCACCACCCTCTATCTCTCTCCCAATCCTCTACCCTTTATCTCTCTCCCACTCCCTCCCTCTCTCTCACTCCCTCTATCTCTCTCCCCTCTACCATTAACCCTATACACTAAACCCTTAACCCTTAAAACGTAAACCCTTAAACCCTCTATCCTAGCTTGCCAATTCGATGAAATTGGCAATGCAATGGCCTGTTTGAAAAAATGGGTCCAAGAAATGGGGTCTCCCAGTGATTGGGTCCAAGAAATGGAATATCCTAGTGATGTAAATCATCGGGAGACCCCATTTCTTGGACCCAATTTTTTAAACAAGCCAAGTTAGGTTGAAATTGGAAAGCTAGTGGGCCAACACCAGGAGACCTCATTTCTTGGACCCATTTTTCAAACATACAAAAAAATGTTTCCAATTTCACCAAATTGGAAAGCTAGTGGGGTCTCTCTCTCTCTCCCCTCTACCCTTAACCCTCTACCCTTTATCTATCTCCCACTTCCTCCCTCTCTCTCTCTCCTCTCTAACCTTAACCCTAAACCCTCTCTCTCTCAAGTCTCTCCCTCCCACCCCCTCTCCCTCTCTTAGGTATCTCTCTCACTCACTCCCTCTATCTCTCTCCACTCTACCCTTAACCCTAAACCATAAACCCTTAAACCCTCTACCCTCTATCTCTTTGCCACTCACTCCATCTCTCTCCCTTGCCCGCCAACCCTAGACCCTAAGCCCTTAGGCCCTAAACCTTTAAACCTATACCATCTGCTCTTGGCTACCACCCTCCTATCTCTCTCCACTCCCTCCCTCTCTCTCTCCAGGTCTCTCCCTCCCTGCCCCATCTCCCTCTCTCAGGTCTCTCTCATTCCCTGCCTCTCTCCCCTCTGCCCTTAACCCTCAGCCCTCAGAGCCTTAGTATTAGGCCACTCTCTACCCTATACTCTCAACCCTCCACCCTCTATATCTATCCCACTCACTCCCTCCCTCCCTCCCTCTCTCTCTCTCTCAATTCCCTAAACCATCAACCCTATAGGTCCTCATCCCTCTACCCTTAAACCCTCTACCCTATACTCTTAACCCTCCACCCTCTATATCTATCCCACTCACTCCCTTCATCTCTCTCTCTCTCTCTCTCTCTCTCTCCCAATGCCCTAAACCATCAACCGTATACCCTCAATTCTCAACCCTCGTATATCTATGTCCCTCCCTCCTCTTATCTCCTTCTCTACTCCATCTAGCTGGCTGCTCCTACATCTCTCCTCCATTCATCCTCCTCTCTGCCCTAATCCTCAGCCCATGACCATGGAAACGCTCAGCCCTAGGCCTAGGCCCTAAACCCTCGATCCTCAACCTTCGACCCTCTTACCATCTACCCTCAATGATGCCTCTGCCTCAGCCCTTAAACCGTTGACCAAGTGGAGCTATCTGCCTAATCCCTCAGCCTTAAACCATCAATCCTCGATCCTCAGCCTTGGAAGGCCCTAATCCCTCAGCCCATATGCACCCTCGGCCCTAGACAATGAACCCTGTACCCTCAATCCTCTACCCTCAGCCTTAGACCCTCAGCCCTCAGCCCTCAGCTCTTAAGACCCTCTACCCTCTACCCTCTACCCTATACGATTAAACCATCAGCCCTCCTCCCAGGCCTTAATCCCTCAACCCTCAGCCCATGGAGCCTTAGGCCCTCAGCCCTATGCCCTCCTACCCTATGCATTTGGGCCTCAGCCCTAGATCAGCTTCAGCCATATGCCCTCAAACCTATACACTGAACCCTCTACCCTCAACCCTAAATCCTTAAACCTTCTACCCTAATCCCTCAACCTATACCCTCAACCAAATACCCTAAACCATCAACCCTATAGGTCCTCAACCCTATACCCTCAATTCTCAACCCTATACCCTATACATTTGATCCTCAACACTCATCTATCTTTGTCCCTCCCTCATCTTCTCTCCTCTCTATCTCACTTATCCCTCTATCTCTCCCTCCCTCCATCCCTCCCTCTCTACCCTAATCCATGTTGATGGGTGTTTTTTCACTTCTCAACATAGGAAATGGATAAGCACACTACCTCTCTTGAAAGACAATCTCCAACACCAAGTTGCTGAAAATTACCCCAAGGTCTCTCAAGTGTCAGGTCTTGAAAATCTTGGAATCTCTCAGTTGGTTGATATGTTTTGCTAGTAACACAAGGCGGTCTTACGTATGAGTTACATAGCATGGGAAGTTGGGTCTACAAATGTAGTTTCAAAGTGTTGGAAGTGAATGAACAATAGCTATCCACTCGAAACAACAAGATGAAAGTCACCAAGTTCATCTAATTTAGCTTCATGGTGATGCTTGAGATCCTACTCTAACAAAGGAATAAAAGAAATAGAAAAAGAAAAAGGGTTAAGAAAGTTGTTCTAAATATAAGCTATGAATGAAAAGTAACAATGGTGGTTGCTACAGTAGACAAGCTTCCTAAACTGAGTTTTGCTTGACCAAGAGAAACCTACAGCTTCACAAAACTAGTGCAATCTTCTAAGGTCTATTGATTTTCACATTGCACATACACATCATGACCATGAAATTGAACTAGGTCACAACAATGACATAAAGAAGCCTAGACTAACTTTGCACAATATCTTGTCATCAACAAGTGCTAAAATTATGGGTTGAAAGCTCATCAAATACTATAACATCATTATAACAGTCATTCAAGAAACTAACATCTAAAACTAACTTGGAAGTAGAACCATGCATGCATAATGATCAAACTCAAAAGAAACACCCATAAATCATGCAATGTTGCTCTCTATTGCTGCAAAATTCCTTTACACCAATTCTCCAACCATTTACAAATGAGGGGTAAGCCCCTATTTATAGTTTTCCAAAGCCCAAACGAATGGTTAGGATTGATTTACAATGAGTGGCTCAAATTTGTTTACATTAGGGTTTCACCTACCCTCCATTATATGGAAATTTTAAATACATCCTTTGTCTCATTCCTATTTTGTCTGTAGTGACCTATTACTGTAGCAATTTTGGCATTTAGTTGATTGCCTTTTGTGGTAGCTGAAATTGTTTGAAGGTTTCCTTCTACTTGATGTGTTTCCAACATCTTTTAGTGAATTAGACGAGCCTTGTTGTAGTTTTGAGCCATTATGAAATGATTAAGTTGTCCTTGATCTGATGAGACATCTCCTGATAGATTACAATTATTTTAGAAAAAAAAAAAAAATAGCTTCATCTTCTCGAACAACCATTTGTGTCCTTGGTACTGTCTCTTCATGACACGCTGTCATACACTAGCCAATCCTGCCTTATGAGTTTATCATTGCTTGGTTGTCTTTTAAGTGCATCATTTGGGGAATTAAGATCTCGATTTGGATTCATATGTGATCTTTGGTTATTGTTTCCCTGGTAAGTGACATACAATCCTCCTGCTTGAATCATGTTCGTTATGACTCATTTCCCTTTTCTAGCAACCTTCATTGTTTTAGTATACTCCTATGATCGACACGTGCAAATCCAACATATGACCCCCAATCTTTAGCCTTGACTTGAATTTCACCCCACAACCCAACTCGTTCACATGCAAGTTGATTCCTTTCCATTGTGATCATATCCCATTCTTCTTTTAGGTACAAATCCTTGGGTAGGTACGCTTGAGTTGCTAGCCCCGCATTTAGACCCATCCTTGCCACGTTTACACCTACAAGCAATTCCCATAGAAAAAAATCAAACTATAACCATAATGCATACTCATAAGTAAATGATGTTGAATGATAAGGATATTGTCAAGGAAATTCAAATATTTTTAATGTGCAAATACTAAGACATGGAATATTAAGATATGATTAAGGCACAATGGATATTCCAGAAGCAACAAATTATTATGAGACTTTTTTAATTTCTTGGTATTGTTAACCCGAGCGAGTCCACACTACGAGTAATGGTTATTTCATTTATCCCAATCTCAAATCTGATCAATTGAAAAACTTGGGATGCAATTTCAGCTTCTCACATTCACTATCTATCTCTAGGCCAAATGACAACAACATTCTGATTTGGCTAACCTACCTACTTTATAATCACCACAAGGAATTATAAAATCCCCCCAGCCACTGCCCGATGCCACTCCATGGAATATTTTTGTACAAGGTGTGAGAGGATCAACAAGATTTAGAAAATAACACACCCTCCCATCTATAACTCTTATAGAAATTCATGCCACCTTCCGGAGGCATGGGACAACTGGCATCATCAGGCTCATTATCGATGTGGGCCATCATTATTCCATGTTGCGAATGGTGCACCAAAAAGGGTGTATGCAGACATAAACCAACAATGAACCTCCTGAGCGATGCCATGAATTGTGGGCTCTGCGCTAGAGAAATCCATCAGAGACATTGATGGGAACGACCATGTTGTCGATGTCATTGCAAAATGGAAAAATGTTAACCGCATTCTGCATGAGAATTTTGGCAAAACAAACATCCATGTGCCTTACTTGACTGAGTTCACTCTACCTCCTTCCTCATAGCTACGATCTCTCGGGTTTTAATTGTCTTCCTTCCTCTAAGGATCTGCTTGAATTAACTTTGTTCGGAACTACATTAGTTGGTAGAGGCAATGAATCTGAAGGCATCTCATCCCAACCCATTAATCAAGCAATCACACTAGGAATCCTCCTCTTACTGACAAGCTGTAAAACTCCCTAATTCACACAAAATATGAATCAGAAGGCCTGAAAGTGATGTTATCAGTACCCTTTTCATAGAGCAATTTCTCCCTATAAGGCTATCTTGAATGGCATCCCTCAGATTCTAATTCAACAATTTCCCAAACTCTCCCTATGTTGATTAGGGATTATAATATGTGAATGTCCCAACTATGGATGTTTCCACCCTTGGTCATACATCCTTTTATATGCATCATCATCCTTTCAAAAGGACTTTTAATTTCTCCTCTACAGTCGACCTCCATACTTGCTACCTCGAGCCTTCTCTCTTCATCGATTTTCCTTCAGAGTTCGTAACCCAGCCTCGCCCGTGAGTTATCGATCCTTCCACAACCAACATTTTTTCTGTCCATCTTATGATGTTACCATGACTTCGCGGCTTGGGCCATGTTTGGTTTCATCTCCTAGATGCGCACCGATCAACTCCTCATAGCCTATACACAACTTAGTGGCTCATATGATTGAATTGTGGTTGCTCGAGGAAGAACCGTTCATTATAAATAGCTTTGTTTATGCTCAGGGGGATTATACGATCATAGAGTGTCTAGAATTCAAATGTCAAGCTCCCGATGGAGGGCACTTTACCTAGCGCATTAAGCAGTGATTTCAACAGCATAAATGTCTATTGAACAATAATTTATGAATGCTATGTCTTCCCCGCAATGGTGAGCTTATTGATGTCCATCAGAGATTCACAAATACCTTTTGCTACAGTTGCCACACCCATACTAGAGTATTCTTAAGTGTTTCAAGAGGATGAGAAATGTCCAAGCCCCCCACACAGTGTCATGATTTAATCTTGGGAGAACACTAAATGCGAGATTACGAAAAATGGGAAGTGGCCATAGAAAGGCTGAAACAAAATGTTGAACCTATAAGCCAATTGTGTTCGAGTGAGACATGCAAGCATGCATGAAGAGCCAAAAATAATAGCATCAAGAAGACGTTCCTTATGGATGCAGACCACACATACGAAATTTCTACTAGGGAGCTTGTGGGTGAAAGGATGCAGGAAGTAGCCAAGTGACCACCGAGAAAATGGCGATGGGTTGCCATCCTTCGCATGAGTGGGATCCGCATATGAGACCGTCGTTTGAAAGTGCAACTATTTGAGTGTGGGAGGACGAAGTGTAATAGTCGTGGCAGCGGTGGAAAAGACCAATGGCTACCAAGGAAGTGGAACCTATAAGGATACAAGCCAGGGATGAGGATGCAGCGAACCACTAGCGACAAACTGCACAAATCCTGTATCATAATTTCCACAAGGCACACTTAACCATGATTACCTAATATTTTTCCCATGTCGCGGATTAATCACAACATTGATCACCTTTGCATCTCCAAAATCTCTAAGCATGACCTCTTAGCTCTTGGCAGGATGGCTTAGACCTTTTCAATCAGCAGATAACTTTACTTAACCGCTTGGCCGCCATGAGATGCCCATTTACTTAGATAAACAGGCTCATTTAAGTTTTTCATCCATTAGCATTGTTGGCCACCCTCAAACATGAGACATGTTTTATCTTACTTATGAAACGCTTTAATCATTCTTTTAATAGCCTTTGTTGACCACCTTGCCTTCTTGGATTGTTTGCATTGATCCCTTGACGGGATAACAACATCAGGTTTCTATTACAATGATTCCACTTGCATCATCAATCAATCAATTCCTTCAACAATATGACAAAATTTCTCATATATTCTTGGGACCTATCACCTAAGCTACCTAGCATTGAAGCTCAAGCTCGAATTTCTTTTCCATGGTGTTTATTATAGGCTTTGCAACTTAGAATCGCTCGACCTTCTCTCATAAGGACCTCCCCAATCGTCTCATCTAACTAAATTAATCACACATACATGTATTTAGTAGAGGATCCCGTGAGAGAAATGCAGAAGCAAAGAGCCACGATGGGGATGTCAAGTGATGGACACCATGAGAATGGCGACAAGGTTGACAACCTCCACTCAAGCAGAACCCACATCGGGGATTTCCATCCGAAACTGTCAGCACAGAAATGCAGGGGGACAAGGTAAAGATGTCATGGATAACAGTGGAGAGTGAGGTGATGAAGTCATTTAAATAGTGCCATTACTATCAGACCCTACCTAGAAGACCACTGTCGGGCCAAAGGATGCGGGGAGATGCATTGAGAGCAACACTGAGCAGTGGTATTGAGGGGACAGAAAAAGGTATGTGGAAACCCACATAGCGGGCCCTGCATGGGTCATAGCCACTATCATTAATTCTTGAGTGACGTCATCCATTGAAGGAGTTCCTTGCAAATAAGTGAATGAGAGCTTTGTGAAGACATACATATCCCCAGGTGTAAGTGAATAATAGAATGGTCATCGTTATGTGAAGTATGATTCTTTTGCAATCTCATTATTGGGTAATATCCTTGTGGGGTGCTTGTGAGGCAATGACAATATAGGCAATGTCCCTTAAGGCTTGTAACATTAATATGCAAGGACCCCTTGTCATGTAATTCATCAATCAATGTAGACTCTTTATTAATCCTAGATTCCCTCCCTAGAGGTACCCACAACTAAACTCCAAACATTGTTTTGGAAAGGTCGTGGCATGTGGTTGTTATAGTGACGATGGATGAATGTGGAAAAGAGACTAACATTCTCCGCAAGTGAAGAGTGCACCATGGAAGAAGCGATGTGGAGGCCCATAGTGGGGAGACGACATTGGTGGTTTGTGGGTCTACAAAGCATGGAGGCACTAAGGCTTTATCATTTTGAATGGTGTTATAGTAACTACCACCTACAGGCAGTGATCTCCAAGGATGGATCCACCAAAAAGCTTTGACTCAGGAATCAATCGTAACTTTATGACCTCATTCCAAGGATGACATGAAGGCTCAATCATTTGGCAATGAGGGTCAGGGAAGGTAAATTGTGCAAAGTCCCACGAGTTATTTTAAAGTGTGTCGGGTCAAGTTTGGTTCGGTAACGACAAGGATGGAAGGGTTGATTGTGGAACTTGCCAAGCAAGCGGAAGTCAAGGGCCGGCCATTACAAAAGCGAAAAAATGGGAATGGAGATCCACGATTGTGGGTCCATGAATGTTATGGACAAAACAACGAGAATGGGTGCGGGGTTTGCACATCAGGAAGATGTGGGGGCTCGACCACAGGTGAATAGTGGAGTGCAATGGCAAATGGCAAGGGGAAACCTATGAATGTGGGTTCACAAGGGCCAATGGATACCGGGGAAAAGACCAAGGGGAAACCCATAGGACTAAGCTCGCAGAGGCAAATGACTTAGCGAAATTTAAGTAGGTGAATTTTGGCCAATATGAAGTTGATCATTTGAAGGCTCGTGACTGACTTGGGCTAGGAAACAGGGGAACATAACATAAGAAGAGAACAAAGCAACCCATCTAGAGAGAAAATAAACCATCGGGAGCAAAAGAGGGGGTCCTTGCCTTCGGTGTGGCGTGTGTGCAAAATATATACAAAAAATGGCGACTTGTTAGGGAAATTCTCTAGAGCATTTCGATGACAAATTGGAATCACAAACCCAAAATCTCTAGTTTTGATCTTCACACTAGGGCGAACAAACTAGACACTCAACCAAAGGATCAAAACCACTAGTTAATCCAACCTTCGGTATGTTGAAAATCCAAGTGTGTGCATATGCGTTAATTCCCATCCTTCAGTTGCCATAGAAAACCCAAGCTTTGTCAAGTTAATCTCCATAGTTTATTCTAACTCCAAAAGCATCTGGGACATTGCCTCGCTGCTAGTAAGGCATCCATAGTCCTGAAGAGGTTGTCATTGTGATTCTCCCAAACCTTACTCTACTATCGGCCAGGCGTCCATAGCCCTGGTAAACTTGCTTGGACCCCTTTGAAAAGTTGAATTTCTTTCTTTTGATTTTCAATGTCTTCTTTTCTTTTCTTTTATTTTGATTTTTCTTTTTCAAATCTTTTGTTTCAACCCACAAGTAATGAAGCTCATGCTCAAGGCTGAGAATCACAGTGGCATTGAAGTAGAATTTTAGATTTTTCACTTAACTCAACGTCACAAAGGACCTACAATGACTTTCAAATTCTTAAGATGTGTAAGAGATGTAAGATTTCAAAATACATTAGGAATGATACCATCCAACAACTTATCCCCTTCAAATAAAACATCCAAATTACTTGACACTAATAGAAGATCCTCACCGTCCACTCTGAAAACATGATTAGATTTTTACAAAGAAATACATAGGACAACCCCCAAGTAATAAGTATGGTTGTTGTGCGCATAGATGTGCCTAGCTAAAAGCAAAAGGACCTCGAGCAAAGCAGTAGCAAAGTGGAAAAAAAAAAGGGAAGCGAATGGAAAGCAAACACCTACACTAACCAAAGCGAGAAAGCAAAAGCAAGCAACAAAGAAACTAGGTCCTAAAGCAAACCTAACCTACAACAAACCAACTACCCTAACGAAAGCAAGAAAGTGACATATGTACAAGGAAACCTGCACTACTAAAAAATGAGCTATGTACAAAGATATTTACAAAGAATTATGTTCAGGCAAGGAAAACTGATGTTAACAACCATTGGATTTTGTAATGTATGCACAAGAAGAAGGGTGATCATCACAATTCTAAGCTGTGCATATTTATCCTTATATTCAGAAAAAAGAAGTTTAACATTGCAACATTCAAATTCAACAATGTGCTTAGAAAGAATTAGAAATTGAGGTGGTTCATTAAACCCATGGTCAATCCATAAACAATTATGTTTCCCCTCATTCCCATAATCAAAATGATAAATGCAATTGTAAGTATGCATAGGAATAAGCAAAGATAGAACCTGGATGTCATCATGCGAAGGTGGCAGCATTTGACAGTCGAGAGTGAGCACTGCATCATCGATCGTTGCATTGGTAGTCTTAGGTGGTAGGATGAGATTGAGCAACATTTCCATCATTGGGCTGGCATAGGGCTGAGAGAACGAGGTAGAAAACTCCCCTTCCACTCTTTGCACAGGATCCGCACTCCCTATCGGCTATTCTTCAATGAGATACACCTCATCTTGTTGTTCATTTATAAACTTGGTGTCCACTTGATTGTTTTCTTCAAAAGGTAGCACGTTGTCCTGTTTCCTTCCCTAGTTGTTGACCTTATTTTTATGATGTTCAATGTCATGAGAACATGACATGCATGAATCTATCCTATTGTCATTCTCGTAATATGGAAGGGGATCAACAAAGATTAATGTGGAAGGACTCCTAGTTGCATTTTGTGGTGGGCTAGGTGTGTCATAGTTGTTAGAAACCCTCAAAACACCCCCGCCTTTGTCTTCTTCTCTTTGGATTTCATGTATCTCATCATGATGTTCACTCGTTTCCTCTTGTTCACCATCGCTATAGATGGAAAATGAGCTCCTCTCCCATTTTGGAGGTTCCAGTATTTCACCATCTAGAGGTTCAAATAATATATCTTCATCATTGCCATCTTCTGTAATGTACTCCTCCTCGGTGTCACTATGCCTTTGTGGCACGATTCCAAGTGGGAGGAAAACAAGAAGAGATATTGGTCCATCAAGGGGATCAATGTATAATGCAAGGTTCCTCTTTGAAAGCCCTCCATACAACCTATCATCCATTGTGTATAGATGTTCCACAAGAGGGAAGGACTCTTGATGTCTGATGGACAACACTCCTATTTGCTCTGGTTCATCGTCTGAAGGCTTGAGACTACATTGTTTTCCTTCTTCTGTTGTTGTCTTAACACCTGCATGAGGGTTTCCTTCAACTAATTTGTCACTTGGTTCATGTTCTTGAACCTTTTCTTTGATCAATGCACTTGGATGCCCCACTTGTTCTTTAACTTGCTCGATGGCCTCTTGGCATAACTCACATATGAACTCCAAATGTGGTAAATCATGGAGTCTGCACCAATTTGGTAGCAGCCACACTTCCAATTCCACTTGATATCTCAACTTGGACCAATCCCTGGCTGGTCTTGACATGAGCTTGTTATATCTTTCCACTATCAAGTCTTCATCATTAGTTGGAAAGGAAGTCTGATAGTGGACAACCACGACATGTGATTGTTCCCACTCCTTAAAATCTTCATCCTCAAATGCCTGGTCGCTATCATTTATGAAGGAAATGTCTTCTAATCTGATTTTTCTTATGCTTTCATCATCAATTTCTATTTCCCTAAGATTTCCTACCTCTTCTTCTTTCTGTTCTTCAACATCTACGTTGGCTTTCCTAGCACATGTTGCTGCAAATTTTGTTAATTCATCTTCAACTGCCAATGGCTCCTCTTCTTGAGCAGAATGAGTGGAAGGAAGCCCATTTTCGATGGAGGAAGGGCTTTCTGCTTCCTCCCTAGTTGAAATTTCATCAAGTCCCCTTACTTTCCAAAGGACTTAGACCCCTTCCTTTTGATTCTTGGTCTTTTTGTTTGTTGTCCCAACACTTACTATTGCAGAGCTTTTTGGTTCAACCTGCATGTGTTGTCCTCCAACTGCTAACAACTCTCCTGCCTTATGAGATGACTTCTCTTCATTGAGAGTTGGTTGTTCCAACTTGTTCAAACAATCCTTTACTTTAGTGATGATGTTTGCACATGATGGACAAGTAAATTCAGAGTGGGGTGCATTGTGAAATCTACACCAACTAGACATCAATACCTCCTCTAGTTTTAGTCCACCCTTGTTGTTCAAGTGTTCTTCCAAATCAACTCCTTGAATGCATTGGCTACCATGTTAGAAAATTCCTCTTCTGGATCTGCAAGAGCTAAGGGATGGTATATTTCCCAAAAGGGAATCTCTCCTTGCAAGGCCTTTTCAACTCTATCCAAGAATGTTAGACATCCCAATTTGTTGTGTCTATGAGTGCCATGGATTCTACACTTATCTACCAATGCAAATTTCTACAATGGTCTCCTCAATCCTCTATTTAAATCTGCATGTAGCTGAGTGATGTTGACTTGTAGTTGTTGCTCCATTTCAAATTAGCTTTTGTTCTTATTTGCTTTGTCTCCAAATTTCTGATTTCTAAATTTCTATCATATAATGATATCTTCTTATCTTAGATTTTGATTGAAGGTACTTTTCAACTTCCAATTCTCAGCTTTGTAGCCTCAAGCTCAACAATTCCCTTCTTCTAGCAGCATTTTTGTTGATGTGTGTTTTAACACTTCTCAACACAAGAAATGCATAAGCACACTACCTCTCTTGAACAGAAATATCCAACATCAAGTTGTTGAAAATTACCCCAAGGTCTCTCGAGTGTTAGGTCTTGACAAGCTTGGAATCTCTCAGTTGGTTGATGTTTTTTTTTGGTAACACAAGGTGGTCTTACATATGAGTTACAAAGTGTGAGAAGTTGGGTTGAAAACACAGTTTCAAAGTGCTAGAAGTGAATGAATAGTGGTTGTCCACTCAAAACAACAAGATGAAACTCACCAAGTTCATCTAATTTAGCTTCATGGTGATGCTTGAGATCCTACTCTAACAAAGGAATAAAAGAAATAGAAAAAGAAAAAGGGTTAAGAAAGTTGTTCTAAATATAAGCTATGAATGAAAAGTAACAATGGTGGTTGCTACAGTAGACAAGCTTCCTAAACTGAGTTTTGCTTGACCAAGAGAAACCTACAGCTTCACAAAACTAGTGCAATCTTCTAAGGTCTATTGATTTTCACATTGCACATACACATCATGACCATGAAATTGAACTAGGTCACAACAATGACATAAAGAAGCCTAGACTAACTTTGCACAATATCTTGTCATCAACAAGTGCTAAAATTATGGGTTGAAAGCTCATCAAATACTATAACATCATTATAACAGTCATTCAAGAAACTAACATCTAAAACTAACTTGGAAGTAGAACCATGCATGCATAATGATCAAACTCAAAAGAAACACCCATAAATCATGCAATGTTGCTCTCTATTGCTGCAAAATTCCTTTACACCAATTCTCCAACCATTTACAAATGAGGGGTAAGCCCCTATTTATAGTTTTCCAAAGCCCAAACGAATGGTTAGGATTGATTTACAATGAGTGGCTCAAATTTGTTTACATTAGGGTTTCACCTACCCTCCATTATATGGAAATTTTAAATACATCCTTTGTCTCATTCCTATTTTGTCTGTAGTGACCTATTACTGTAGCAATTTTGGCATTTAGTTGATTGCCTTTTGTGGTAGCTGAAATTGTTTGAAGGTTTCCTTCTACTTGATGTGTTTCCAACATCTTTTAGTGAATTAGACGAGCCTTGTTGTAGTTTTGAGCCATTATGAAATGATTAAGTTGTCCTTGATCTGATGAGACATCTCCTGATAGATTACAATTATTTTAGAAAAAAAAAAAAAATAGCTTCATCTTCTCGAACAACCATTTGTGTCCTTGGTACTGTCTCTTCATGACACGCTGTCATACACTAGCCAATCCTGCCTTATGAGTTTATCATTGCTTGGTTGTCTTTTAAGTGCATCATTTGGGGAATTGAGATCTTCTCGATTTGGATTCATATGTGATCTTTGGTTATTGTTTCCTTGGTAAGCGACATACAACCCTCCAGCATGAATCATGTTCTTTATGAATCATTTCCCTTTTCTAGCAATCTTAATTTTTTTAGCATACTCCTGTGATCGGTGATGAACCTAGTTTATGGTCTAATTTTTGGGTAGAATTTATGATTTTTTTGCTAAAGTTATCATGGACCTTGACGCTAAGTGTTGATATTTTTTATGATATTTCCTCAAAACTATAGACATTGGGCCTAATCTTATTTCTGCAAATCTTTAATGACATTGGCATGTTATATAGACTATCTATATTAATTTTTCATGTGATTAATGAATGTTCTTTAAGGTAGTTATAGATATGCAATTATTGTGCGTGCTAACATTGCCATGTAGATATAATTTGAAGATACTAAATTGAGAAAGACACCGCCAATTGGGCATAGACCATAATGTCCAACAACAGAATCATTCAAAGGTCAAAGGAGGAGGATAGCAGGAGATTCCCCATGCAAATTGAATGTAGCCACCTTGTAGTGGAATTTGATGTTCTTGAGCAAGTATTGGTGTTACTATTGTGCTAAATCTTTGGACACTTTGACCAGATTTCATGCGCGCGTAACAACCTCTCCATTTTCTCTGCTTTCCCTAAATTGGCATCCTCCCAATTCGCGGAGTTGACTTCCTTGCTTACTTGGTAGTATAAATAAGGATCAAATGCTCCTTTTTAGAAGGTTGCGCGATCTGATATTGTACTTGCATTCTTAGTTTTCAGTGATACAATTATGCTACTCTTTTATACTCATGTTTCTTGATGAATAAAATAAAGTTCTGAGTTTGAGCATCTGAGTTTTCGTTAGTTGTAGAGGATACTCATCCAAGGGGTCCCACTTGGTGAGGAATACATCCTTGGCTTAGTTTAGCCTAGTTGTTACTTTTTGTTCATTAATTAGTTAAGAATCTAGTGCTGACTATTCCTGTAGCCATTAGAATTTCATTATGTGACTGTTCTTGCAGCCAAAGTAGATAGATTTTTTTTTTTGTTCAAATTTTTATTTTTGTCATGCATTTGAAGCTTAGTATGGTTGTTGGTTGATGTTCAACATTTATGTTATTCCTTTCCAAGCAATTTACTTTCAACATTGCATCTTTCTTAGCTATATAATGAAAATGGCTACTTTGAGTTCCTAGTGCACATACTGTGCTGACCAATTTCAAGTTCACATCCTTGTGTTGACAAGTTAAATGCACCTTTATGATGATTGAATGGCTATTCAGTTTAGATGTCCAATCTCTAAATAAGAGTTGTAAGAGCTTAGTTGTTAAATCATTGTAGGAGGCCAACATTTTTGGTGCAGTTGCCAAGGATGGTGTCAAACTAGGGAGTTCTTTGGAGTCATTGGTAGTTTTTCTTGTTGTAGTATTTCTAAAAGTTGTTCTTAGTATACCCTCATTTAGGAAGTAATGACCCCCCTTATTCTTTACCAATTCTTTGTGTGAGTTGGATGATAGTGAGTTAATATCACATGCATAGAGGAAGGAGAAGGGATACTTATGGGAGATTCCTTCCTAAAAATCATAATCCATTCTAGCTAGTTGAATATCAAAAACTACCAAGAGAAGAATAAGAAGATTCACACCTCTTTGCTGATGCATTTCTTGATCGAACTAGCTATGAAGTTTCCGCTAAAGACCAAAATCAGCTTGAGAACCCCTTTTCTTTGGAAGTACATCAAGTAGGCATGGGTGATACAAATAGGAACATACCTAACCAACTAGCTTTTCCTTTCCCTATTTCCCTTCAGAATGAAGTTGACAACATCAAAAATATCCCTGCTTCAACACTCCCCAATTTTTATGGACTTGTCATAGAAGATCCTAATACCATCTTGTTTGAGTTTGACATACTCTATAGGAGTTATGACTATACCACCAATGCCAATAGGATTAAGCTATTTCCTACCACTCTAAAAGAAGCTACATTAAGATGGTTCATGAGTCTATGCAGAGATATTGTGGAAACCTAGGAGGACATGAAGACAAAATTCCTTCAGAAATACAAGGAGTATTGTAGGGGAAGTGACATGAGAGGAGGTGACATTTTTAGGATGCAACAAAAGGAAGATGAGATCCTAGAGGATTATATTGCAAGGTTTTTGTTTTTCCTACAATAATCTCCTCACCATACACTTAATGAAGACTCAAAAAAGTTGCTTTTCCTAAAAGGAATCAATGATAGTTGTACCGATCCCTTGGACCTGATGGGAGGAGGAAGTATCTCCCAAGTTCCTTGGGAGGACATCAAGAAAATATGCCAGAACTACTCTAGGGAAGCCTCAAAGAAAGGGAGAGCTTACCAATCTTCCATGGGTAAGTCATCTACCGGTGAAGTTTCAAGAATGGAGATTACTCATTTTCTAGCAGACTTTAAGCAAGACATAAATAATCTAGCTACTCAGTTGGATACACTTCAGGACAAGAAGAAGCAAGAGGAGGCAGAGGCAATATTGGAAGAGTATTTCCCCCATTATAGACAAAAGAAGAAGGACTGCAGATGAAAGATGGTAGCTAATATTGAAGGAAAGAAAATCACACTCAAGTTCAAGCCAATTTAGATTGAAGAAGATCAAGTCTACTATGTTGCACAAAGGAGGCCTTGCGCTCTAAGACAAGGTATGCCATCAGATCCACTCTCTTATGCTGAGCCATATCTCAATTCCTATTCATTTGGTAACCAATGGCAGCCCCCATATCCATCTAGCTATGGAGGATATCCACCATAGCCTTAGGTTAACCTTCTAAATGCTTGGATCAATCCTCAAAACTCTCCACCCTAGTGGCAACAACCTCAAGGGATTTGGAAACAATTTCAAGGCCATTGGCAGCCACCTCTAGGAAATTGGCAACAAACAAATCAATGGAGGGGAGGACAACAATGGCCTACCTAGAAAACTAGTTACATGCAACCATCTTCTCGGCCCCAACAACCTGCTATAATGCCTCCACCTACTAATTCAAGCTCAAATGCACCTAAAGCTACTCAGCTACTAGCTCAGCTCACACCCAATCCAAATAACAAACCACAACAACAGACTGTATACTCTACTGATTCAAATCAATTCCTTGCATATGTTATGAGTGTAAGTGACATCCACTTGCATTCATGAACTACTTTACCAGCCCCTTTCAAGCCCATTATCATTGATCTTCCTATGGAAGAGGAAGAGGAACCTCTGAATGATTCCATTCAGCCAAGTGCACCTAAAAGTCATGAACCAGTCCAAGTCAATCAAACTAAAAAAGAACCACCATTTCCTTAGAGATTGAAAGTTTCTAAGAAGAAGGAAGAAAAGGACACAACCTCTGACATCTTGGATCATTTGAAGCATATATGTGTCCAAATATCCCTATTTCAGGCCATAAAAGATGTCCCAATCGATGGCACGAAAATCAAAGAAGAATGCATCAAGAAGCTAGGCAGGAAGAAGAAAGACCCCACTATGGTTCATGTGGTGGGACAACCAGCTGACATCATGCTTGAGAAAGTGACTATCCCTAAGTAAAATGACCCAAGCAATCCTATGGTAGCAGTTGTTATAAATGGGATTCAAATAAAGAATGCTTTGATTGATTTAGGGGAAGAAATAAATGTAATGACCAAGGACATCCTACAACAACTAAACATTGCAAGCATGAGATCTACTCCTATTGTCTTGGAGCTTGCTGATAGTTCTACTATTAACACTGATGGTATAGTGGAGGACCTTGTGGTAATTCTAGACTCCTAGGAGTACCCAACAAACTTCATGATTCTTTCTCTTAAAGCTACACTAGGCAGGTATCCCATTATTCTTGGAAGTCCATGGTTAGCAACTGCAGACGTATATATTGGATGTCAGTCAGGTGACATGACCATTTTTTATGGGAAGAGTACCAAAATTTTTATTCTTTATCCTCCTACTCAGCCATCCCATGATGAGGATAATCCCATGTGGCCACATGTTGGTGAAGAGGTTGAGGAAGTTAATTCTATGGCGCAACTTATGATGTTAGGCAGAAGCTCCTTCATACAGCTTCAACACAAAGATGAAGTATTGGTTAACATCATTTAGAACCATTGTGAAGTGGAGGAAGCATCATCTTCTCATTCTGCTACTCCAGTCAAGACACTTATGCCTGCTCTTCCTATAACCACTATTCCTACAGAAGTTCTTCCTGCAACCACTCTTCATGCAACCATTGTTCCTATAGATAGACTTCCTACAACAACAAGTATGTCCCATGCATTGCTACCATATGAATTCAAGGTACCATGTGTCAATGAAGCAACTATGATAGAGTCAACAACACAATTACAAGTGTCAGAAGGAAAGTATCTAAATGTTAACAAAAAACTGAGTGAAGAACAACAATTATTATTGGCAAACTTATTGAGGACCCATCAACATGCATTTACGTGGGACTATAATGAGATGAAGGGAGTGGATTCTAAGCTTTGCACTCAAAGAATTTACATCAGAGATGATTGCACCCTAGTGAGGCAACCACAAAGGAGAATTAACCCTGCACTGAGAGAAATTGTCAAAGGAGAACTGCAAAAATTACTAGATACCGGATTTATCTACCCCATTTCAGATATCTAGTGGGTGTCTTCATTAGTAATTGTGCCTAAAAAAGGAGGGAAATGGTGAGTTTGTGTTGATTACAGGGAACTTAATGTTGCCACCAAAAAGGACCATTTTCCCTTACCTTTCATACATCAAGTTTTGGACTCACTTGCAAGAAAACAATACTTTTCTTTTCTAGATGGATTCAACAGCTACAACTAGATCCAAATTGCACCAGAGGACTAGGAAAAGACCACCTTTACCTATCCATGGGGGACCTATGATTACTCGGTACTCCCATTCGGCTTATGCAATGCATCTGCAACTTTTCAAAGGGAAGTCATTAGCATATTTTCAAACATTTCTCATGATTGCATGGAAATTTATATGGATGATTTCACCACCTATGGTGCTGATTTCAATGAAGCATTGGAGAATCTCAGGAAAGTCCTAGAGAGATGTGAAGATCACAATCTCTCTTTAAATAGTGAAAAGTGCTTCATGATGAAGCAGGAAGGTGTAGCTCTTGGAGACTACATCTCTCACAAAGGAATTCAAGTAGATCATTCAAAGATTGAGGTAATCACAAATCTGCCCACACCTACAAAACTAAAGGATGTTAGGAGTTTCTTGGGCCATGCAGGCTATTATTGGAGTTTCATCAAGGATTTTAGCGTAACAGAAACACCATTGTATACCCTCCTCACTAAAGATCTTGAATTCCAGTGGACTGAAGATTGTGACAAGACATTTTCTGATTTTAAGGTAGCCTTGACTCATGCTACTGTACTCAAAGGACCTAATTGGGAGCTTCCTTTCCACATCCATACAGATGCATAAAATTATTCCATAGGAGAATTCTTAGGCCAGAAAGAAGGAGCTATTGAAAATTCCATTTATTTTGTCAGCAAAAATTTGCAAGGAGTTGAATTCAACTATACAGCGACAGAGAAAGAAATGCTGGCAGTGATCTATGCCTTGAACAAATTCAGGCATTACATAACAGGCTACCAGATATTTGTGAACACTGATCATGCAACCATTAGATATCTCATGAATAAACCTCTGATCAAAGGTAGGCTAGAAAGATGGATATTTTTGATGCAGGAATTTGACATAACCATTGTGGATAAACCAAGGAAGGTCAATGTTGTTGAAGATTTTTTCTCAAGGTTGACTACATCATAAGATAATCAAGCCATAGATGACTCTTTTCCTGGGGAGCATCTATTCTCCATCAGTGTACAAACACCCTAGTATACTAACATAGCTAACTATCTGGTCATAGGTAGAGTTCCTCCTCACTTCTCTCCAAAGGAGAGAAGGGCACTCATTGAAAAATATTTTCCTTTCTCATAGATTGTTGGATGTTTGTTTTATACTGGACCAGACCATGTCATGAGGAGATGTGTGAGAGAAGATGAGACATATGACATTTTGCATGTATTCCACAATGAACCATGTGGAGAACATTTTGCAGCCAAGAGGACAACAATGAAGATTTTTAACATAGGATATTACTGTCCAACACTTCACAAGGATGCAGGAAGGTATATTAGAAAATGTGATAGATGTCAAAGAATGGGTAGAACAACTAAATCTGATGAGATGACACTTTTTCCTCAGGTATTAATCACTCCCTTTGACAAGTGGGGATTAGATTTTGTAGGACCCATTGACTCTCCATCAAAGGGTAAGTCTTATATCCTGGTATGCACTGATTATGTAACTAAATGGGTAGAAGTTAAGGCCACTAAGCATGCAAGAGATAACAAGGTTGTAGAATTTCTTTATGAGGATATTTTCACAAGGTATGGAGTTCCAAGAGAGAGTGACTGATCAAGGGACTCAATTCACATCAACCCTTGTTGCAATGCTAGTTAATGAGTACAGTATAAGACATAGGAAATCTACTCCTTATCACCCCCAAGCCAATGGTCAAGTTGAGGTGACCAACAGAGAAATTGAAGCTATTATGACCAAATCATAGCTATCCACAGAAAGGACTGACCAAATAGATTGCTAGAAGTTGTTTGGTCCTACAAAACTACTTGGAAAAAAACTATAGGTTTCACTCCATTTGAGTTGTTGTATGGAAAAATAGCCATGATGCCCATTGAATTTGAAAATAAGACTCTTAGGACTGCAGTAGATTTGGGGATGGATATCTTTGAGGCACAAAGCAAAAGAATCTTGTAGCTGAATGCTTTGGATGAGATGAGGAGAGTAGCCTCGCATCACATGGAGGTAGTGCAAAATCAGAGAATGAAGTGGCATGATAAATTTAACAAGGACAAGAAATTCCAACCATTAGACTAGGCATTGCTTTATGATTCCAAATATTAGGACAATGCTGGAAAATTACAAACAAGGTGGATAGGACCATATGATGTTGCTGAAGTATTCCCTAATGGTGTTGTTCAACTCACTACTATTGACCCAGTCAGATTCAAGTTGCTTGTCAATGGTCATCACCTTAGATTATATCACAAGCAGACTTCCAAGGAGGAGTTCCTACAACAATTCACTCAGCATGTTGCACCCAAACTTCCTGCAGCCAAAGGAAGTGGACCTATTGTCCCTCCTTCTGGCTAATTAAGGTATGTACTTGTCATAATAAAGACTTGCACTTCTGTGGGAGTCCATTTCTTCACCCATCCACCCATCCGCCCATCCATTTCCACCTTTCTCTCTCTTCCATCACATCACTTCATTCCACCTCATTTTCATTAATTTCTCAACTTATTTCCTAAAAAGGTGAATGGTACTTCTCTACAATCTTTGCAACGAATCCTCCACACATTCATGTATGTGTGCATTAATTGCTATATCTTAATTATCTTTTAGTGCATTCATTTAATTGTTGTACATTAATATGGACATTCACCATAACATGCCATTATTCCCTACCCCTATCAAATCATCATTTTTCATGTGAGGAAACGTGCCCAAATTTAAATTGGAGGGGAGGAAAAGATGTGAATACTTTGCCCACATGTCTGTTAGTGCTGGTCTATGTTAGCAAAATTTAAATTCAGTCGATTTGAAATCTGAGTGAGAGGATGGCTCGCATGTGTGAAGTGACACCAACTATCGCCACCATTTCTCTCCATCATAGCTTTCCTTTATTATTCCTTCCTTTCCATTATTAACCCTGTCACAATATCAAGCTACAAATAAAAGGTAACAAGGGAAAATTCAGTCGACATTGGCATTGGAAATTTAGCAAGTGTTGCAGGAAGGTGAATTTGGTTTTCAGACGAGAATTGTAGGAAGGAAACCATAGAGTGATTCTTTGCTTGCATACAATGGGAGGTGGGTTAATTCAAAATGAACCCATGGTGCACGATGTATTACTGTAGGATGCACACTACCTAGCTGAATTCAGGAACTATGGCTGGTTAGATTATTTCATGAAGCTAGATGGTTTTGATGAAGGCATTGCACTAGAATTCACCTAGACATTGTCTAAAGGGAAAGCCATGGTAAAAGGGTTGGAAGTATTGGCTACCAAAGAAAGGATTGTAGAAGTTACAGGGTTACCTAATGATGGTGAAGATTACCTTGTTTCCAGAGATGCTAGGTTAGTCAAGACCAAATTTATAGAACCAAGCAACCCTCCATTGAACATAGATAAACAAGGGGCGAAGACAATTTCTTTTCCTGAGCCATCGAAGCAGATAGTTGTTTATCTCATAAAATATATCACCTGTGAAGGACACCAGTCAAATCTACATTCTGTGCATTTTAAATTCATGAATCACATGAGGCACAGAAGGAGGATGAATGTGTTGAATGTACTATGTAACCTTCTTTCAATCATGGTGGTCAAGACTCAAAAAGGTAGGGACAATTTCGTTTCCTACCATTGTTTGATTAAATTGCTAGTTGAGAAGTCTCTACATGATGTATCTGAAATGACCCGGGAAGAATTCATAAAATTGATCAAATTAGACTTGAGCACTTGCAACCTAGGGTTTTACCTCAACCCTGTAGGTCTAGTAGGAGATTGAGCACAACTGAAGCCACTCTTGGTGCTTCAACTTTTGGTCCAGGCCCTAGTGCAAACCCTCCTGCAATAGAAGAAACCACAAAAATCAACTCATATGGGACAAAGCACTCAGAAAATGAAAGTTCTCCTCTTGATTTTGATGATGATATTCCACTTGGAATCCTAATGAAAATTAGGGCACATAAAAGAGAGGCAGAAATGAGAAAAGGAAAAGCCAAGAAGCAGCCGACAGAAAAAGAAGTACCAAGCTCTAGGAAGTGGAAGGCTGACACTGTTCATCCTATATCCAAAGAAAAACATGAGAACCCTCCTAGAAAATCAAGAATAGCTGGTCTAACCTTACGTATGCCTCCACAAGAATGCCCTAATTCTAGAGAAATTTCACAGGGGGACACAAAATCTCCAATGGGGCAGGTGAATATCGAAGAAAGGATGTATTTAAGATGACAACAAACATAACATTGGCAGATCTTGCTGACATTGTAGAACAAGTGGAGAATCAAGGGTATGAAGAAAATCAAGATTTCCTGTAGCAAGAGTCCCTGCAACAATAGCAAAAACATGAAAAATCAGTACCCCTGCAGTCAAAATTGACGAGACAGCTTGAATCCTTGTAGTTAGTACTATATGGAGAGCAAGCATCAGTGCCAGGGAAAATGTTGGTGGGAATGCATAAACCCCCTAATTTCTCAATGCACATGGTAGATATGCATTTATGGAAAGAGATACAAAGAAGAGAGGAAGAATGGAAGGAGGAGAAGCACAAATTGAAGAAGGAAATTCAAAAGAAAGATGAGCAGATTGAAGACAAGGATGTAGAGATTTCCACCTTGAAGAAGAATGTGAATGATATGGCAGCCTTAGTACCATAGATTTTTGAGTGCAGGGCCCCTCCAAGGGTCTATGCTCTGAATTTGAAGGAGAAATATCTTTCTTTTAAGTTGGGAATTGTCTCAAGTTTGAACCCTTTTATTGAAACTACTGTTGAATTTTTCAATGCTTATTGAATTGCTTCCTCTAAAATGAAGAATTTGTTGTGTGAGTTTTATTTGCATAATTATGCTGTGACTCAAGACCATGATTGAAATCCACTAATGTATGTTGGAGATGTCCAATTAAGGGAATTTATGTCTTGGGTACAAAATGAGATTAGTTGGGGACAACAATATGAGGCTTATAAGCAATTGGAGTCCAACATCCCTCTACCCATCAGGGTTGAATCAAGGAATCCAAGGGATATTTATAGGGAATGGCACATAATGCTTTTCAAACCTAGCTATGGTAATAGGATTATGCCTTGGATAGAATCAGTCTACAATGAGTATGAGGTAAAGGAAAAATCAAAAGAGGAAACCATGAAGAGATACCTCTCACAAAGATGGAACAACCAAACTGATGAGCTAAAACAGGCTGAGCCTCATTCCATCCAGAACTATGTTGCAACACTTAAAAGAATTGATAGATATATACAGGTTGGAAGAACAAAGGGACGATTTTGGCTTCCCCTGACTTTTTAGCCACCCCTCTTGATGTGGCCCGTACCAAACTTTAGGTTTTACAACTATGATATTGTTGTAGAGAGATAGAGATGGAGCACATTGGATAGAATGGGAGGATTCTATTGGGACCCTGATTCATGAACAACAAACACTTATGTAGGGAAGTTGTCAGTTGCAAATTTTAGAGCATTGACAGAGTAGAAGAACAACCCTTCCCTTGCCGAAGGACTAGTAAGACCTTAGGTTGGGGGGAGTGATGAGACTAGTTTATGGTCTAATTTTTGGGTAGAATTTATGGTTGGTTTGTTGAAGTTATCATGGACCTTAACATTAAGTGTTGATATTTTTATGATAAATATTCCTCAGAACTATAGACATTGGGCCTAATCTTATTTCTACAAATATTTAATGACATTGGAATGTTCTATAGACTATCTATATTAATTCTGCATTTGATTAATGAATGTTCTTTGAGGTAGTTATAGATATGCAATTATTGTGCTTGCTAACATTTCCATGTAGATATAATTTGAAGATACTAAATTGTGAAAGACACCGCCAATTGGGCATGCACCATAATTTCCAACAAGGGAATCGTTCAAAGGTCAAAGGAGGATGACGACAGGAGATTCCCCATGCAAATAAAATGTAACTTCCTTGTAGTGGACTTTAATGTTGTTGAGCAAGTATTGGTGTTACTGTTGTGCCAAATCTATAGAAATGTCTGACCAGATTCCATGCACATGTAACTGCCTCTCTATTTTCTCTGCTTTCCCTAAATTGGCGTCCTCCCAGTTCGTGGAGTTGACCGCCTTGCTTAGTTGGTAGTATAAATAAGGATCAAATGCTCCTTTTCTTAAGGTTGCACAATCTAATATTGTACTTGCATTCTTAGTTTTTAGTGATACAGTTATGCAACTCTTTTGTACTCATGTTTTCTAATGAATAAAATAAAGTTTTGAGTTTGAGCATCTGAGTTTTCGTTAGTAGTAGAGGATACTCGTCCAAGGGGGGCCACTTGGTGAGCAATCCATCCTTAGCTTAGTTTAGCCTATTTGTTACTTTTTGTTTAGTAATTAGTTAAGAATCTGGTGCTAACTATTCTTGTAGCCACTAGAATTCCATTCTATGACTAATCCTACAACCAAAGCAAACATAGTAGTTTTTTTATTTTTTGTTCATATTTTCATTTTTGTCATGCATTTCAAGCTTAGTATGGTTGTTGGTTGATGTTCAACATTTATGTTATTCCTTTCCAATCAATTTCCTTTCAACATTGCATCTTTCTTAGTTGTAGAATGAAAATGACTACTTTGAGTTCCTAGTGCACATACTGTGTTCACCCATTTCAAGTTCATGTCCCTTGGTTGACAAGTTAAATTCACCTTCATGATGATTGAATGGCTATTTAGTTTAGATGTCCAATCTTTGAATCACAGTTGTAAGAGCTTAGTTGTTAAATCATTGTAGGAGGCCAAAAATTGACATGTGCAGATCCAACATACAACCCCCAATCTTCAACCTTGACTTGAATTATGCCCCATAGTCCAACTCGTTCACATGAAAGCTGGTTCCTTTCCTTTGCGGTCATCTCCCATTCTTCTTTTAGGTATGAATCCTCGGGTAGGTGCACTTGAGTTGCTAGCCCCGCATTCAAACCCCTCCTTGCCACATTTACACCTACAAGCAATTCCCACAACAAATAGTAAAAATGTATCCCATAATGCATACTCATAAGTAAATGATGTTGAATGATAAAGATATTGTCAAGGAAATTCAAATATTTTTAAAGTGCGAATACTAAGACATAGAATATTAAGATATCATTGAGGCACAATGGATATTCCAAAAGCAACAACTTATTATGGACCTCGTTTAATTTCTTGGTATTGTTAACCCGAGCGAGTCCACACTCTGAGTAATGGTTATTTCATTTATCCCAATCACAAATATGATCAATTGAAAAGCTTGCGATGTGATTTCATCTTCTCACATTCACTATCTATCTCAAGGCCAAATAAGAACATTTTGATTTGGTTGACCTACCTACTTTATAATCACCATGAGGAATTATAAAATCCCCTCACCCATTACCCGATCCACTCCATGGAATATTTTTGTACAAGGTGTGAGGATCAACAAGATTTAGCAAATAACACACCATCCCATCTATAACTCTTATCAAAATTCATACTCCTTCCAGTGGCATGGGATAGCCTGCCATCATCAGGCTCATTATCGTTGTGGGCCATCATTATTCCATGTTGCGAATGGTGCACCAAAAAGGGTGTATGCAGGAAGAAACCAACAACGAACCTCCTAAGTGATGCCATGAATTTTGGGCTCCGCATCAAAGAAAGTCGTCAGAGACATTGATGCAGATGGTCATGTTATCGATGTCATTTGAAAATAGTGAAACATTGACCGCATTCCGTGTGAGAATTCCCGCAAAAGAAAAATCCATGTGCCTTAATTGACTGAGTTCACTCTGCCTCCTTCCTTGTGGCTACGATCTTTGTGTTTTAATCCTCTTCCTCCCTATAAGGATCCACTTGAATTAACTCTGTTTGGAACTGCATCAACCGGCAGGGGCAATGAATTTGAAGGCGTCTCATCCTAGCCCATTAGTCGAGCAATACCACTAGGAATCCTCCTCTTATTGACAGCATGTAAAACTCCCTAATTTAGCACATAATTTGGATCAGAAGGCCTGAAAGTGATGTTATCAGTACCCTTTTCATAGAGCAATTTCTACCTATAAGGCTAGCTCAAATGGCATCCCTTAGATCCTGATTCGATGATTTCCCAAACTCTCCCTATGCCGATCAGGGATTATAATATGTGAACATCCCATCTATGGATGTTGCCACCCTTGGTCATACATCCTTTCGAAAGGACTTTTAATTTCTCCTCTGCAGTCGGCCTCCCTACTTGTTTCCTTAAGCCTTCTCTCTTCAAAGTTTTTCCTTCAGAGTTTGTAACCCAGCCTTGCCCGTGAGTTATTGATCCTTACACAACCAACGTTTTTGTTGTCCATCTTATGATGTTACTAGGACTTCACGGCTCGGGCCATGTTTGGTTTTGTCTCCTAAATGTGCGGCAGCTGGCTCCTCACAGTCTATACACAATTTAGTGGCTCATATTATTGAATTGTGGTTGCTCTAGGAAGAACCGTTCATTATAAATAGCTTTGTTTATGTGCAAGGGGATTATACGATGACATAGTGTCTAGAATTCAAACATCGATCTCCCAATGGAGGGTGCTTTAGCTAGCACATTAAGTAGCGGTTTCGATAGCATAAAGGTTTATCGAACAATAGTTTATCAAAGTTATGTCTTCCCTACGATGGTGAGCTTATTGATGTCCATCAGAGATTCATGAATACCTTTCGCTTCAATCGCCACACCCATACTAGCATATTCTTAAGTGTTTCATGAGGATGAGTAATGTCCATGCCCCCCCACACTGTCATGATTTAATCTTGGGAGAATGCTAAATACGAGATTATGGAAAATGGGAAGTGGCCATAGAAAGGCCGAAACAAAACAGTGAACCCATAAGCCAATTGTGTGTGAGTAATACGTGCAAGCATGCGTGAAGAGACCAAAATAACAACACTAAGAAGACATCCCTTGTGGATGCGAATCCCACATGGGCATGTGCAGGATCATCATGGAAAGAATAGGCCCTTAAGTGGCAAAAAATTCAAAAAAATTAGAGTTAGGCAACTTGACGTAAAAATTTGAATAAGTTATCTATATTATTTCAAAAATATGTAAGAATATAATTTGTAGCAAATTGAATGTAGTTTCTAAACTACTAGGTTTGTTTAAAAATCTACTTGGTGAAAATTTGAAATTTCAATGTAGTATTACTTAAATTTTAGGGAAAAATAAGTAGGTGTTTGTCTGACCACCCTAACCACAATAAAATAATAATATTTTTTTTATAAGATATTAGATATAAGTAGAGGACTCATTTCCTGATGTGATGCATATTTTTTTGTAATTTTTTTCCAAGTAAATAATTAATTATGATTTTTTTATTACAACTATTAAAAAATATAAAAACTCGTATGTCTGACCACCTTAACTTGGTCAAAAATTCATGAAATTCAAATTTTATTTTTTAAATCCCATAGTATGTGAAGCATACAATGCGACCCATGTTTTGGATTAAAAAAATGTGATACCCTTTGAAAGCTATAGATATTTTTCAATCAGCCTATCAATAAGGAGTTTAGTCGTAATTTAAATAGAAAATGAATAATAATTACTTATTAAATTCAAAGTAAAGCATAATTTATATTTGTGGAAAGTTGAGAATCTCCTTTAAAAACCCTTTTCGTTTCATCAATTTTGGGTAAAAAAAAGTCGTCAGCCACATACCCATCATATTGCCACTTTTTGGCCCATCATGATCCTACACATACCCACATACAAAATTTCCATTGGGGAGCTTGTAGGTGAAAGGATGTGGGAAGTAGCCAAGTGATGACTGCCATGAAAACAATGATGGGTTGCCATCCTTTGCACGAGCGGGATCCACATATGAGACCACCATTTTAAAGTGCCATTGTTAGGTGAGGTGACAAAGTCATTTAAACAGTGCCATTGTTATCGAACCCTTCCTAGAAGACCTTCATCGAGCCAAAGGATGCGGGGAGATGCATTGAGAGCGACGTTGAGAAGTGGTATTAAGGGGATGGTGAAAGGTATGTGGGAACCCGCATAGCGGGCCCCACGTGGGCGATAGCCACTATTGTTAATTCTTGAGCGACGTCGTCCATTGAAGGAGTTCCTCGTGAATCAGTGAATGAGAGATTCATGAAGAAGACTGACGTGCATAATCAAATGGTCATTGTTATGTGAAGTATGATTCTGTTGCAATCTCATTATTAGGTAATATCCTTGCGGAGTGCTCGCGAGGCAATGACAATATAGGCGATGTCCCTTAAGGCTTATAATGTTAATATGCAAGGACCCCTTGCCATGTAATTTATCAATCAATGTAGACTCTTTATTAATCCTAGACTCCCTCCCTAGAGGTACCCACATCTAAACTCCAACCGTTCTTTTGGAAAGGCCGTGGCGTGTGGTTGTTATAGTGACAATGGATCGATGCGGCAATTTGACTAACATTCTTTGCAAGTGAAGAGCACACCATGGAAGAAGTGATGTGAAGGCCTGCAGTGGGGAGATGGCATTGGTTGTTCGTGGGTCTACAAAGCGAGGAGGCACTAAGGCTTTTCCATTATAAACGGCGTTAAGGTAACTACCACCTTCAGGTGGTGGTCTGCAAGGATGGATCCATTGGCGAGCTTCAACTCAGGAATCAATCACAACTTTATGATCTCATTCCAAGGATGATGTGAAGGCTCAACCATTTGGCAACAGGGGTTGGGGAAGGTAAACCATGCAAATTCCCATGAGCGATTTTAAAGTGCGTTGGGTCGGGTTTGGTTTTGCAACGACAAGAACAGAAGGGTCAACTGCGAAACCTGCCAAGGAAGTGGAAGTCAAGGGTCGGTCACTGTGAAAGTGGAGAAATGAGAATGGAGATCCACAAAATTGTGGATCTGTGAATGTTGACAGACGCAACAATGAGAACGGTTGTTGGGTCCACATGTCGAGTGAACACGGGGGCTCAGCCACAGGTGAACGATGGACTGCAATGACGAATGGCAAGGGGAAACTCATAGATGCAGGTCCGCAAGGGCCAATAGATGTCAGGGAAAAGACCAAGGGGAAACCCACAAGACAGCCCGCAAAGCCAAATGACTTGGAAAAATTTAGGTAGGTGAATTTCGGCCAATATGAAGCTGATCATTTCAAGGCTCATGACTGACTTGGGCTAGGAAATGGGGGCATGCAATGAAAGACGAGAGAAAAGCAACCCATCTGGAGTGAAAATGACCCATCAGGAGTAAAAGAGGGGGTCCCTGCCTTTGGCGGGGAGTGTGTGCAAAACATGCACAACAATCCCTCAACCCTTAAACCCTTAAACACTCAACCCTAAACCCTAAACCCTTAACCCTTAAACCCTCTACCCTCTACCCTCAACCCTAATCCCTCAACCCTTAAACTCTTAAACCCATGTAAACTCTCTACCCTAATCCCTCAACCCTCAACCCTTAATCCCTCAACCCTTAAACCCTCAACCCTTAACCCTCAACCCTCTACCCTCAACCCTTAAACCCTAATCCCTCAACCCCTATACCCTCTACCCTATACATTAGACCCTCAACCCTAATCCCTCAACCCTATACCCTCAATCCTCTACCCTCAACCTTAAGCCTTCAATCCTCAAACCTTAAACCCTCTACCCTCTACCCTATATATTAAACCCTCAACCCTCAATTCTCAATGCTATACCCTTAAATCCTAAACCCTCAACACCTATACCCTCTACCCTACACATTGGACCCTCAACCCTAATATTTAGACCATATGTACTCTCAACCCTAATCTCTCAACCTTGTACCCTCAACCCTATAGGTCTTCAAACCTATATCCTCAATTCTCAACCCTTTACCCTATATATTGGATCCTCAACCCTCATATATCTTTGTCCCTCCCTCCTCTTCTCTCCTCTTTATCTCACTTCTCCCTCCATCTCTCCCTCCATCCATCCCTCCCTATCCACCCTAATCCCTCAACCCTATACCCTCAACCCTTAAACCCTCAAACACTCAACCCTAAACCATCAACCCTCAACCCTTAAACACTAAACCCTTAAACCTCTCCTCAACCCAATACCTTCTACCCTTAACACTAATCCCTCAACCCTAATCTCTCAACCCTTAAACCCAAGTAAACTCTCTACCCTAATCCATCAACCCTCAACCCTTAATCCCTCAACCCTTAAACCCTCAACCCTCTACGCTCTACCCTCAACCCTCAAGCCTTAAACCCTAATCCCTCAACCCCTATACCCTCTACCCTATACATTGGACCCTCAACCCTAATCCTCAACCCTATACCCTCAATTCTCTACCCTCAACCTTAAACCCTCAACCCTTAAACCCTAAACCTTTAAACCCTCTACCCCTCTACCTATACATTAAACCCTCTACCCTCAATTCTCAACCCTCAACCCTTAATCCCTCAACCCTCAACCCTTAAACCCTAAACCCTCGACCCCTATACCCTCTACCTTATACATTGGACCCTCAACCCTAATCCTTAAACCATATACCCTCAAACCTATACCCTAAACCCTCTACCCTCAACCCTAAATCCTTTAACCCTAAACCCTTAAACCTTCTACCCTCTACCCTCAACCCTAATCCCTCAACCATGTACCCTCAACCCAATACTCTAAACCATCAACCCTATAGGTCCTCCACCCTAATCCCTCAACCCTATACCCTCAACCCCTATCCCTTTCTCTCTATATATCTATCTCACCTCTCTCTCCATCCCTCTCTCCTACCCTCTCTAATTGTCTCTATCTACCCTCTCACTCTTTCTACGCACCTCTTGCTCAATCAATCCATACCATTCTCTCTCACTCTGTCTATCTATCTCTCTATCTCCCTCCCACTACCTTTCCATCACTCCCTCTCTCTCCCACTCCCTCTCTCTCCCTATCTCTCAAGTCTCTCTCTCTCTCTCTCTCTCTCTCTCTCTCTCTCTCTCTCTCTCTCTCTCTCTCTCTCTCTCTCTCTCTCTCTCTCTCTCTCTCTCTCTCTCTCTCTCTCTCTCTCTCCCTTATATCTATCCCTCCCACCCTACCTAGATAAGTCCCTCTCACTCCATCCCCCTCTCTCTCTTCCTCTCTCTCAAGTCACTCCCTCCCACACCCTCTCCCTCTCTTAGGTCTCTCACTCTCACACCCTCTCTCCCCCACTCCCTCTCTTTCCCACTCCCTCTCACTACCTATATCTCAAGTCTTTCCCTTTCACCCCCTCTCACACTCTCAAGTCTCTCCCTCTGGCACCCTACCTACATAACTCTCTCTCTCTACCCCACCCCCCCTCTCTCTCTCTCTCTCAGGTCTCTCCCTCCCACTCTACTTAGGCAACTCTCTCTCTCTTAAAATTTTCCCTCCCTCTAAATACATACATAAACGCATACATATAAGCATAATACATATGTACATACAATCCTACATATGTACATACAATCTTACATACATACATACATATAGGCATACATACATACATACATGCATTGATACATACATGCATACATACATACAAGCATGCATACATACATACATACATGACATACAAGCATACATGTACATAAAAACATACAAATATATAAATATACATTCAATAGAGTAGCATTTAACACAAAGAAATACATAACACGAGCAAATTATAATGCGCTCACATTATGTCTTGCTAGACATGTCCTACACAAACACAAAAACCATGTCAAAACTAAGATATAACATGAGCGTGTTATAATGTGCTCACGTTGTATCCTGCTTTGGGAATCCCCAAGCCTTGGTCTTGGTATTTTCCTTGGAATACCAACCCAAAGGCTTGGAGGGCCTTCCCAGTGACCAGAGATTTTTTTTTTCAAATTCTACAATATTTCACATAATCGGGTTCATGCTCACCATTAGGATTGCAGGTGTTTCAATGTCAAACAAATCGAACACCTGTGTAATGTTAGGCTCGCTCTCTCTTAGCTATCCAATGATATAATTTTTTTCACTTTTTGACAATGTTAAACCTTTGATCTATAATTTCTTTTGTTTGTGTGTCTCTTTTTGGGCAAAAACCAGTGTTTGGTGTTTTTTTGTTATAAATTAACCATTCATCGAAATTTCAAATAAATTACATTTTTATAAACTAGACTCCATTATACAAATATTAAAAAAAATTCAATCAGTTTCCAAAATTTGTAAGGGTAGCATGGCCAAAATTTGTTTTTTAGGAAGTGTCCACTTTGAAAATTAGTAAAAAATCCAATATTCATTAAAAAATTATCAAAAAAATTGTGCGTCAACTACACACTGTTAGCTAATTTCTCACCGAAGTGATTTTAAAAATACTTAAAAAGTTCACCATGCTACATTCCCACAAAAGTTGCGATGATATATTTTTCTAACAAAAACAACACCAATTTTTGCAGGCCCCTCTTTTGAACCCTTAATCTCAACTTTCAAAATAAACTAGTATTTTAAAAAGTAGACTCGAATAACTATGATCCTTTTTTTTGTTGTATCTCAAAAATTTGAGGGTAATTATCCTCAATTTAACATCCAAGGTCAGTATTTCCTGTTTAAGAAAAAAAATGCCCTCTTAAGCCCCCTTTTTGGCCCCCTATCTTTTTGCACTTACCCTTAGATCTAATGGAAGATATTTTGTTGGCCTATCTTTCCCTAGAATGTAACCCTATTTTATGAGGGTGTTGTATTATGGCTGCAATAGAGAGACAGTGATGTATTCCAAGAGTCTGAAAGTGGTCATGTTGTCTCTAGATCTTTGAATGATTATACTCCTATGGCAAGCTTGCTCTACAAGTATATTGTAATATTTTTGATTGTTGAATAATATATTAGGTGAATTTTGGAGTGTGGGGATTTTCTCCCGAAAGTGTTTTCCCCACATAAATCACTATGTCGTGGTATGCATGATATTTATGTTTATTTATGTTTAATTTTATGTAACTATTAAAGATCTGTAAAGTTTTGCATTATTCTCCTCTCAAGATTAGTGTACGAAGTTGTTCCGCTATCTTAGCTTCCTTATAATAATTGAATGAATTTTATTCTAATATAAAGTAAAAAAACATTAGTAATTTGAATTGAAAACTAACCTCCAAGATATTGATTAGCCTTTTTTGGACATGTTTGTTGAAGGTGAAAATCTATGTTTTCAAGCAACCTTTCTCCAAGGAAACTTATTTCATCTATCGAAATGTATTTGGCATGTGATATATTTTCTTAGAATGTCGTAAGTCTTGTCCCTTCTAGTTTATTGAAATCTCTTATTGGAATTTTTAATTTCAAATGAATTGTTGAAGCAACAATGTTGAATGTTACAACTCTAGTAGGTGCCAGTAGAAATAGAGGAGACTGATTGGGAGGAGACAAAATTTCCAATGCTTGAATAATGGCACCTATCACATAAGACTTACCTATTCCTACAATGCCTTGAATTATCATGTAGTGCAACAATGTATTTTTATTTGATTGGTAGTGCAATATGATAATGTTGACTGGTTTATGTTGTTGCTCACTAAGATTTTCGTTGTCAACAAATTGTGGAATATCATCATGAATTAGACAACCATCAACTTTCATATTGTTAATTAAATTCATTTCTTCTTTTGTATAATCCTCACCTTGAAATCCAGGACACCAATTTGTTTGTCTATCTATATCTCTTCTACCCAACATATCTATCTCTAAAACTTGCAAGATTTAGCCATGATGAAGTCGAGATATAATTTCCCATTCATTTTCAGTAGTGGTTCCTTGATCTTTTTCATTGCCTTCAAAGTCAGAGTCACTAATATTTTCATTACATTCATCTAGTGTTGTTCGTTCTAAATGCCATTGAGTATACTTGAAGTTTTCTCACTTTCCCACTATGGATTCATTGTCATGGTGAATATACCTTTCAATGTCTCAAAATCATTTGTAAAGTATCAACTCAAAAAAGAAAAATTTTATCCATTTGTCAGAGTCACATGTAGGAATCGAATAGAATCTTGGAAATACTCTTACAATAGTTGTTGTTTTCCTTATATTCCATTTTTTCTCTCCTTTTATTTTTTGACTATGTATTCATGATTTTGTTGCATCGATAAGTGATACAAATTCCATGTTGAATGGTTTGCTTCTGCATGTGTCAATAAATTTATTTATTTTTCTTCATTTTCATCTTCATCATTTAAAACCACAAGTTTGAAGACTCCATTTGATACATTTAAGTTGATAAACCTTCTACTACTCTCTGCTAATAGAAGTTCTAGGAGAATGTGGCTTGTTTCTTGAGCTCCAATATCCCTTTCAATTATTGTTTTAGTGAGTAGCATCTTGTAAGCTCTTGTGACTAATTCATTAGGTTTCTCTATGTTTGCTAGACACATTAACATCTGGTGGTATTTTTCTCAACTTTTCCACCTGGGTTGCAAACATTGCAATATATTTAACTACAACATGTTTTGATAGAATAGATTGCTAATCAATATTTTCTCTCCATAATTATAATATGTATTGATTGTGTGTGTTTAGCCTGTCGTCATTTCTTAATGGTGCAAATCTTTTCTCACCATTTTGTATAGCATCATATAATTTTGAGCCATCTAAATTTAATGGCCATGGAGCATTATAAATTTGTTTCAATTCATAAAAAATTTCTTTTATAAATTTAGTATTTTACTGCAATAATAAATCATTTATACTAATTCAAATAAACATATTGTAATCCCCACTTTTTGACACATAAAGAACACAACACAGCCTAACTTAACTACATCAACTTGGCTAATTTGCAATAAATTTTTTTTTAACAAAGACAACAATAACCTAATACACTACTCGAGGAAATAGTCAATAATATCATTTAGTTAGGAGTAGCAATAACAATGAGTCCATTTTCTTTTAAAACAATAATGTCTACTTTTTTTAGATCAACATAACATACCTCTTACCTACTCAATATCTCTTGTATTTCGTCGTGTCGTAGTTACCTTACTCCCAATACCTATTCCTACAAGTTGTTAACATGACTAAGTACACACATGAGACAATGAATGATTAGATAATTGATTATTAAGATCAACCATATCATTAATTTAAACTAGAGAATCAAAAGAGTAGTTTATGACTCAATTACAATTAGGGATAGTGTATGCATAACATCAAGAGAGATTGGTGGGTTCAAGAAAGCCTTAGAAAGAGAAATTTTAAGGGCTAGACCTAGTCCTCGGGGGCTCATCTTAGATAGCCTTTCCTACATAACAATTACGCAGAGGATCTGTAGTTTTACTCCAACTCCTTTGACTAGCCAACAAAAGGGTATATCCAATGTCATTTTAAAAATGACTACCTCAATCACAATTATAACCCAATATCACTATACACTAAACTCAATTCTCTACTCAAATATAAAATGCCTCTTATTCTATGAATTAAAAAGAACTATAATAGTGGGTACGCAGCTCTTTCTAGGGTCCACTTCCCTAGATAGTTTCACAGTCAATTGCCACCCACTTAGGTGAAGTCAAGATAGAAAACTTAGGTTTCACTCTCTTGATCTGATATTTGTTGATTTTCCTACCATCCCAAGGCATAACTACCAAGTAGACCTTAATCTAGAACAAGTATGCAATATTTAACTTTTAAAGATATGGTGTTTATAGTAAATATGGCTACTTAGATAGTTTAGGTCATCTAAAAGGAAGTATATCATTCTATTATAAAGATTGGTCACAATAAACGATCGCTAAGAAAATATCTACAGTTATAAGAATATAGGAACAATAATCTACACATTTACATTCTACCCAACATGTTAGACATGCCCATAAAGAGATCCACTCATGAGTATAAAAATAAAAGAAACCAACATACTAACATGAATTTATTAATTCCCATGCCCATTTTAACTTAAAATCTTTAACCACCATTTTCCTTTATAAATCAAATTAGATTGATGTTATAAATATTGTTAATGTTTCACAACAATTAGCAATGTTAGAATGTTCATGATATATAACATGTACAATAACTAGTTTACATTAACATTTGTCACAAGAAATTAATATTGACAACATGACCCTACCTGTGACTCCCTAGTCAACACCACAATATACCATAAGACATTATATAATGGTTTGACCCCATCATACCACAATATTCCTATGGAAAAGTAATAGCTTATGATAATGTAATGATACTTTTGAAAGAATAACTTTTACACTATTATTGAATTTGATAATCTATCATGTTTGAAGAAATATAAAAAAAAATCATACATGATTCCCTTATAGAGAATAATCCTAGTGGAGAGAACCTTTACCAAACTATTAGTAAATCATCCCCTATAAAATTTGGATATAACTAATACCTCTTTTTACAATACTCAACTTCTATTTTGGGGTATGTGCAGGATCATGATGGGCCAAAAAGTGGCGATATGATGGGTATTTGTAGGGTATGTGGATGATGACTTTTTTTAACCCAAAATTGATGAAACGAAAAGGGTTTTTAAAGGAGATTCTCAGCTTTCCACCAATATAAATTATGGTATACTTTGAATTTAATAAATAATTATTATTCATTTTCTATTTGAATTACGACTAAAGTCTTGATTGATAGGTTGATTGAAAAATATCTATAGCTTTCAAACAGTATCACATTTTTTGAATCTGAAACATGCGTCACATTCTATGTTTCGCATACTATAGGATTAAAAAAGAAAAAATAAATTTCATAAAGTTTTAACGAAGTTAAGGTGGTTAGACATACGATTTTTATTTTTTTAAATATTATAATAAAAAAATCATAATTAATTATTTTCTTGGAAAAAAATTACAAAAAAAATGCATCACATCTAGACATGAGTCCTCTACTTATATCAAAAATATTATAAGAAAATATTATTATTTTGTTATGGTTAGGGTGGTGAGACAGACACCTACTTCTTATTTTTTCCCTAAAATCTAAGTACTACTGCATTGAAATTTCAAATTTTCACCAAATAGTTTTTTTTTTTTTTAAATAAACCTAGTAGTTTAGAAACTATATTCAATTTTCTATAGATTCTATTCTTACATATTTTTGAAATAGTATAGATAACTTATTAAAAATTTTATGTCAAGTTTCCTAACTCTGATTTTTTTGATTATTTTGCCACTTAAGGGCCTATTTTTTCCATGATGATCCTGCACATACCCTTTGGAAACACTTACATTTATACTTGAATCTCACGTAAATTTTCACATCAAGCATATTATAGTAAAGACTTATTAGCCAAAATTTAACTGTTAATATAGAAAGGGTCTATTCATTTAAATCAAATCATAGTTTTAATTTTAGGAGATAGGATATAAGACCTCATAACGTGCATTGTTTTTGAATACTAAAAACATTCCTTGTATTAGTCTGCCTACATATCATGTATTCAAACTCAAGGTACTACAAGAAAAGATGTGTGGAATATATAAATTTTTTTGAACTATTCTTATGCAACTATATGAGTGGGCACACAACCCTTTTAGGGTACTATTTCTCAAAACACTTCTTCATCGACTACGACCTACCCAAGTTCAACAAGGATGGAAACCCAAAGAATCATCTACTCACAAACACCTAAATGGATGTTTCACGTGAAGTTTAATTTGAATTAGCTTTTTGTTTATCTAAAACACATTTGCATTTTTTTTTTGTTTCAAAAGATTTCTCATTTAGTGTATTGAATCTGATACCCAATAACCAAAAAGCTTAAATATTAAACTCATGATATAATGATTATTTTACTATCAAAATAAAGTACTTAAAAAATCATTTAAGACTGACTTCATAATTCCTCATAACAACAATTTATTCAACCAAAACAACATTTACTTGTCTTACCTTAAGTGAGGTATCGCCAAGAATCCACAGACTCGTAAGTAATCTTCACTAGTCCTAATTCCAAAGTTACTCATTTTGAAAGAGAAATACACTTTTGAAGAAACTATAGGCGTAAGGTATCAACCCACTGCTATCCTCCCTACCTACACCAAAATTGGTGCTTTGGGACAAGGTAGGGTCATCCATCAATATATAAAGGATGCATGCAAAACACATAAACTGATATGGTTGCATAGAACTATTTAACAAAGCACCTTATATAGGTGCGTTTAAATATTATGCAAACTATGATGTCCCCTCAATTTTAATGCTCACTTAATAATAGATTTACTTAATTAAATATTTATTAATTTGTCTTTATTTATTTCAAAAGTTTAAAAGAAATTTTAATTATTTAATTAGTAAATAAATATTATAAAGTCATTAAATAATTCAATTTTCGAAAGAAACTGAAAATGGACAAATAAATCATGATCCGAGGAGTTGCTTGGTATCACGGGAAATTAATTACATCTGGTTTTTTATATTTCCATAGAGAACGAAAATTCTCAAGAGATTGTGGCCATTCAGGACGGAACCCCTGAAATGGTTAATCTGTAATATTCAATAACATTTCTATGGTACATGTTTATGTGGTCGAATGATGCTCAGAACGAAGCGTTGGAGGATCAAAATGGTTGATATCATGGTTATTTATCTGTTATTTTGATGCTCTCTATTGCTATTTAGGTACTATGTGGCGTTTCCCTGTTCTCGTGCTAGTCGTGTTGATCAGATTTATTGTGATATTCATGAGCGGGTGGCGCAACTCCTAACATCGGAACTTTCATCATGTGGATGTCTGAATGTTTCTTCTATAGACTTATTGTCAATGTTGCCTCTAATCTATCGACCCGAAGGTTATCAATCTCGTGTTGACACCAGTATTTCAAACACCCAATATCTGGTCTGCTCTCTCAACTCTCCACTCAACCTATTACCGTCGAATCTGATTTCTGAGCACGTCAAGTGATAGAACCCATTTCATCAACAAGGATATTTTTGAGTCCCGATATCGGGCATATTTACGACATATCAGTGTATACGGGTATGTAACTGATTTATTCTATAAGCATAAAAATACAGTACTTAAGGAGGAGTTAAATATATAGGCAACGTTCCTAATCTCCTGTGCATATTCAGTTACGTCACTGGCCATTGTATGTTCTACACTACTTGGTGTCTCGTAATTTTGCTAGATGAATGCTAAAACATAGTAACATTTTGTATTCCCTAAATGATCTTGCAATCTACAATTGAATGCTATATTCTTACAGGTTATATTTTGTTATTCTACTGCAACGAATGTGTCATTACATTGAGATCTTTGAAATGGATCGAAATGTTATCTTTTATCTATCATCCTTGTAAGATTTCATTGAACTATTTCAAAACAATTATCCAAACAAATACAAACCAGATCTATTTAAAAAGCAAGGAAATACTGTAACAACAAGGAACAACAGATTTGAGGGTGTAAATTTGGAAAGGGATCATCACAGTGGTATCAAAGCCTAAAATCCTACCAGTCTTAGGGTTCATGAACACCAATGACAGGGCTAGGATATATTTTGAAAGAGAGCAGAGGCAAAGGAAATTTCAAATTGTTGATCTTTATCCGGAAGAGGATACTTTCTTTGTGGTATTAATTAGTAGCTTGAGAATTTCCTGGTGTCCCACCAGAAATTGAAGCAATGGGGGTTTCAGACCATGAGGCTTCTCAAAACAGAGGCAACAAGAGAGAGAATGATAACATTCAAAATATTTTGAATGATCTAGCACATGGCCAGCAAGAGATGATGCAACAATTTATGCAGTCCCAACAACAATTGATTACTGCTATTGGATAGATGTCTCAAGAGATGAACGCTTTGAGAGTAAGTCAAAATTTAGGAGAGGGAAGTAATGCTGGAAACAACATATCCAAGGGAACCAATTCTAGAGGAACAAGAAAACCTTTCCAATCTATGTTTACTCCTAGGAATGAGGAGGGAGGGGCCCAACCTGAGGTAAAGTCACCTTTTCCTGATGAGGTGATAGAAGTTTACAAGGAATATCACAATCTTCCTCATGCTATTAGGCAGTAGATTAAGTTGAATCAATATATGAATCAACGTAGGGATAGGAAGAGAACACAACAGGAACAAAGACCTCGTGGACCTCACAGAGATTACCAACATGCTTTGAGTAAACTTACACTTCCCAACTTTGATGGGAGTGGGAAAACTATAGCCCGTTCATGGATCCACAAGCTAGATACTTTCCTAAATCTAAAACCAATGCTAGAAATGGAAGCAATCTAATTTGCAACACTTCATCTAGTGGGTGCAACATATGACTGGTGGCATTATGGATTGGTGAAGCAGAAACATGCTCTAATCCAGTCTTATGGGGAGTTTAGCAGCAAATTAATTGCTCATTTTGATAGGAAAGATGAAGAGATTTATTTTAGGGAATTGGCCTTGATCAGACAACATGGTGATGTTGATAGTTACATCAACAAATTTCAGAAGGTGGCAATTATGGTTCTTGATATATTTGAGAGGAGAGTGGTGATGTTATTCATAGAAGGGATATGCCACAATTTGAGAGGGGTGGTGAAGGATTTTAAGCCAAGGACTTTGTAGGATGCTATTCAGATGGAATTAGACCTTGAAACTACACAATCTAGCCTGCAATTTCCAAAGAAGAGTTTCAAGAACAACAAACCATTCACTAAGACTTCTAATCAGCCCAAACCAAATCCTCCTAAGCTAGATTTTGCGAGCAGGAATGAATTATGCAAGAAGCAACTATGCTTCACTTGCAAGGAGTTGTGGGATCATAATCATTGATGCCTTGGGAAGGGAGAGGTACACTATATAGAGGTCACTTCTGATGTAGAGGAGACAGTTGACACTACTTCTGAAAGTGAACATGAGCAATAGATAAAACATAACAATCCCATGGAAGAGGAGACTTAGGGTGGCATTGCTACATTATTTGGTGTGCCTAAGTATCATCCATTGTGATTAAGAGGAGCTATTAATGGGCAATGGGTGACTTGCTTGATTGACAGTGAAGCCACGCATAATTTTATTGACAATGGGTATGTAGCCAAAATGATATTATAGGTGGAGGACTTTGTTGGTTTCAATATCATAGTACCAGATGGCTTTAAGATGGGATGCACTATAAAGGCCCCATAATTGAGCATTCAAATGGGAGATTATACATTCATGGATGATTTTTATGTGGTTATAATTGGTGACATTGATGGGTAGGTGCATGGATATGTGACACAAAAAAGGATCTTAAGATGCCACTTTTTTAAAAAAAATCAGCAAAATCTAATTTTCATGAGAAAATGAAGATAGTTACGCTCAAAATTTCAAGATGCAGAAAGAACAAGAGTTGAAGTGCTCTAAGTCTAGTTTCTAAGCTAATACTTTTTGAAATTAATGAAGATTAAGGGTC
>VDFB02270651.1:443609099-443667783 GCA_007258455.2 Sequoia sempervirens
AGATCTCTCTCCACTCCCTCTCTACACATCCCCTCCCTCTCCTCTCCCTCTCTCTACTCTCTATCTCAACCCTCTCTCTATCTATCTCTCCCTCCCTACAATCTATCTCAACTATCCCTCTTTACCTCTCCTACCCTCCAGAGAGGTGAGATAGAGAGAGTAGAGACAGATAGGTATGGAGGGAGAAGTGAGAGAGATAGAGGTGATAAAGAGATGCGATAAATAGAATTGGAGGGGACAAAGGGAGAAATAGAGAGAGAGTGGGAAGAGAAAGATAAGTAGAGAGGGAAGGAGAGAGTGAGAGAGAAAGAGGGGGATAGAAGAAGAGTGGAGGTAGGGAGGGAGAGGTAGGGATATATATGTAGAGAGTTGAGATATAGTAGAGAGGGAAGGAGAGAGAGAGGAGGAAGAAGTGAGAAAGATAGAGGTGATAGAGATAATTAGAGAGGTAAAGAGGGAGAGATAGGGGGAGGAGAGAGAGTGGGGAGGGAGAGATAGAATAATGAGATAAAGAGAAGTAGAGAGGAAAGGGGAGAGCGAGAGGAAGAGAGTGAGAAAGAAAGAGGGGGAGGGAGAAAGAAGAGGAGGGAGAGGTATGGCGAGAGAGAGGTGAGATAAAGAGAGGAAGGGAGAAGTGAGAGAGAAGTAGAGCAAGGAGCGGGGAGGGAGGGAGAGAGAAAGAGGTATAGAGGGATAGGTTAGATAGAGAGAAGTAGAGAGAGAATGTGGGTGGGAGGAAGGAAGAGAGAGACAAAGACATAGATAGAGATAGATAGAGAGAGGTGGAGATAAAGAAAATTAGACATGGAGGAAGGGATGGAGGGGGAGAGAGATGTGAGATAAAGAGAAGTAGAGAGAGATAGAGAGAGAATGGAGAGAGAGAAGTAGAGAGAGATATAGAGTAGTATAGAGGGAAGGAGAGAGTGAGAGAGAAAGAGGGGGAGTGAGTGGGAGAGAGAGGAGAGGAGAGAGTGATATAAATAGGGGAGAGGGGGGTAGATAGAGAGAGAGAGGGAGGGAGGGAAGGAGGGAGGGAGGGGGAGAGAGAGGGAGGGAGAGGTGATAGATTCCACAGAGAGATAAGTAGAGAAGGAAGAAGGAAGGTGGAGATATTGAGAGAGGTAAGAAGGGATGGATGGAGAGAGAAAGAGATAGGATGAATATAGGTAGAAAGAGGGAGGAAGGTGGGAGGGAGGGAGAAGAGGAAAAGAGATAGTGGGGATGAGGAGGAAGGAGAGATAGAAGGTAGAGAGAGGGAAAGAGGTAGCGAGGGAGACATAGGTGAGATACATAGTGATGGAGGGAGAGATAGGTAAAGAGAGGGATAGGGGAGATAAAGATAGTTAGAGAGGGAAGGATACATAGAGAGAGGAGAGATAAAGAGAAGTAGAGGCTAGGAATGGAAAGGTAGGGAGGATATAGAGGTGAGTGAGAGAGAGAGAGAAAAAGAGGGGAGAGAGGAAGGGGAGAGAGGATGAGAGTAGAGAGGGAAGTGGAGAGAGAGATAGAGAGTAGTGAGGGGAGGATAGAGTAAGAGAGAAATATGGGGGAGGGAGAGCCAGAGGTAGAGAGAGTGGTAGGGAGTGGAGGGATAGGTAGGTATAGAGAGGGAAGGAGAGAGGGAAGGAGAGAGTAAGAGAGAAATATGGGGGAGGGAGAGTTAAGGAGGGAGATAGTGTGTGTGTGAGAGAGAAACATCTCTCTACCTACCTCTCTAAGTTTTTCTCTCATTTCTCTTTCCCCTTCCCCCTCTACTTCTCTCTACCCACCTATCCCTCTATACATCTTTATTTCTCCCTCCCTCCCTCCTTCCCTCTCTCAATATCTCTACCTTCTTCCCTCTCTACTTTTCTCTATCACTTATCTCTATCACCTCCCTCTCTATCTCTTTCTCCTTCCCTCTCTACTCTATCTCAACTCTCTTTCTCCCTACCTTTCCCTCTCTCTATCTCTCCTTCCCTCTCTACTCTCTCTTTCTCAAATCTCTCTCTCCCTACCTTTTTGTCCCTACCTCTATCTATCTATCTCTCTCTATCTCTCCCTCCCTCCCCCCTCTGTCTATCTCTCATCTCTCCCTCCCCTCTCTTTCTATCTCTCCTCACCCTCTTTCTACTTACCTCTCTCCTTATATCTATCTCAACTATCCCTCTTTACGTCTCCCTCCCTCCTCTCTCTCCTCCACCAACCTTCTCTCTCTACTTCTCTCTATCTGACCTACATGTATATACCTCTTTCTCTCTCCCTTCCTCCCTCTCCATCTTCTACCAACTTTCTCTCTCTACTCTCTATCTCACCTACCCTTATGTACCTCTTTTTCTCTCCTTCACTCCCTCCTTCCTTCTCTCTCTCTCTCTCTCTCTCTCTCTCTCTCTCTCTCTCTCTCTCTCTCTCTCTCTCTCTCTCTCTCTCTCTCTCTCTCTCTCTCTTTCTACTCTCTTTCTCTCTATCTTAACTCTCTCTCCCTACATATATCCCTCCCTCCCTCTTCTATCTCTATCTCACCTCCCTCTCCTTCCCTCTCTCCTTCCCTATCTACTATCTCCCCTCCCTTTCTCTACCTACCTTTATCTATCACTTTATCTCTTACCTTTCTCTCTCCATCACTATCTCTCCCTTTATCCCTACCTCTCCCTCCATCTCTCCTTCCCTCTTTCTATATCTCCTCATCCTCTCTCTACCTACCTCTCTCTTATTTATCTCAACTATCTATCTTTACCTCTCCCTTCCTCCCCTCTCTCTCCCACCCTTTCTCTCTCTTCCACCAACCTTCACTCTCTACTCTCTATCTAATCTATCCCTATATACCTCTTTCTCTCTCCCTCCCTCCTTCCCTCTCAATCTATCTACCTTCCACCTTACCTCTCTACTTATCTCTGTCACTCCTCCCTCTCCTCTCCTTTCTCTCTCTTCTCTCTTTCTCTCTATCTCACCTCTCTCCCTACCTCACTCCCTCCATCCTCTCTCTCACCTCTCTCTCTCTTTCCATCTCACCTTTATGTCCCTACTTATCCCTCCCTCCATCCTCTCTCTATCTCACCTATCTCCCCTCTCTCTCACTCTCTCTCTCCCCCTTCCTCTCTACTCTCTTTCTCTCTATCTCACATCTCTCTCCCTACCTATCCCCCCTTCCCTCCTCTCTATCTCACCTCTCTCACCTCCCCCTCTCTACCTACACCCTCTTTCTACTCTCTATCTAAAACCTCTCTCTAGATATCTCTCCCTCTCTACAATCTTCTCAACCATCCCTCTTTACCTCTCCTACCCTACCCTCTCTTCCTCCATCTCTCTCTCTCTCCCTCCCTAACACTCCCTCCCTCTCTTCTTCCCTCTCTACTCATCTCTATCTCCCCTCTCCATCTCTCTACCTACCTCTCAACTTATATCTCCTCTCTCCCTCTCTACCTGCCTATGTATCTCACCTATACCTCTTTACCTCTCCCTCCCTCACCTCTCTCTTTCCCACCCTCCCTCCTCTCTCTCTCTTTGTATCTTTATTTTTCTCTCTATTCGATGTGCACAAGATGTGATACAAAAAATGGAGCAAGGTGGGGATATTTACATAAAGAGGGAAGGAGGGAGGGAGAGGTAGAGAAGGAGAGAGTGAGAGAGAAAGAGGAGAGAAACAGAGAAATATTGAAATAGAAAGAGGGAGAGAGAGAGTGGAGAGGGAAGGAGAGAGAGAAAGAGGGGAGGGGGGCGAAGTTGGAGAGAGATAGAGGTGATAGAGAGATATGATAAAGAGAAGTGGAGGCAAGATAGGGATATCTAGAGAGAGAATGACAAGATAAAGATAAGTAGAGAGGGAAGGAGAGAGTGAGAGAAAAAGAGGGGGAGAGAGTGAGAGAGAATGAGGGGAAGGGAAAGAGAGAGAGGACGGAGGGAGGGAGAGGTATGGATAGATATGTAGAGAGTTGATATAGAGAGAGAGGTGAGAGGGAAGGATAAAGATAGAGGTGATAGAGATATGTGATACAAATAAGTAGAGAGGTAAAGAGGGAGAGAGAGGGTGAAGAGAGGAGAGAGAGTGGGGAGGGAGAGAGACAATGGTGAGATAAAGAGAATTAGGGAGGAAATGAGAGAGAAATAGGGGAGAGAGAGGGAGAGAGTGAGGGGGAGGTTGAGAGAGAAGGGAGGGATGGAGAGGTAGGGAGAGAGATAGGTGAGATAAAGAGAGTAGAAAGGGAAGGAGAGAGAGAGAGGGAGGAAGGGATAATTGAGAGAGAGAGATGATAGAGAGATGTGATAGAGAGAATTAAAGATGGGAGGAGGGAGGGAGGGAGGGAGAGAGAAAAAGCTATAGAGGGATAGGTTAGATAGAGAGAAGTAAAGAGGGAAGGTGAGTGGGAGGAAGGAAGAGAGAGACAAAGACATAGATAGAGATAGAGAGATAGGTGGAGATGGATAAAATTAGACATAGAAGAAGGGATGGAGGAGCAGAGAGAGGTGAGATAGATAGAAGTAGAGAGAAATACAAAGATAGAGAGAAGTAGAGAGAGATAGAGAGAAGTATAAAGGGAAGGAGGGTGAGAGACAAAGAGGGGGAGGGAGGGAGGGAGAGATAGGGGAGGAGAGAGTGAGAGAGAAATAGGGAGAGGGGGAGGGGGAGAGAGAGGTTGAGAGAGGTGAGTTAGAGAGAGTATTGAAGGGGAGAGAGAGAGGGAGTGAGGGAAGGAGGGAGAGGGAGATAGGTGATAGAGAGATAAGTAGAGAGGGAAGGAGGAAGGTGGAGAAGTTGAGAGAGGTAAGAAGGGATGGAGGGAGAGAGAAAGAGGTATAGATGGATAGATTTGACAGAGATAATTAGAGGGGGATGGTGGGTAGGAGGGAGGAAGAGAGAGAGAGACATGTAGAGGGAGGGAGAGGAGAGATAGAGAGTACATACGTAAAGAGGTAGGGAGGGAGACATAGGTGAGATACAGAGTGATGAAGGGAGAGGTAGGTAAGGAGAGGGAGAGGAGAAATAAATATAGGTATAGAGGGAAGGAGATGTAGAGAGAGGAGAGGTAGAGAGAATGAGAGAGGGGAGGGAGGGATGGGTAGGGAGGAGGTAGAGGTGCGCGCGCGCGCGCGTGTGTGTGTGTGTGTGTGTGTGTGTGTGTGTGTGTGTGTGTGTGTGTGTGTGTGTGTGTGTGTGTGTGTGAGAGAGAGAGAGAGAGAGAGAGAGAGAGAGTTAATTGAGATATAGAGTGATGGAGGGATGGAGGGAGAGGGAAAGAGGAGATAGAGGTGAGTGTGTGTGAGAGGAAGAGAGAGTGAGAGGAGAGAAAATGAGGGGAGAGAGGAAGGGGAAGAGAGAAAGAGAGTAGAGAGGGAAGGGGGAGAGATAGAGATAGAGAGGGAAGGAGTAAGAGAGAAAGAGGGGGGAGGGAGAGAGAGAGGTAGAGATAATGGTAGGCAGTGGAGGGAGAGATAGGTAGAGTAGGAAGGAGAGAGGGAAGGATAGGAGGGAGAGAGGGAAGGAGGGAGGGTGAGATGGAGAGAGAGTGGTGAGATAGAGAGTAGAGAGGTAAGGAGAGAATGATAGAGAGAGAGAGAGAGAGGTTGGAGGGAGGGAGAGGTAGAAAGGGATAGGTGAGATATAGAGAGGGGAAGGAGGGGAAAGTGGATCTAGAGAGAGAATGGTGATTTAAATAGTGATTAAGTTAGTAGGGATAGTATAATGGTGAGAGTAGAGAAGGAGAGAGAAGGAGAGAGAAAGAGAGGGATGGAGAGATAGAGAGAAAGGTAGGTAGAGGAAGGGAGAGAGAGATAGGAGAGAGTAGATAGGAAGAGGTAGGGAAGGAGACATAGGTGAGATAGAGATGGATAGAGAGTGATGGAGGGAGAGGTAGGTATAGAGAGGGAAAGATAGCTGATAGATAGAGAGTAGAAAGGGGAGGGAGGGAGGGAGAGGTAGGGAGGGAGATAGAGGTGTGTGTGTGTGAGTGAGAGAGAGAGAGAATGGTGAGATAGAGAAAAGGAGCAATTGAGAGAGAAAGAGGGTTTTACAATAGTATATGGGTTGTAGGTTTTATAAAACCCAGTGTTTTCTAACATGCAGTTATAGTGATGAAAACCTTCTCTTAAATAGAGAGTATGAATATAATGAAAGAGACCTTAAAAATTAACCTCATTTTCTTTTGATGATAAAATATTTTTCTTTATCTTTTACTTCCTTTTCTAAGTGGTTAATTTTAGTCTTCCATTATTTTGATATAGTTTCAACAATTCCAACTATTGCAAATATAATCACAGGTTGGAAAATACAGTGGGTTGTGAGTGATGATTGTACTTGTTCTAAGCTCAAGGGTGGAGTTCTTGGTCAAAGCTCAAGGGTGGAGTGCTTGTTCAAAGCTCAAGGGCAGAGAGCTTTGGGAGGAGTTGCATTTGGGGGATACATAAAACTAATCAAATTAACCTGAGAGGTGAGTAACCAATTGTGTTACGTGTAAAGGGTTTTACAATAGTATGTGGGTTGCAGGTTAATTAACACCTAGTATCCAACCCGTAGTTGTTGTAATGAAAACATTTTCTTATTCAGAGAGTACAAATGTGATGAAATGAACTTTCAAAATTTACCACAACTCTTACTTAGAGTAAAAATTATGTTTCAATTTCCTCACATGATGGAAAAGGAAATGCAAACAATACTTGCAAGTTGAAAAACTCAATGGGTTGTGAGTGATTGCATGAACTTATTGTTCTAAGCTCAAGGGTGGAGAGCTTGGGGAGGATTTGCTGGTGGGGGATACATTAAACTAATCAAATTGACTTGAGGGGTGACTAACAAATTGGTTTGTTAAATGTAGAAAGTTTTACAACACTATATGGTTTACATGTAGGTATAAATAGAGTTAGGTAGAGAAGGAGGTCTAGGTGGAGAGATGTTATGTGTGTGTGAGGGAGAGAGGGAAGGAGGGAGATATAGAGTGGTAGGGTGGTAGGGATAGAAGGACCGAAAATGGACTTAGTAGGAGGGGGAGATGTGATGGTAGATTGTGGGACATAAGCACCAAAAATTAATTTATAGGATGGAGGAGGGATAGGGATAATATTTTTGGGTTGGTATGATGGAGGAGGTGGTGAAAAATGGTATGGAATAATGATAATAGATAATGTACATAGACTTAAGAGATTCTTCCTACTCTTGATAAGTTGAGGAAGGAGCATGTGCAATATGTGTAATGAGAAAATGGAAATGCAGAACTAGAGGAAAAAGGTACTAGAATATATGAAATGAAAAAGAAATTTTCTCTAAAATACATGAAAATAAGCAGACCAAAGTCAAGAAGAAATTGAAATACAATTTTTACTCTAACTAAGAGTTGTAAATTTTGAAGGTTCCTTACATTATGTTACCAAGATTGTTGTGGAAGGGAGAAATAAGTGTCTAATCAGTTGTCACTTTGCATAACCTTTGTGTGTACAAAACCCTTTTCATTATGTGTAGTTCAATGCCAAAAACCCATATTTTCTTATTATGAAAGGGCACATCACTAAAGTTTTGAACATGAAGCCTTTGAAGATATTGTTGATTCCAACTAGAAAATGTGCTAGAATGTATGAAATGAAAAAGGAATATACTCTAAAAATATTAGAAAACAAGTATACCAAATTGAATGAGATAAATAATGTTTTGGTTGCAAGTTTCATAAACCATCTACTCAAAACCCACCGTGTTTTCCAACCTGCAATTATACTATGCATTTATTTTTTTTAACATATGAAGAAATTGAAACGTAATTTTTACTCTAACTAAGAGTTGTTATAAATTTTTAAGGTGAAATCTCATTACATTCCTACTGTGTAAATAACAAATTTTTTATCATTATATATTCTTAATTTTTTGTAAAATTACAGGTTGGAAAACACTAGGTGTTATGATCCCTGCAACTCACGTACTATTGTAAAACCCTCTACATGTAAATACCCTATTTGTTAGTTACCCCTTAGCTTAATTTTTCTAGTTTTGTGTATCCCCCACATGCAAGTTGACCTCGACCTCTCCACCCTTGAGCTTTGAACAAGAACAATGAACTAACTGACAACTGACATTGTGTTTTCCAACCTTCAATTATATTATGCATATATTTTTGGATCATATGAAGAAAATGAAATATAGTTTTCACTCTAACAATTGTGGTAGATTTGGAAGGTGACTTCCATTGCATTTTTTTGTTTAAACAACAAAAGGTTTTCATTACAATCATATTATCTATGTATAATTGGATGTTGGAAAACACTATTATAAAACCTGCAACCCACATACTATTATAAAACCCTCTACACGTAACAACCCAATTGGGTAGTCACCGCTTAGGTCAATTTGGTTAGTTTTATGTATCCCCCACCTATAACTCCTACCATGGCATAGTTCTTTCTATACATGTCTTGGGTTCCAACATAAGGCATTTATTGACACATCCTACCATGCATAACCATCCACAATGGAGTTAGACACTCATGAACAAAAAATTCACAAGGCACATGAAATTTTTTAAAGCATAAAGTGTATGTACCAATAGGTTCAATAGATTCTTATATTCTAATAAAATAAATATAGAGAGTGACACAAAATTCACCACAAACCTCACATATCTTATGTTGGTGACAAATTTGGTTTTGTATTCAAAGAGAACTTTGATATAAGGGACCACATCAAAATATTAAGCCTTTGCACTATGATCCTTATGTAAACCATTCTCCACAAGCTAGTAAAAATTCCTTTATAATTTACCTCCCTCAATACTTGAAATTATACTTGATATTCAACATGGAACTCCTTAAGCCATGTTTCCCCCTTTATCATATTTCACAACCATCCAACATCCTAAAAAATTCAAACCTAAAATATTCAAAAATAAAATCAAGGGACATCATTGGCACCATTAACTCTAATATTGACCACAATTCCCATAACCTTGTTTAGGAAATCAAGACTAGACAATATACAAATCAAACTAATTGACCTGCACTCTTTAGAAAATATACACATACTTTCCTTAAATTTCTATTGTTGCAATGAAAATTATTCTAATTAATAGTCTGGATCCATGACCAATTTATTTAAATCATTTAGAAGAATGTATCCCAAATAAAATATGGGGATTGACGAAACCATATCGAATCCAATTTATGAATCACATGCAAATGTAGAAAAAATAATCTATAACTCTTAGATATTTCATCTCAAACCTATAATCCAACTAAAACTTGAGTTCTCTAATTAACTAACTCTACGTACCCCTCCCTCTATTCCTTCAGCCTTACCTCTCTCTAATTACCTCCCCCTACCTCTATACTTCTCTCTATCTCTCATCTCTCACCATCCCTCCTAATCTTCCTCTCCCTCCTTGTGTCCCTCTTTCCACCTACACATCCCTTTATCTCTCACTCCCTCCTTCCCTATCTCTCTCCCTCCCACCCTACATCTCCCTCACTCTACCTACCCCTCTCTCTCTACCTCTCCCTCCCATCCTCTCTCTCTCACACCATCTCTCTCTGCCTCTCCCACCCTACATAGATCCCTCTCTCTACCTACCTCTATTATGCTTACCTTACCTCTCTCTACCTACCTCTCCCTATCTCCCTCCTTCCCTCTCTCTCTCTCCCTTCTTCCCACACAACCTCTCTCCACCTACCCCTCCCTCCCTCCCTCCCTACTTCCCTCTCTCCACCTATCCCTCCCTCCCTCCCTCCATACTTCCCTCACACTCTCTATACCTACAACCACGCTTAGATGGTAAAGGTAGTGATCATTAAGTAGAGTGAGAAATTTATTATTTACTTAGGGATTTGATACTATAGCACTAGTTTATTGAGACCTTTATTATGTTACATGAGAAATTTCATTGTCCTTCAACCACTTATCTCTCATCATGGTATGGATTTTAGAGATCATAAAACTATACTATTAAGTGATGCCTCTAGTAGATCCTACACTTATTAGGGCCATGAGGTGGCATAAAATTCATCACTTTGATATGGTCACATGAGTACTTGTGACTTTAACTAGATGAGGACTAAATTATAAACCCTTAAATAGAAATGTACTAGATATGGATAGGTGATCAAGCTATCAAGTCTACTATTGAGTGGTCAGATCTATGATAGATATAAATTCCCTAGTCGAGACTTATATAATCTATAAATTATTATATAACCTTGGAGATGACTACCTAGAGGACTTTTCCCTAGTTCCCCATACTAGTACCTGTTGCTCTAGCTCTATATTGTTATTTTCCCATTGCACATACCGCACGTGCACCTTCCTCAAATTCTCAAGAGTAGGAAGAATCTCTTCAGTCAATACATTATGTATCTTATTCACTTTGGTCTAGACCAGTGCCTTGTCGGGTAGATGGATTCAAATGAAAGTCTAAGATAAGTGGCTCGTATTTGGTAGTAACTCTAACTGTTTATCACACTAATATTGGTTTATAACTTGTATAAACGTGCATGCAAGTGATTGAAAAACTCTACTTATGGATCCAACTAACACAACCAGGTTATTGATAATTTATTAAAAGGATTCAATCTTTACTTGAAAGAACCAATTGAATAAATTATGCAAGAAAATAGATAGTACCAAATTGGAGATAGATTGACAACCCTAATTATATGGATCTTCTTATTGATCCAAATAACACTTCCAAATTACTGTAATTGACTAGAAGGATTTTAATTCCTTTGGGGAAACCAATTAATCATCACACAAGTAAAAAAAATGTGCATTGATAAATTGAATATATACTTGATATACCAATTTAAATAATTTAAAGAAGTATTAAAATGAAGACAACCAAATAATTGAATAACTCCAACAAATAGTTGATACCAAGATTCCAGCACAAAATAAGATATCTTTCATTGACTTCTTTAAAATTTTATACATGCATCATGGTCTTTTGAAATGTAAGCATTATGACAACCTTATGTTATCTATCTATCCCTATTCGCCTATTTCTTTATCCTATATCTCTAATGATTTATTTTTGTCTTGGTCATTCTTATATATACGAGAGGCAACAAGCTTCAAACCAAAGAATATGTCTTTTGATAACAAAACATAATTTTGAAATTAAACATAACTAAAGAAACTTGATCATAGACATGTGTATTAATCCATTAATCTTCGAGTAAAAGCTCATGGTCATCTAAGACCTGTTCAAACCTTTTATTGTATGATATAACATTGATCTTCCTCAGAGCCCAATTATTTTTCTTGCCATTTATTAATTGTCAAATTGCTTGGCCACTTGAATTCTTGTGCAGCTACGAAGTTTGCAAGGTTACTCTTCCACCTGTTATCCAAGAAATTTCTGACATCCACCACAAACTTTGTATATCCACCATCCAACATGATGATCCCATCGAGCAAAGTATGGAACTTGTTGAGATTGATCTCCCCATCATCCTGTATATATTCCAAGCACTTAGGAATCATTTGATCAAACTATTCTTTGAATTCATCCATACCTTTTCACTGATTATCATCTTTGAGGATTGACAGGTTGAAAAGGTATTTGATAGAGTCAAATTTACTCCTCCTACTTTCAACTTTCTTCCTTATATCCATCAAATACTTATACTCATCAATCACACCTTTTACCATTTCTTCTGTAAGTTTGAGCCTTGAAGGGGCCTTTGGATCCATATGTGTAAATTTGCATAAAGTGTTTAGTATGTGAAAGGTGGGTTGCCATCTCTTTTGGAGATCCTCAAGGATGGGGGAGTTAGTATTTATCTGTTCCAAATCCTTAATTAGATTGCTAAATTTTTCATGTACCCCATTTATTTTCTCCTTAAATATCCCAAATCTATGCTCTAGTATCCTCTTCAGAGTCTCTATGATATAATGCTTGACATCCTCCATGTTATCCTTATTCAACTTATCAATTCCATCTCTCATTTGTTGTCTATATGGGTCCTCTACCTAGACAGGTGGGTGATAGACAATTAATTCATCCCCTCTCATTGTGGTGGCTTGTTGCAACTTTTGTTTTAGCTTTACATTTTCAATAAACAACTTGTTCACCTCATCATTTGATAATTTCAATCTCTTCTCATATTCATTAATTTTCTTCTCCATATTTTCTACTACATCCTTGGTGAACATTGCAGAATGCATGGTCATAGTGGCAACTTTTGTAGGAGTTGTGTCTCTCATTTTTTTGACCATAGCTGACCCCCTCATTTCTTGCACTACATATAAGAGTTGAGGTTTCCTTGTACTTTTTTTATTCATCCATAGAGCCAGTGCTTGGGTAGTAGGGTTATACCCTGTTCCTGAGACACCTTCTAAATCAAATTATGCTACCAACATGGGGTCATCCTGTGCTCTGATCTAATCTAGAAGAAACATTTTAGAAAACTCCATCCTTGGTATAATTATCATATCACTTTTCAATACCATCTATCTCACCTCCTGGGGGTGACATTAATGCTATCAACATTTAACTCTACAAATATCTGAGCTTGGATCCCAGTTTGCTTCGACTGATCAGCTCCAATAAGATTGATTTTCAACCATTCGACAAATTGTTTCATCTTCATTTTAATCCAAAAGTCCTTAAATTCATTGGTATGGATAAAATTATCATCTTCCATGAACCTGAGAAAGGCCACTACCCTCTCATCTTCTTGAATTTCATTAGCTCCTTCCTCTAAAATCTTAGCCTTAATATCATGAGGCCTTTGACTTCTTTGTTTTTCTACTGCCTCCTTTATGTCAATGAGAGCTAGGACTACTTCTTGTTCTTCATCATCACTTGAGACATATTCAACCAATGACTCAATCTTCTGTCTTTTATCCTATGGTTTATGAGTAGGAAATGGAGGGGATGGATGTGTGAGTGATGGGGGTGGTGTTTGTGATGTGGATGCTTCATGTAGTGGTTGGTGAGGTGTGGGAAGAGGTACCAACCCTTCCTCTTGGGCCATTTTGTACAATTCATCAAACTTATTTAGGATCATCTACATCCTTTTCAAAAGGTTGGGTTCATCTACAAAAAACCCTCTAAAAATTCCACCCTTCTCCTTCTTCTAATTCTCCCACTTCATAATTATTATCCACATTTTTCTGGTCTGCATTACATCAACAAAATACACCAGATTCCTTATAACATCCTCCTTAGGGTCAAAGTCATGTGAGATGGATCTCTTTGTCAACAAAGTTCTTCTAATCATGTTGATATGACCCTTTGGGTCACACATTCTCTCATTTCTAGATTTGAGGGGATAATTGACCCTCATGAACCTCTGCAATTGTTCTAGCATATCAGACCCAATGGACAACTCTTCAAATATAGTCAAATGAGGAAAAAATGTACCTTTCCTTTGATTTCTCATCAAATCATGCTCCATTCAAAGCATCTGCTACATAAACTCTAGAAAACATATCCTTGTAGGCACAAACGTAGGAAAAATATGTGGTGGTTGGTCACATCCATATACTCTGATAATTGTGTGTTGAAGCATAAAAAACAAGTCAACATAATTATGGGTATAGCTCTGATCTAGCCTATAATATACAAGCCTCATTACTTTCATCAATGATTCAGGCAATCTTGGTGTTGGGTATCCAAGGGCAGCTATTATTCTAACAACAAAATCATCTTGAAATACTAAAAAATCACACTCTATACATTTGCTATCCCAAACACAACACATATTTTGCACAGGGAGTCTTACTCCACTATCTTGTGTACACAATTTCATTCTTTTAGCCCACTTCACTTCATTTTGATACAAGATTAAGTGACATAATAAAGAATATTTCCTAAAATTAATAGGGGCCTTATCCTCCCTAACATGTAGCAATCCCTCATGTATTTGTTCCTCAATTTTAGATGAAAAATAAAACTCTACATTTAACTCAAACTGTTTAATTATCATGGCCATTCTCATCAATCCTATTGGCATGTGCTCCTTTGGATCTATCCCCAAGACTTGACACAATGCATGATAGGTATTTTTGAAATAAAATTGAAATTTTAAGGCTTGTAAAGGTTCCATTTTAGAGGAAGGGGTGGAGAGTCTTTTGTTATCACCACCCCTCTTTATGTGTAGGGGGAGCTTATCACTTCGATATGTTCTTCTCAACCTCTTCTACTCCTGCTCTAGTTTCACTAAATTTTCCTCTGTTACAACTTGTTTATTAAGGTTGAAACACTTTATAATGGCATCTCTTGCGACATCAACTAAGCACCCACCATTTGGAAGCCTAATAATTTTTGTTGGGGCATGATAGCTATGGGAAAGTTCTTTAATTAGCTCAATATCAATGAAAAGATTAGTGACAATCAATTTAGCCAAATCTAGACTCCATGAGTTTGATGTCGGAACCTTGTCGTTCCTCTTCTTATAAAAGTACCAATAAAGGTTCCAAATCGACAGAGGTATAATGGGGTATCTACAGCCTTGAGCTAAGTCTCTGAAAACCTTTTTAGGTCCTTTATCTATCAAACCAAGCAATAAGGAAAGCAACAGGGACTAGAATGATGGTTTACTGGTTTTGGTTTCATCCCTTTTAACTCCTATTTCAGTCTTCTTTTGTGCCATTTTATAAAATTCATAGATAATGATGAGAAAAGCTTACCCGGGAATAGAAATCGCTTCAAAGAATTCCCTTCACTCCCATAATTTGAGCTCGTCTACAACTTGGTTTCAGCTATTATGAGTGAAATATCTCAACTTATTTTATGTATTTTAACACTAAGATGCATTTACTCCTGACTCATAAATTCGCACAATTCAAATCTTTGTATCGAGCTCAATTTTATATTTTGATGTTGATTGATGTGATTGGTGTGTTTTAAATTACCTAACGTCCTAGTTACCGCATTACCTCGTGTTATCTTTTGCTCCCCTTTGGTACTACGATGTGTCTTTAGTATACTTCTTCAATGTATCGCTCTATTGCATGTCACCATTTTTTCCCCTATGGTACCGTGGTCTCCTTAGTACGTATCTTCAATGCACCACTCTACCATGGGCTATGTCTTGACTACCCGATGTATAGCGGCATAGTGTGAAGGTTGCAGTATATAGTAGTGGCTTCTCTCACCATCATACCGCAAGCTTCTTGGGAATGATTTGTGGTAGGGAGGTATGATATGGGTGTTATGAGGGGTGGTTAATGTGATAGTGGTAACAAAGTAAGGGTAAAAATGACTTTGAAAGGCGATAATGTGATTTATTATGAAAATATGATTGGGAATTTTGGATTTTAAATGATAAAATACTTAGAATTTTTTATGAAAATCCTGGTTCCAACAATGGCTCCAGTCAGGGATGAATGATTTACCAATCATTGCAAGAATCCAAAATATCTCTAGGTGCAGACCAGGTGTCCCCTTCATATGGTTTTTAGAGGATATGAAAAAATGGAACTGTGGTGAGGATGGAATGAAGATGGATATGGAGATGAAAATGATGGAAATGAAAATGATCCTACACTATCGTACATGGAAAGAAACTTTGTTTTTAATGAGGGAATTCGAGGATTTTCCATGTACCGGAAAGTCCTAGTCCCCTTTTAATTTCCTACACTACCATGCATGGAAAGACATTATTTTAAGAGGTTTTTCAAGAATTGTCCATGCACTAGAAATCCTTAATCCTCTGGTGTTCTTCAAGAAAAGAAGTGCTTTATAAATTTTCCATGTATTGGCAATTCTTGTTCTTCACCTTAAATGCTTTGCAAATAATAAGAGTCCTCCCCCCCTTTGCCAATGATAACAAAGGGACCTAACCACAAGGCTTCAAACTTTCCATGCTTTCCCTTTTCTTGACATCTAGCATTCCACATTAGTACCAAATCATTCAACTCAAATTTTCTATCTTTGGCTTTCTTATCAAAAAGATATTTCATTTGTGATTGCAACTTTATATTTTTCTTTTGGGCCATTCTCCTTATTTCATCAAGTTTTGCAAGTTGTTCCATCCTTTCCTCCATTGGTTTTGGAATATCTAATTCTTCTTGAAGGATGAAGTTGTAAACTGGTAAAAGGATTTGCAATGGCATCCTGGCTTGTGCTCCATACACTAGTTCAAATGGAGACTTTCCAATCACCTTCTTTATAGTAATCCTATCCACCCACAAAGCCATTCTCAACTTTGAGTCCCATGCCTTCTTGTTCCCATCTAACATCCTTCTTATGATTTCAAAAGACTTTTATTACTGGATTCTGTCTAACCATTTGCTTGTGGGTGGTAAGGGGTGGCATAAGAAATAGTAATGCCATATGTGTTGCAAATTATTTTGAATTCATCAGACCTAAAACACATCCCATTGTATGTGATCAACCTTACTAGTGTACCAAATCTAGTTATGATATTCTCAATCAGAAAATTTATTACCACCTTTCTTGTTGCTTGTTTAGTTGGGATTGCCTCCACCCATTTCATGAAATAATCAATTGCCACTAATATCCATTTATGTCCCCTTGAATTTTCCTTTATTTCCCAAATAAAATCAATTCCCCATTGATGGAAAGGGGTTGTACTTGTAAAGGTCTAAGTGGTAGGCTTCCTTGATATTTCATCTTTCTTGAGAATTTATGAAAAGCTCCACACCTCCTTACATATGCAAAAGAGTCATTGAAAACCTTAGGCCAATAATAGCACACCCTGAGAATTGTATGTGTAGTATTTTTGGTAGAATAATGACCTCCACACAATCCTTCTTGAATCTCCCTCAAGATATGTTCTGCTTGTGATTCATCTAGATACAATATTAGCACTCCATCCCTATTTTTCCAAAACAGATCCCCTTCTATGAATACATATTTGGATTCCTGCAACTTTAGAGTTCTCCTCTGATTATCATTCAATCCTTCAGGGCACTTCATGTGTCTAAGATAATACACTATGTTTGTGTACTGAGTATGTTCAATGCTTGCAATTGTACCATCCTCATTTTCTACATTACAGATTTGGTTAGCTTCAATGTTTGCTTCTGCCATTAGTTTGGCTAGACCATGTCCCCTTACTAACTTGGTAATCTGAATTTCCATATTAAATTCTTGGATCTTATTGATCCATCTACATCTCTTCCTTGTCACCTCTGTCTATGCCAATATATCTTTCATAGCTATGTGTGGTACATATGCAATTACTTTGGCTCCAACTAAATATGGTCTAAAATATTTTGTTGCTTTTACCAATGCATATGCTTGTTTCTCCATAATACCATACTTTGATTCTGACCCCTGCAATGATTTTCTAAAGAAGGATACAGGTTGCTCATACCCTTCATCATTCTATTGTAACATAACAGTTGCTATGGTATGGAATGAGGCAAATGAAAATATTTGGAAAGGTTTGGAAAAATTAGGAGATTTTAGAATAGGGGCTTCTTTGATAGCTTTCTTGATGGATATAAAGCTTCCAGGGCTTCTATAGTCTAGTCTATTTTTTCTCCCTTCTTCAGCATTTTGGATATAGGTTTAATAATTTCAGCAAAATTTGACACAAATCTCCTAACAAAGTTAATTTTTCCAAAAAATGATTGAATGGATTTGATAGTTTTGGGAATGGGGATTTTTTCTATGGCTTCTACTCTTTCAGGGTCTATTCTAATTCCTTCTTTTGATACAATATGCCCTGAAAGCTTACCCTCTATGACAACAAAGTGACATTTCTTAGGATTGAGACTAATACCATATTCCAAATCCTTGATGAATATTTTCTCCAAGTTTTCTACATGGTCCTCTAACCTTTTGGAATAAGTGGTGAGGCTTCCTAGTGCACTACCATTATAGCATTGATTAAATTTGCAAATGCCACATACATGGCCCTTTGGAAAGTTTCCCTTGCATTTGTGAGACCAAATGGAATTCTCACATAGACATATGCCCCCCATGGTGTAGTAAAAGTTGTCTTATATTTCTCAGACTCTTAACTTTGATCTAATTATACCCAAAAAATCCATCCATCATTGACAACAACTCACATCTTGTTACTCTATGTAATTGGCTTCCATATTTGGGAGAGGGTAATTATCTTTAAGGGAGGCAACATTTAAATTTATAAAGTCTACACATAGTCTAATATCCCCATTTTTCTTTCTTACTGGAACCAAGTTTGAGAACCATGTTGAATGTCTAATGGGCTTGATAATACCTCCTCTGAGTTTTTCCAGTTCCACTTGCATTTAGGCTCTAGAGTTGGATTGATGGGTCTCTGTTTTTTCATGAATGATTTTGCACTGGCTTTAATGGAATCTCATGTTGGAACAAATATTCTCTATATTCTTTAAGATCCTCATAAGACCAAGCGAAGATGTGCTTGTATTTTCTTAACAATGCAATTAGCATTTTTCTGATTATTGGACTTATCTTCTTTCCAATTTGTAAACTCTTTTTGGTGCTTATTCAGTCCCCAAATTGATTTCCTCAACATCTTCTCTCTTTACTAGTGTTTTCGTCATGAGAGCACAATCATTTCCATCAAATACCCTGTCTAGTACCACAAGTCCTTTGGGAATTTTGTTGGTTTTAAGTTGCAAAACTTCTTTTCCAAATACAGTTTGTTTGCCATCTACTTCCTCAAAAAATTCATTAAAGTAAATCTCCTGAGCTTCATACTAGTCTATGCAATGGAGAAACTTTATGAGATCAGTGTCATTGAAAAATTTCCAGCTATAGATATTATCAGGGACAACATGCCTTGTTTTCAATTCAACTTGAGATACCCTGGCTAAGGTGATATCATCTCTTTTTAGGACTATATTGGCTAGGAAATCTGCCATCAAATTTTTAGACTTGTCTATCCACTCAATGGAAAAAGCATCAAATAATTCAATTGTATCCCACACAACATTTCTATATTGTTTGAACCTTTTTTTTTTGCAGCATATTTTCACCTGACTTGTGAAATGACCAACTCAGAGTCTCCAAGAACAGTTAGTATTTTGATCTTGTGTTTGAAAACCATATTCAAACCAATTAGTAGGGATTCATACTCTGCTATATTATTTGTACATTCGAACATCATCAAAAATTAATACTTGAATGTAGTACCTTTAGGTGAGATAAATACTACCCCTGCTCCATTTCCTTCCTGACTACATGTTCCAAAATACATCCTCCACATATCATGCTTATTTTTAGAAACATGCTTGTCAATTGGATCAATATTCACTAATTCAAGCTGGGAAGGCTCTATCCTAAAACTCCCTAAATCCACATCACAAAAGAAATTTAGCTGCTCTTAAGCAACATAATCCACAATCTGATTCATCATTGATTCTCTATATAAATTGACCTCTTCACCATTGACTTGTATTCTGGCATAGGACAAGTCAAATTATACATTTCCTCCAACTACTACAGTCCATTGTCTTGACAAAAGAATTCCAAAATGAGGAGGTGTATCAATCATAGTTATGTCAATATTATAAGTTGCTTATGGATAAGAAGCCAACTTCACCCTACATCTTTCATAATTCCTATCACTGGGATAGGCCTACTATCCATAGCATAGTATTTTTCACCAGTAGTGTCTAGCCACATTCCAAGTTGTTTCATGACCCCTACTAGCATGATGTTGATAGCAACACCTAAATCTATCATACAATTCCTTACCATCTTATTATTTATGAGTAATGCAGTAAAGAATGGATCAACTTTTGGAAGATTTATAAATGCATCACCTAGAAAAACCTCATGAACCTTTACCTTTTCCTGCTTATTAGTGATCTTGGTGGTCCCCTTGTTCTTAGGGTTTTTGCTTTTATCATTTCCATTAGATATTAATTGAATAGCATTTTCGCTATACTCTTTTATCTTCATCATTTCTAATAATGGCACAAATATTTTTACCTGAGACAAGGTCAGTGTGAATTCAAAAGATGTATTTTCTATTTTAGTTGTCTTCTTTTGCTCTAGTGGATCTTCTTTGTTCCCCTCTTTCTCTCTTTTTTTTTGTCATTAGGATTTTTTTTATCTTTATGTAACTCTTTGATTTCTTCTTTTTGAACATGTTTTTGCTTATTCTTAGGCTACTTATTTTCTGTCCTTTTTGGTGCTCCCTGCATTTCTCCTTTATCTTTCAAAAATATCCCTCTTGGAACACCCCCTTCTACATTTATTGTTCTATTTTTGAGCCTATAATTACTTTTTTCTTGCTCCACTGCAACAATAGTTAATTATTTTATCTCCTCTTTAGTAGGCCTCCTTATTCTACATTTAATTGACTTAGATAGTGTACAGGGATATGATTCATCATCACTTTTATCATAATCACAAAAGACTTGTTGTTCTGCCAAATGGACATTGTACCTTTGATTATCAACATCATACTCATAGCCCTCTTCTTTTGAAGATGAATATTCCTGCTCAATTGGATGGAGGGTATGAGAGGTTAAATATATTGTGTGATCCTCTTCTTCATTTTCCACTAGTATTTCTTCTCCTTGTATTGACTGGGATACAACACAATGATCAGGGGAATGTGGTAGGTTGAAAATTTGACACCAAGGATTATTGTTAACCATGTATGCTCATCTCTTCTTTAAGGGATTAGGATTTTCTTATTCTTTTGCTTGTCAATTATGGCATTTCCATCCTTCCAATTTGTGTTGTATGGAATATCATCCAGCTTTGGTCTTTCATTCCTATATGTGTTCTCTTGTCTAATTTGATGATTGTTAAAATATTTGGGAACCCTGAGACTATCTCTTTTACCAGTCATCCTCGCAGATTTTCTATTGTTTTCAATAGTCAGTACTATTTTTTGAGCTTCAGTTAAATTTCTAGGGAACCTATTTCTAAGCTCATATCCTATCTTTGGATCAAATGCTTTTAGATAAATACTTAATGTTGCAAGATCTGTTAATTTGGACCCAGGTGGTATCTTATTATGTAATTTGGAGAACCTCTGGTTGAAGTCATAAATTGACTCATTCTGATATTTTTGGATACTTATCCATTCATGCAAGGAAAAATCTGGTGCACACTAATTCCCATACTATTCAAGAAACTGATCATGAAACTCTTGAATGGAAGCAATAGAAGCTATTGGTATTTGTTAAACCAATCTCTAGCTTCTTTAGTTAGTGACATCATAATTAGCCTCATTTGTACATCTTCATACTGCATATCCAGATCTTGAATAAAAGCATTGAAATTCCTTAAGTGTTCCTTAGTTATGACTACACTACTTCCTATAAATTTTGGGACAAGACCTCTCCAACTGTTGTCCATAGGGTAAGGATATACTTGGAATCCTGCTAAGTCAAATTGTCTGATCATGGTTGTGTAGTGCTAAGGAGGTGGGTTTTGAAGATGTCGATATTGGTATAATGGATTATTGTATTGTACATGGGGTGGTGGCATAATTGTTTGCTAGGAGGTGGTTGAGCATTTGGTTATTGTGATGTATTTTTAGGTGGAGCATTTGATGGTTTGTATTGATTCCTAGATTGCTTTTGAGGTGCTTTTAGTGGATTTGAAGGTCCTACATTGGTATTATTTTTCCTGTGAGGTGGTGTGTATTTAGGGAGGTTAGCTATTTGAGCATCAAATTGGGCTCTCTGCAGCTTCAAATCCTAGAGTTCTTTTATCACTTGGAGCTTATGTTCATATTCTACTTTCTTTGTTTCCATTTCTTGTCTTTCATACTCAAATTGTGCATTTAATTCTTCGTGAGTCATATATTCATAATTTTCTTCAGAGGCTACATTATTAATAGGCTCATTTTGATTCCCTTCGAGTAATGACATTTTATGATCATATTCATGTTGTTTCTTGATTATTTCAACCTCAAATCTAGCCATAAATTGTTCCTCTTTTTTAGGATTTGTCTGAAAGAAAGGATTCATTTTTTCTTCAAGAGTGTGAGGTTCTCCAGATGAGCTATTTTCATTTGTCAATGTATCATAGTGATTATACATCTCAAAGTGTGGTTTTTATGTTTTATCCTTATTTGTCATGCACATTTCATTAGACACCTTCTTACCTTTATCACTCTTATGTGTCCATTTACTATTGTCATTAGGACCTTCTTTATAAAAAGACCTTCTGCCATGCATATTGTGAAATATTGTGATGGTCTGAACTCTAGGGTTTGTTCTTTTTGATGTGTACTTTATTTTATCATTCTCAATGCACTTATTCTTTCAGAGTCGCCACTCACTTTTAGAGAAGTGAGAAAATTTTATAATTTCTTGTTCCCAACAGAGTCTTAGGTAAGGTATTGACTCTATGATGAAGTCCTGGATTTAGATTTGACTCCCCATCAAAGTCACCAATCTATTAGTTCTCAAAAAAGTTGGTTAAAAACCACAAGACATTTCCAAGCTCTTGATACATTTCAGGTTAACGAACAAGGCCAAATGGTGCACTTGAATCTTCTTCTCTTTAGGCTCTACCATACCTAGGCGGGTGTACCTATGTAAATGAAGCAGACTTAAACTATGTGTTTCCTTCTTAATCAATCTATCCGCAATGGAAATTGGGAGTGGAGGGATGTAATCCTAATTTGGTATAAATATCAAGGTGAAATTTAATATGTTCAGTTAATAGACGTGAAGTTTGAAATAATTTTGATAAAATTGAATGATGAAATGGATAAGAATAGTGCCTTGTTGGGTGGATGGAGTCATATGAAAGTCTAAGATAAGTGTCTTGTATTTGGTAGTAACTCTAATTGTTTGGCACACTAATGTTGGTTTATAACTTGTATAAACATGCAAGAAAGTGATTGACAAACTCTACTTATGGATCCAACTAACACAACAAGGTTATTGATAATTTATCAAAAGGATTTAATCTTTACTTGAAAGAACCAATTGAATAAATTATGTAAGAACACAGATAACACCAAATTGGAGACAGATTGACAACCCTAATTATATGGCTCTTCTTATTGATCCAAATAACACTTCTAGATTACTGTGATTGACTAGAAGGATTTTAATTCCTTTGGGGAAACCAATTAATCATATCACACAAGTACAACAAATTTACATTGATAAATTGAATATATACTTGATATACCAATTTAAATAATAAAGAAGTATCAAAATGGAGACAACTAGATAATTGAATAACTCCAACAAATAGTTGATACCAAGATTACACCACAAAATCAGATATCTTTCATTGACTTCTTCAGAATTTTATACATTCATTATGGTCTTTTGAAATGTATGGATTATGATAGCCTTTTGTTATCTATCTACCCCTATTCACCTATTTATTTCTCCTATATCTCTAATGACTTCTTTTTGTCTTGGTATCTCTTATATATATGAGAGGCAACAAGCTTCAGAACAAAGGACATGTCTTTTGATAACAAAACATAATTATGAAATTAAACATAAGTAAAGAAACTTAATCATAAACATGTGTATCAATCTATTAATCTTTGAGTAAAAGCCTGTGGTCATCTAAGACCTGTCCAAACCTTTTACTGTATGATATAATCAATCTTCCTTAGAGCCCAAGTATTTTTCTAGCCATTTATTAATTGTCAAATTGCTTGGCCACTTGAATTCCTATGCAGCTACAAAGTTTGCAAGGTGACTCTTCCACCTATTATCCAGGAGATTTCTAAAATCCACCATGAACTTTGTATATCCACTATTGGCCTCCTACAATAATTTCACAAGTAAGCCTTTATAGCCACGATTCAAAGACTGGACATCTAACCTGAATAGCCATTCAATAATCATGAAGGTGCATTTAACTTGTCAACCCAGAGACGTGAACTTGAAATGGGTCAGCACTCTATGTGCACTAGGGGCTCAAGTAGTCATTACACGCTACAGCTAAGAAAGAAAATGTTGAAAGTAAATTGTTGGAAAGGAAATAAAGAAAATGTTGAATATCAACCAACAAATATGCTTATGTTGAAATGTGTGTAGGAATAAAGATCTGGGCGACAAACAGGAAACTAATCTATTTGCTTTGGCTATAAGAACAGACACAAAATGGACTTCTAGTGGTTGCAGGAATAGATGCCAGATTTCTAACTAAGTATCAAACAACAAGTAATACTCAACTAATGCTAAACTAAGAAGACAAATTACTTACCAAGTGGCCCCCCTTGGATAAGTATCATCTAAAATAACAATAACTCAGATGCTCAAACTCAAAAATTTATTTGATTCATTGTAAATCATGCATACAAAGAGTAATGTATCTGTATCTATGGAAAAATGAGAGTACAATGCAAAATTGTGCAACCTCCTGAAGAAGGAGCATCAAATTATTATTTATACTGCAGCTAAACAAGGCAGTCAACTCCACGACTGAAAGGATGCCATTTAGGGAAAATAGGGGAAAGTGGAGTGACGACTGTTATGCATGCATGGAATCTGAGTAGACATGCAAGTCAAGCATAGATCCAACACAACAGTAACACCCATGCATGGTCGATCATTAAGGTCCACTGCAAGGTGGTTGCGTTCAGTTGCATGAAGAATCTTTACTACCGTCTACCTTTGACTTGCAGCAATTCCTCAGTTGGACATTATGGTGCATGCCCAGCTGGCGGTTTCTTCCATAACTTAGCTTATTAAGTTGGCAGGCCAACGTTAGTATGCACAATAACTGCACCCCAATAACCACTCTAAGAAACATTCATTAATCACATGAAAAATCAATATAGATGACCCACATATTATGCCAAATATCATTAAAGTTTGCAGAGATAGAGTAATGTCAAATGTCAATGGTTTGGGGGAAACATTATTCCAATACCAACACTTAAGCATAAATTCCATGACATCTATGAGAAAATAGACTATAGATTCTATCCAAAACTAGACCAAAAACTAGGTTCATCACTCCCCCCAACCTAACATTTTTTTGGTCCTCCAGCAGGGGAAGAGTTGTTCTTCTGCCTAGTCAAAGCTCTGAAATTTGCAACTTAGAGTTGTCCAACATTAGTGGTTGCAGTGCGTGAGTCAGGATCCAAATAGAATGCTCCCAATTTTCAAACTTGTTCCATCTCTGGTTTTCTGCAGTAATGTCACTATGGTAGAATCTAAAATTTGGCACAAGCCACATGAGCATGGGTGGCTGAAAATTCAGGGGAAGCCAATGTCATCCCTGAGTTCTCCCAATCTAAATATGTCTCTTAATTCTTTTTAATGCTGCAACATAATTGTGGATGGAATGAGGCTCAACCTGTTTCAACTCATCAGTCAAACTATTCCATCTCTGGGATAAACATCTCCTCACAATTTCCTCCTTTGTTGTTGTTTTCACTTCATACTCAATGTAAACTGCCTCAATCCAAGGCATAATCCTATTTCCATAACTTGGTCTAAGTAGCATTATATGCCATTCCCTGTAAATATCCCTTGGGTTGCTTGATTCGGCTCTAACAGGCAGAGGGATATCAGACTCTAATTGTTTATAAGCACCATGTTGTTGTCCCCAACTAATTTCATTTTGTACCCAAGACATGAATGCTCTCAATTGAACATCCCCAACATACAACAATGGGTTCCAATCATGGTCCTTTGTGACAATATAATTATGTAAATAAAATTCACATAACAAATTCTTCATTTCAGGTGAGGCAATCCTATAAGCATTGAAAATTTCCATAGGCGTATCAATAGAAGGATTCAAACTTGAGGCAAGTCTTGACATCTTAAAAGAGAGATACTTCTCTTTTAGGAGCAAAGCATAGACCCTCGGGGGTTTTCTACATTCCAGAATCTTTAGCGCCAAAGCTGCCATATCATCTACCCTCTACTTTAGGGTAGCAATTTTTGCATCTTTTTCCTTAATCTATTCATCCTTCTTTTGAATTTCCTCCTTCAACATCCATTTTTCCTTTTTCCATTCTTCCTCCCTTCTTTGTATCTCTTTCCATAGATTCAAAATTGTTGCATGTACTGTAAAAATAGGTGGATTATGAATGCCTACCAGTCTTTTTGTGGATGGAGGCTCCTCATATGGTGTGATTTTCATTGACTCAGGTTGTCCAGTTATCTCCAGATGTAAGGGTATTGTTTCTTCTTCCTTTTGTTGCAAGGACTCTTGTTCTAGTTCTTGCTATTGTTGCAGGACCTCTTGCTTATGTTGTAGGAAGTTCTAATTTCCTTTCAATTCCTCTACAATGCTAGTAAGATCAGCCAATGTTATGTTTGTTTCTCCGTTAAATATGTTTTCTTCTTTTTCAACATGCTCCTACTCCATTGGAGCTTCAAGATCCTCATGTGAGGTCTCACCAAGTTTAGGGCTTTCCTGCAGTGTCTGCTAATTTCCAGTGCCAGTGTCGAATGAATTTTCTTTCTTTTGTTTTACCTTTTTTCTTGCAACTCAAGATTACGGTAGGGAAATAATAGCAAAAAAAGGAGTGATAAAGGGAAATTATGATAGGAATAAATGGCGGCTACAGTTATTGTCACTTCACACATGCAATTAGCTCATTTTAAATTTTTGACGCAGCCTAATATGGTTTGACACATGGACTATAAAATATTTTCATCTTTTTCGTTCCCCTCCCCCCAACCTAAATTTGGACATGTTTCCACACATGTGAGATGGGAGCACTAGTAGAATTTGGCAAATAAATGACTACGTGACTTCGAGTGGTGGTTGTCAGGAAATGATGACATCTATGTGAATATCTATACTAATGTATAGTGATTAAATTAATGTATTTAAAAGATGATTAAAGATCGCAGATAAAGTAATGCTCTCCTTGTTGGAAAATGGATTGAGCAATGAATGAGGATGGGGTGGAATGAAGTGATGGAAGAGAGAGAAAGGTGGTATGGATGGGTGGATGGGCAGATGATGAAGAAATGGACTTTGACATAAGTGAAAGTCTTTATTATGAAACGTACGTACCTCAATTACGCCGAAGGAGGGACACTAGTTCCACCGCCTTCAGTTGCAGGAAGCTCTAAGTGTTGTGTGAATTGTTGCAAGAATTCTTCTTTAGAGGCCAGCTTATGATATAATCTAAGGAGATGACCGTTGAAAAGTAATTTGAACGACTCCATTGGGAAAGACCTCAGTGACCTCATATGGTCCTAGCCACCTTGTCTGCAATTTTCCTATGTTGTCCTGGTATCTTGAATCATAGAGAAAAGTCCAATCTTTCTTATGGATAGCTACTATTTTAGTCAAAATGGCTTCAATTTCTTTGTTTGTCACCTCAACTTGGCCATTAGCCTAGGGGTGATAAGGAGTAGACTTTGTGTGCCTTATATTGTACTCATTCACTAGTGCTACAACAAGAGTTGATGTGAATTGTGGCCCTTTATCAGTCACTATTTCTCTTGGAACTCCATATCTTGTGAAAATATTCTCATAGAGAAACACTGCAACCTTGTTATCCCTTGCATGTTTCATGGCCTTAACTTCTACCTATTTTGTTACATAATTAATGCATACCAATATATAAGACTTACCATTTGATGGAGGGTCAATTGGTCCTACAAAATCCAATCCCCACTTGTTAAAGGGAGTGATTACTATCTGAGGGTACAATGGCATCTCATCAGATCTAATTGCTCTACCCATTCTTTGACATCTATCACATTTTTTGGTATACCTTCCTACATCCTTGTGGAGTGTTGGCCAGTAGTATCCTGTGTTCAAGATCTTCATTGTTGTCCTTTTGGTTGCAAAGTGTCCTCCCCATGGTTCATTAGATATGCATGCAAAATTTCATATGTCTCATATTATCTCACACATCTTCTATGACATGGTCAAGTCCAATATAAAACAAACATCCAACAATCTAAGAGAAAGGAAAGGATTTTTCAATGATTGTTTTTTTTTTCTTTTGGGGAGAAGTGAGAAGGAATTCTACCTGTAACCAAGTAGTTGGTTATGTCAGCATACTAGGCTATTTGTACATTGAGAGAGAATAGATGCTCATCAAGAAAAGATTCATCTATGGGTTGGTTTTCTTCTAAAGTAGTTAGCCTTGAAAGAAAATCTTCAACAACATTAGCTTTCCCTAGCTTATCCACAATGGTTATATCAAACTCCTGCATCAACAATAACCATCTTGTCAATATTCATGTGATCAAAGGTTTATTCATGAGATATCTAATTTCTACATGATCAATGTGCACAAAGATTTGGTAGCCCGTTATGTAATGTTTGAATTTGTTCAGTGCATAGACTACGACCAGCATCTCTTTCTCTATCACCATATAATTGAATTAAACTCCTTGCTAATTTTTGCTGATAAAGTAGATAGAATTTTCAACAACTCCCTCTTTCTATCCTAAGACTTCTCCTATGGCATAATTTGATGCATCAATGTGAATGTGGAAAGGAAGCTCCCAATTGGGTCCCTTAAGTAAAGGATCATTTGTCAAAGATTCCTTCAAGGCAGAAAATTCCTTGTCACAAGCTTCAGTTCACTGAAATTCAACATCCTTAGTGAGAAGGGTGTACAATGGTGTTGCTACCTTTCTAAATTTTTTGATGAATTGCCTATAATATCTTGCATTACCCAAGAAACTCCTAACATCATTTTGTTTTGCAGGTGTAGGCAGATTTGTGATTACCTCAATTTTTGCAGGATCTACTTGAATTCCCTTATGGGAGATGTAGTGGCCAAGAACTACACCATCTTGCATCATCATGAAGCATTTTTCACTATTAAGGACAAGTTTTGGTCCTCAAATATTTTTAAGAATCTCTTGATATTCTCCAATGCTTGATCAAAATCAACACCATAAGTGGTGAAGTCATCCATATAAATCTCCATGCAATCATGAGAAATTTCTGAAAATATACTAATGACTGCCCTCTAGAAAGTTGCAGGCGCATTGCACAATCCAAATGGGAGTACCGAATAGGCATAGGTTCCCCATGGATAGGTAAATGTGGTCTTCTCCTGGTCTTCTAGTGTAATTTAGATCTGGTTGTAGCCGATGAATCCATCTAGAAAAGAGAAGTATTTCTTTCCTGCAAGTGTGTCTAAAACTTGATCAATGAAGGGTAAAGGAAAGTGATCTTTCTTGGTGGTAGCATTAAATTCTCTATAATAGACACAAACTCACCACTTCCCTCCTTTCTTGGGAATAATCACTAATGGAGACACCCAGTGACTATCTGAAATAGGATAGATAAATCCCGCATCTAGCAATTTCTGCAATTCTCCTTTCACAATCTCTCTTAGTGCAGGGTTAAACCTTCTTTGTTGTTGTCTTGATGGAGTGCAATCATCTCTGGTATAAATTCTATGGGTACAAAGTTTAGGATCTATTCCCTTCATATCGTGATAATCCCATGCAAATGCATGTTGATGGGCTCTTAATAGATTTTCGAACAATAGTTGTTGCTCTTCATTCAATTTACTATTAACATTCAAATATTTTCCTTCTGACACCTATACTTGTGTAGTTAACTCTACCATGGCTGCCTCAATAACACATGGTACCTTTAGTTCATATGGAAGCAATGTATGGAACGTACCTATTGTTGCAGGAATTCTTTTTGTAGGAACAACGTCTACAGGAACAATGGTTGCAGGAAGAACAGGCAGAAGTGTCTTGACTGAAGTAGAAGATGATGCTTCCTCCACTTTATAATGGTTCTAAGTGATATTAGTCAACACTTCATCCTCATCTTGGAGCTGCATGAAAGAGCTTCTGCCTAGCATCATAAGTTATGCCACAGAATTAACTTCATCAGCCTCTTCACCAACTTGTTCCCATACAAAATCTTCTTCATCGTGAGATGGCTGAGCAGGTGGATAAAGAATAAAATTTTTAGTACAAATTCCATCTGAAATGGTCATGTCACTTGACCAACATCCAATGTAGGCATCTATAGTTTCCAACCAAGGCCTTCCAAGAATGATAGGATACCCTCCTAGTGTAGCCTTAGGAGAAAGAATCATAAAATCCATTTGATATTCCTAAGAGTCTAGTACTACCACAAGATCCTCCACTACACCATCAGGCTTGACAATAGAGCTATCAACAAGTTGCAGGATAGTAGGAGTAGATCTCATACTTGCAATATTTAGTTGTTGTAGGATGTCTTTGGTCATTACATTGATTGCTGCCCCTAAATCAATAAGAGCATTCTTCACTTGAATCTCATTTACGACAATTGCTACTACATGACTACCTGGGTCATTATACTTGGGAATAGTCACTTTTCCCAACATGATATCAGCTAGCTAGCCCACCACATGGAATATAGTTGGGTCTTTCTTCTTCCTTCCTAGCTTCTTAAGACATGCTTCCTTAATAACTTTGTCATAGATTGGAACATCTTTTATTGCCTGAAATAGGGGTATTTGGACACATATATGCTTTAGCTGGTCTAGGATGTCAAAAGTAGTATCCTTTTTTTCTTCTTTCTTTTTGGCAACTTCCATTCTCTAAGGAAATGGTGGTTCTTGCTCAATCTGCTTGGCTTGGACTAGTTCAATATTTTTAGGTGCATTTGGCTAAATAGGATCATTTAGAGGCTCCTCCTCCTCTTCCACAAGAAGCTTAGTAATGATGGGCTTGGAAGGGGCTGGTAGTTTAGTTTTTGAATGCAGGTGGATATCACTTACACTCACAACATATGTAGGGAATTGACTTGAATCAGCAGAATATATAGGCTGTTGTTGTAGTTTATTATTAGGATTGGGTGTGGGCTGAGCTGGTAGATGAGTTGGTTTAGGTGCATTTGAGCTTGGATTACCAGGAAGAGGCATTATAGCAGGTTGTTGGGGCTAAGAAGGTGGTTGCATGTAGCTAGTGTTCTGGGTAGGCCATAGCTGTCCTCCTCTCCATTGATTTGTTTGCTGCCAATTTCCTGGAGGTGGTTGCCAGTGCCCTTGAAATTGCTGCCAATTCCCCTGAGGTTGTTGCAGCTGAGGTGGACTCTGATGGTTGGGCCAAGAATTTGGAGGGTTACTCCAAGGTTGTGGTGGATATCCTCCATAACTAGGTGGATATGGGGGTTTCCATTGGTTACCAAATGAATAAGAGTTAAAATATGGTCCAGCATAGGATAGTGGATCCGGTGGCATACCTTGTCTTGGAGCCCAAGGCTTCCTTTGTGCAACATAGTAGACTTGGTATTCTTCAATTTGAATTGGCTTGAACTCAGGTGGAATTTGCTTGATTTTCAAGTTAGATACTATCTTACATCTGCAATCCTTCTTCTTTTGTCTGCAGTGGGGACAATACTCTATCCACATCATTTATGCATCCTCTTGCTTCTTTTTGGCCTGAAGTGTATCTATATGAGTAGCTAGATTGTTGATAATATATTGCTTAAAGTCTACCAACAAATGAGTGATATCCATTCTTGAAACTCCATCGGTAGTTGACTTACCCATGGAAGATTGATAAGCTCTCCCTTTCTTTGAAGCTTCCCTAGAGTAATACTAACATATTTTCTTAATATCTTCCTAAGGAACTTGGGAGATATCTCCTGCTACCATGAGGTCCAAAGCATCAGTGAAGCTATCATTGATTCCTCTTAGGAAAAACAACTTTTGTGAATCCTCATTAAGTGCATGGTGTGGATTATTTTGCAAGCAAAACAAAAACCTTGCTATATATAATCTTCCAAGATCTCATCTTCCTTCTGTTGCATCCTAAAATTGTCACCTCCTCTCATGTCACTACCCCTGCAGTATTCCTTGTACTTCTCAAGGAATTTTATCTTCATGTCTTCCCAAGTTTCCACAGTATCTCTGCCTAGGTTCATGAACCATCTTAGTGCAGCCTCTTTCAAAGTGGTGGGAAATAATTTAAGCCTATGGGCATCAGTAGTATAATCATAACTCATGTAGAGTATGTCAAACTCAAATAACAAGGTATTAGGATCTTTTGTCACAAGTCCATAAAACTTGGGGAGTGTTGAGGCAGGGATGCTCTTGATGTTGTCAACTTCATTTTGATGGGAAATGGGGAAAGGAAAATCTGGTTGGTTTTGTTTATTCCTATTTGCATCACCCATGCCTGCTTAATGTGGTCCAAAGACAAAGGGGTTCTCAAGCTGATTTTGATCTTTCGAGGAGACTTCAGAGTTGTTCAGATCAGGATATGCGTCTGCAAAGGGGTGTGGATATTCTTCTTCTTCTTCTAGCAGATTCTGGTACTCAACTAGTTGGAATGGATGAGGATTGTTAGGAAGGAATCTCCCATAAGTATCCCTTCTCCTTCCTCTATGCATGCAATATCACTCACTATTAGTCAACTTACACAAATAATTGGTAAATAATTAGGGGGGTCATTATGTCCTAAATGAGAATATGCTAAGAACAACTCTCAAAAACACTACAACAAAAACTACCAATGACTCCAATAACTTCCTAGCTTGACACCATCCCCGGAAACATTGCCAAAAATGTTGGCCTCCTACAATGATTTCACAACTAAGCCTTTATAGCCATGATTTAGAGACTGGACGTCTAACTTTAATATCCATTCAATCATCATGAAGGTGCATTTAACTTGTTAACCCAAGGATGTGAACTTGAAATGGGCCAGCATTGTATGTGCACTAGGGGCTCAAGTAGTCATTGCATGCTACAACTAAGAAACACAATGCTGAAAGTAAATTGCTCGAAAGGAAATAAATCAAATGTTGAATATCAACCAACAACTATGGTTATGTAGTGTGTAGGAATAAAGATCCAAGTGACAAACAAGAAACTACTCTATTTGCTTTGGCTATAGGAACAAACACATAATGGACTTTTAGTGGTTGTAGGAATAGTCGATGCCAAATTTCTAACTAAGTATCAAACAACAAGTAATACTGAACTAATGCTAAACTAAGAAGACAAATTACTCACGAAGTGGGGCCCCTTGGATAAGTATCCTCTAAACTAACAAGAACTCAGATGCTCAAACTCAAAACTTTATTTGATTAATTGTAAATCATGCATACAAAGAGTAGTGTATCTGTATCATTGGAAAAATGAGAGTAGAATGCAAATTCATGCAACCTCCTAAAGAAGGAGCATCAAATTATTATTTATACTACAACTAAACAAGGCAATCAACTCCACGACTGGGAGGAGGCATTTAGGGAAAACAAGGGAAAGTGGAGCGACGACTGTTACACATGCATGGAATTCAATCAAACATGCAATTCAAGCATAGAGCACAATAGTAATTCCCATGCATGCTCGATCATTAAGGTCCACTGCAAGGCAATTACATTCAGTTGCATGAAGAATCTTTGTTGTCGGTTGCCTTTTAGTTGGAGCGATTCCTTATATGGACATTATGGTGCATGCCCAGCTGGCGGTGTCTTCCATAACTTATCATATTAAGTCTAAATGCCAAGGTTAGTATGCACAGTAACTGCACACCAATAACCACTCTAAGAAACATTCATTAATCACATGCAAAATCAATATAGATGACCCACATATTATGCCAAATATCATTAAAGTTTGTAAAGATCTAAGGTAATGTCAAATGTCAATGGTTTGAGGGAAACATTATGCCAATACCACCACTTAAACATTAAATTCCATGACATCTATGAGCAGATAGACTATATATTTTATCCAAAACTAGACCAAAAACTAGGCTCATCATCCATCGTCCATCATGATGATCCCATTGAGAAAAGTATGGAACTTGTTGAGATTGATCTCCCCATCATCCTGTATATGTCCCAAGTACTTAGGAATCATCTTATCAAACTCTTCTCTCCATTCATACATACCTTTTAACTGATTATCATCTTTGAGGATTAACAGGTTGAAGAGGTATTTCATAGAGTCAAATGTACTCCTACTTTCCACTTTCTTCCTTATATCCATCAAATACTTATACTCATCAATCACACCTTTTACCATTTCTTGTGTAGGTTTGAGCCTTGATGGGGCCTTTGGATCCCTATGTGTAGCTTTGAATAAAGTGGTTAGTATGTGAAAGGTGGGTTTCCATCTCTTTTGGAGCTCCTCAAGGATGGGGGAGTTAGTATTTATTTGTTCCAAAGCCTTAATCAGATTGCTAAAGTTTTCATGTATCTTATTTATCTTCTCCTTTAATATCCCAACTCTATGCTCTAATATCCTCTTCAAAGTTTCTATGATATGATGCTTGACATCCTCCATGTTATGCTTCTTTAGCTTATCAATTTCATCTCTCATTTGTTCTATCTGCGGGTCCTCTGCTTGGAAAGGGGGCTGATAGACAATTAATTCATCCCCTCTCACTGTGGTGGCCTATTGCAACTGCTATTTTAGCTTTACATTTTTCAATAAACAACTTGTTCACCTCATCATTTGATAATTTCAATCTCTTCTCATATTCATTAATTTTCTTCTCCATATTTTCTACTACATCATTGGTGAACATTGCAGAATACATGGTCATAGTGGAAGCTTTTGTAGGAGTTGTGTCTCTCATTGTTCTAACCATAGCTAACCCCCTCATTTCCTGCACTACATCCAAGAGTTGAGGCTTCCTTGTACTTTTTTGTTTCTTCCATAGAGCCAGTGTTTGGGTAGTAGGGTTATACCCTATTCTTGAGACACCTTCTAAATCAATTTTTGCTACCAACATGGGGTCATCCTATGCTCTGATTTAATCTAGAAGAATTTTTTTAGACAACTCCATCCCTGGTATAATTATCATATCACTTTTCAATACCATCTCTCCTACCTCCTGGTGGGTGACATTAATGCTATCAACATTTAACTCTGCAAATGTCTGAGCCTGGATCTCAGCTTGCTTCAACTCATCAGCTCCAATAAGATTGATTTTCAACCTTTCAACAAATTGTTTCATCTTCATTTTAATCCAAAAGTACTTAAATTCATTGGTATGGATAAAATTATCATCTTCCATGAACCTTAGAGATGCCACTTGTAGTGCCTCTCATGTTATTGCTACTCTTATGATACTGATTATGTTTTGATGCATACTCGAGACCTCGATGGTGATTGTTTCACCTATTTGACTTGTGTGTTTTGTTTGGATGCACATGATACTGTTTTATGATGTTGATGATATAATGATGGATGGTGTTCATCTCTACCTGATTATGCGATATTGTGTGGTTACTTAAATTGATTAATGCTTACTTCATGAGGTTTATGATGATGTGCTAATTGTTTGAGAGTCGGGTGAGAGGGACAGTGTTGCATCACTCATCCGTGAGCGCCCTGCTACACTGCAATTCTCTCTCACGGTGTGTTTGGCATGTAATATATATATGTTGTTTTGACACTTGGTCTTATGCAGGATTGCAGGTACAGGGCACTAACTCCACCTGCACCATCGGGTCTGAGCATGCCCAACATACCCAATGGATATGATGTGGTTTAAGGATTTGACAAGAAAGTATCCTCGTCCTAGTCCATTACCCCATCACTGTGTCTAACGTCGTCATCCGTTTGTGACCTTGTTCTTGTCTTGGTATTATTTTGTTTGAGTTGTTTGTTTTAATTGGTCATTTAATTTTGATCTATGTTGTCGTTTGAATTAATTGGTTAATTAATGTGTTTCAATTATTTTGCATGGTCAAGATTCATTGTTGTCGGGTGTTGATTGGGTTATGTTGCTCATAGTACTAACGCGATTTAATTAAAATATTAAATCAAATTGTTAAATTATTAAGAGTATTTAATTAATTAATTATTAATTAATTAAAAGAGGATAATAATTTAATAGCTTATAATATTATTCCTTTGTTAAAGATGAAAAAGAAAATGTAAATAAAGCATAAATTTGTATTTATAAATAATATTTAATTTTAAATTTAATTGAGCTTATTTACAAATTTAAAATATTGAGATTAAAAAAAAGAGGGTTTATAACTAAAATATCAAAATAGACTTAATGCATATATTATATCGGGAGGATAATTTTTTTTTAAAATAAAAATAAAATAATAATAATTAAGGGAATTATGGAATAAGTAATGATGTAAAGTATTAAAAAAATAAGGTGAAAATTATTGTCTGAAGTTTTAAGCGCAGTAACAGGTGGTAAAATAGGAAACAATCGAGTTGCCGGGTGCACCCTCGAAAATGTAAATAAATTTCAAAAATTTGCCATCTGTCCCTGAGTTGTGGAAAAAGTAGAGAGAGAGTTCCTTAATTTATTTGGGGAAAAATTTTGATAAACGGAAGGGGATAAAGATTGGAGAGGGAAAAAAGAAAGAAAAATTGAACCTGCAGTGTGCTCTGGTAAGAAGTGGAAGCGAGAAGAAAATATCACAGTCGGGAAGCATTTGAAAACAACCCAGCTATCCATCCCCTTTGGCAAGCGCCTGATTCAGGTTGGTAATTTATTATATTTTAAATAACTCCTTTATAATTATGTCGCCTAGATTAATTATGAAGAATGAAATTTTGAAGTGAAAACCCTAGCGAAACAATTTTAGTAAATTTTTAATTTTCGGCTGTAGAAAAAGAAAATTTGGAAAACTCCATTGAATTGTAAAAATTTTAGTAAATTTTAAATTTTAGTAGATTTTGATTTACAGCTCTAGAAGAAAGAAAATTTGGAAAAATCCGTTGAACTGTAAAAATTTTAGTAAATTTTAAATTTTAGTAGATTTTGATTTACGGCTCTAGAAGAAAGAAAATTTGGAAAAATCCGCTGAATTGTAAAAATTTTAGTAAATTTTAAATTTTAGTAGATTTTGATTTACGGCTCTAGAAAGAAAAATAAAAAAAGGGAAAATTTTGGAAAACTCTGTTGAACTGTAGAAAACCTGTTGAACAGTAAAATACAGTAAAAATTCTTAAAATAAAATAAAGTAAAATTAAATTAAATAGTACTATGCCCGCCATGTAAATTTTCTTTTAGGGGCATTCTTCCTTCTAACCTTATTATTTGATTTAATAGTCTAATAATCCCTAGTTGGTTTAATTTTCGCATTGCGTATGGGTATTTGTCCCTTATTTGGGTAATTAGCTAAATAATAGCTACTCATTTGCTTTTCCCGAATTGGTTATAGTACCCTATGTTGTCTAAATTTTAGTATAAATATAATTTTACTCTGACCTTTTGTTTGGGAATGGTGATATATTGATACTCACAATAATATCACAATAAGGTTGTATAGTTACACTTAAATTAAATGGAAAGAATTTTAATAACTAAAACTAACCATTTTTATTTTATCAGATATAATCTAGGGATTGAAATCAAATATTATTAATGTGAGTAAAAGAATTAATTAGTTAATTTGGAGAATGTCTTTATTTTAATTTTTACATATATTTCGGTTCTTAGTAAACAAAAGATTTGTAAACCTTATTTTTAATCTGTAAAACATTTTTATTTTAATTTATACATATATTTAGTTTCTTAGTAATTTATTTACTTATGTTAGTAAAAGAAATTTGTAAACCTTATTTTAAATCAGTTAATTTATAAAAACGTTTTTAATTTATTTTATTCTAATATTTAGTTTCTGAGTAATTTAATTACTGATATGAGAAAAATATTTGTAAACCTTATTTTAAGTTAGTAAAAATGTTTTTATTTTAATATTTAGTTTCTGAGTAATTTAATTAGTGATATGAGCAAAATATTCATAAACCTTATTTTAGATTAGTAAATTTATTTTATTTTAATATTTAGTTACTCGGTAATTTAATCACTGATATGAGTGCAAAATATTTGTAAAACCTTATTTTTAATCTGTAAAACATTTATTTTAATTGTTTTACATATATTTTGGTCCTCAGTAAGCAACAGATTTGTAAACCGTAGATTAAGTAAATCTTATTTTTATTCTGTAAAACATTTTTATTTATTTTTATACATATATTTAGTGTCTCAGTAATTTATTTATTTATGTGAGCAAAAGAAATTTGTAAACCCCCATTTTAAATTAGTTAATCTGTAAAAACATTTTTATTTTAGTTTATGCATATACTTCAGTTTCAGATTAAGTCTTGATTGTGTATGTGTATATGAATTGCATAATTCCTTAGTTGTCCTATTAGTATTCAGTTGTGTATACAAAGAGTTGTAGCCATTAATACTTATTTGTTACATGGAATGTGTCAGTAGATTAAGAAGTTAATTTTATTTATGCCCCATGATCGGTTTCATCTTTCATTTGCATTATTCTCGTTTGGAATAGATTATGTGTTTGGACTTGTTGTGAGATCATGTTGGGAACCCATGCCATTGTGTTACTCTTATGGGAATGTAAGGGTAGGTTGTCCTATAGGCTTCCAGAGGCTAAGGAAAGTCTTGTTCCATGTTGAACTTCCACAGTTTAATCATTATAATAAGTTGATCTTACTATTGATTTTGAGTTTCATGTGTGGGTCAAACCTTGTATCAGGATTGTCTTTGTAAACAATTTTGGCGAGATGGTTCATGCCTCGCAGGTACACTGGTTTTGTGGTTTTAGTGCTCTTTTTGTTTTGGTACACCCCTTGATGACTTGGATTTGTTTTAGGGCTATTAGGGGGAGTGGCTCTCCATGGGGGCCGGGGCACAAAGGGGCGGCCTGGATAACCCATTGAAGAGTTGGTTAAATAAGTGAAAACCTAACAAAATGTACTAGTGGGTTTGGGTAGGATACATAAACTAAAGATAAATAAGATACCTCACCCTCGCCATTAGTGCTTCCATAGACTAAAGGGTGGGCTGAGAAGGCCATGGTCGGAAAGATCGCTACCTCATCCTCATAAGAGGCTAGTGGTCCCGCACGAGTCACCCTATGGGGCCGGCGCCTAGTGCGAGGCAGCCAGGATAACCATAGATGGGGGTCGGCGCTTGTTGAGAAGCAGCCAGGATAACCCATGATAGGACTGTGCGATGACACTCTCCCATAGTATCCCTTGAGTTTCCCTATGTATGCCTCTGAAAGCAATCACCTTGTAAGTAGTCATTGAGAGTGTTGTTTGTTATGTTGGTTTCTCTTGTGGTGTGGTCTTGTGGTCGTTCAGCTTGTTTGTCTTGGTCGTGGGTCTTTCTTGTCACTTCTAGCACAGGGGGTGGACCTTTGGGTCCACGTGGTCAGGTGGAACGTGCTATGCACCCATTGGGTTCCCAGTTTGTGTTCGTGATACGAAAGCGAACGCAGAATTTCCTGAGCTTCACTTTGTTGAAGACTATTCTATGCCTTGTACCTTATTCTTCATTGATGTAATAATTCTTGTACTTGATGTACTCTTCCCGTTGTTATAAGGGAAGCATTATGTAATGTTGTAATATATTCCTGATGTATTATATCCGTGGAAAATTGCTCCACAATTGTAATATTAAAGCTATGAATTAAATTGTAATAAAATGATGTATGCATCTTTTTCATCACTATTGCTTATGGATGGTTGTATGATTATGTTATCTTGTGAATGTATGCTTCTTTGTTAACTTCTGGGCTTTATCTTTAACGATTTTTTTGGTTGGGGAGATTTTCGTGTAATGCAACCCTGTAACCCCAAGGGACTAGTTAAGTTTTGTCATATAATGTATATTATGATCATCTTATACAATGTATGTTCACAATCATCTTATGTAATGTTCATCTTTCAAAAAAAAAAAAAAAAATTGCAGTATTTTGTTGTCCTTTAGGGTTAACACGGTGGGGCGTTACACCACTACCCTCTCATCTTCTTGAATTTCATTAGCTCCTTCCTCTGAAAGCCTAGCCTTAGGATCATGAGGCTTTTGACTTCTATGTTGTTCTACTGCCTCCTTTATTTCAATCAGAGCTAGGACTTCTTGTTCTTCATCATCACTTGAGTCATATTCAACCAACAACTCAATCTTTTTTTCTTTTAGCCTGTGGTTTATGAGTAGGAGATGGAGGGGATGGATGTGTAGGTGATGGGGGTGGTGTTTGTGATTTGGATGCTTCATGTGGTGGTTGGTGAAGTGTGGGAAGTGGGACCAACCCTTCCTCTTGGGCCATTTTGTACAATTCATCAAACTTATTTAGGATCATCTGCATCCTTTTCAAAAGGCTGGGTTCATCTGCAAAAAACCCTTTGAAACTTCTATCCTTCTCCTTCTTCTGATTCTCCCACTTCATCATTATTATCCACCTTTTTTTGGTCTACATTACATCAACAAAATACACCAAATTCCTTATAACATCCTCCTCATGGTCAAACTCATGTGAGATGGCTCTCTGTATCAACAAAGTTCTTCTAATCATGTTGATATGACCTTCTGGGTCACACACTCTCGCCTTTCCATATTTGAGCGGATAATTAACCCTCATGAACCTCTACAATTCTTCTAGCATATCAGACCCAATGGCCAACTCTTCAAATACAATCAAATCAAGAAAAAATGTACCTTTCATTTGATTTCTCATCAAATCATGCTCCATCCAAAGCATCCACCACATAAACTCTAGAAGTCATACCCTTGTAGGTACAAACTTAGGAAAAATATGTGGTGGTTGGTCACATCCATATACTCTGATAATTGTGTGTTGAGGCATAAAAAACCAGTCAGCATAATTATGGGTATAGCTCTAATTTGGCCTATACTGTACAAGCCTCATTACTTTCATCAATGATTCAAGAAATCTTAGTGTTGGGTAACCAAGGACAACTATTAGTCTAACAACAAAATCATCTTGAAATAACACAAAATCACACTATGTACATCTGCTATCCCAAATGTAACACCAATTTTACACAAGGAGTCTTACTCTAGTATGTTGTGTACACAATTTCATTCTTTTATTCCACTTCACTTCATTCTGATATAGGATTAAGTGACATAATAAATAATATTTCCTAAAATTAATAGAGTCCTTAGCTTCCCTAACTTGCAGCAAGCCCTCATGTATTTGTTCCTCAATTTTATCTATGCAAAATCAAACTCTACATTTGGCTCAAAGTGTTGAATTATCATGGCCATTCTCATCAATCCTATTGGCATGTTCTCCTCTGCATCTATCCCCAAGACTTGACACAATGCATGATAGGTATTTTTGAAATAAACTTGAAATTATGAGGCTTGGAAAGGTTCCATTTTAGAGGAAGGGATGGGGAGTCTTATGTTATCATCACCCCTCTTCATGTGTAGGTGGAGCTCATCACTTCAATATTTTCTTCTCAACCTCTTATACTCCTGCCCCAGTTTTACTAAATTCACCTTTGTTACAGTTTGTTTATTCAGGTTGAAACACTTTATAATGGCATCTCATAATGGCATCTCTTGCAACATCAACTAAGCACCCACCATTTGGAAGCTACCTAACAGTTTTGGTTGGGGCATGATAGCTATGGGAAAGGGCTTTAATTAGCTCAATATCAATGAAAACATTAGGGACAATCAATTTAGCCAAATCTAGGGTCCATGGGTTTGATGTCGGTACCTTGTCATTCCTCTTTTGATAGAAGTACCAATAAAGGTTCCAACCCAACTGAGGTATAATGGGGTGCCTACAACCTTGAGCTAAGTTTCTAAAAACCTTTTTAGGTCCTTTTTCTACTAAACCAGGCAACAAGGAAAGCAACGAGGACTATAATGATGGTTTACTGGTTTTGGTTTCATCCCTTTTAACTCCTATTTCAATCTTCTTTGGTGCCATTTTATAAAATTCACAGAAAATGATGAGCAAAGCTTACCCGGGAATAGAACTCGCTTCGAAGAAATCCCTTCACTCCCACAATTTGAGCTCATCTACAACTTGATTTCAGATGTTATGAGTGAAAATTCTCAACTTATTTTGTGTATTTTAACACCAAGATGCATTTACTCCTGACTCATAAATTTGCACAATTCAAATCTGTGTCGAGCTCAATTTTATATTTTGATGTTGACCGATGTGATTGGTGTGTTTTAAATGACCCAGCGGCTTGGTTACCCCATTACCTCGTGTCATCTTTTGCTCTCCTGCAGTACCGTAGTGTGTCTTTAGTATCCTTCTTCAATGTACCACTCTACCGCATGTCACCTTTTGTTCCCCTACGATACCGCAGTGTCTCCTTAGTACCTATCTTCAATGCACCGCTCTACTGTGGGCTATGTCTTGACTCCCAGAGGTATAGCGACATAGTGTGAAGCTTGTGGTATATAGTAGTGGCTTCTCTCATCATCATACCACAAGTTGCTTGGGAATGATCTGCGGTAGGGAGGTATGATATGGGTCCTATGAGGGGTGGTTAATTTGATAGTGGTAATGCAGTAAAGGGTAAAAATGACCTTGAAAGGTGATAATGTGATTTAATATGAAAATAGGAGTAGGAATTTTGGATTTTAAATGATAAAATACTTCAAATTTTTTATGAAAATTCTTGTTCCAACAGGTCCACAATTACATTATGTGAAAAAGGGAAATTTGACCAACCCTTAATAAACAACTTCATAGAATTGGGAAACACCCAATCTGAAGACAAAAAAGTTGTAGAAAGCAAGACCAAACTTCCCTCGCATACTGGCATTCAAAGAAAATGTGAATTATGGACTCCTCTTCTTGCTTGCATAGGGAGCACCTGTTAACTAGTTGGAAGTCTCTCTTTACTAAGTTGTCGATTGTGAGAATTTTTCCATGGGCAACAGTCCTTCAAAAACTATTTATTTTAGGAACCAGATTCTTTTGCCACACCTTGTCCCAAAAGTGGTTAGGGATAACACCCTGGGCCTTCACAAGATCTTCATAGGCCTTTTTGACTGAGAAACAACCAGAAGAGCTGCTCTTCCAAAGCCACTCATCATCCCTTCCTCTATCGAGCCACTTAGCCTTCCTTATCAAATTGTGAAGGTTTGTCAAGATTGGATCCCAATTCACCTGTCTTTGACCTCTCAAATTGCTTCTCCTTAATAAAGTATCAAAATCCTTCCATTTTGGTTCCTCTATTTACTTGTTTCACAAGTACTTCACTCATGGTTTTTTCTTCTCATATCCCAAAATTTCTACTATCCTCCACAACACAATGATACTACACACCAATAGGACATCCCCTATCTTCAATGCCTCACAAGACATCCCAATTCTCTAATATTAGATTAACAAATAGAGCAGCAATAAAACTTAACAATGATCTACAAATCATTAACATAATGCAAAAGTATGTCAGGCCCAAAACATTTTTATTATTATTTGAGAGAGAAAATTTATATTTTATAAAAGAAATTGTAAATTGAATGAAAAACTAACTTCTATTTGAGTATCGAGTAACTAAACAATCAACTACAAAATAAATGTCCATTATTTTTTCAATAACAATGGGTTAGAAAGGATTTTCTATTAGAAATTTTAAAAGCCTACAAAATAAAAACTTGACAAGTTCTTTTATTGTTGAGTTTGTAAGAAAATGAGATATTGCTTAGATAGCAACAATATTAAATACCAATTATTTTATTTCATTTTTTTATCAACCTTGCAAGGCACAAAAAAATCAAATATTATTTTTGATCAATATTAAATAAGATGAAAAATTCGGTGAGCATCAATGGAGAGTCTAGTCTATTAAAAATAAATATGCATTCAAGCACAACAAATAATAGGAAAATTTTAGTCAATTAATCAATTAAATCAATACAAATGATTTTGATTGAACACATCAATATTTTTATGTGGCATTTTTGTTTTCTTTTACAAATTAAAAATACTAATTTTTAAAGATGAAACTTTTTGAACTATTGATAAACTTTAGATTATTATGGTCTATAATTACAATATACAAAATGACTAACTTTATAGTTATGCTAATAATTAAAAATAATAGTTTTTGGCCATACTAATGCTTTAGAAGTATTTTTTTATGCAAATTTAGATTCATTTTACTACACTAATGGAAATGTTCCTAACATGCTTTTCTTCTTGAATGCAAATGAACGATTACTAAATGAGATAAGATGATGAATGATTACTAGATGAAATAAGTTGAATGTATTTAAATATATAAGGATATAACAATAAATCATGCAAGTGTTTGTTATGTCAATTTAAAATGGCTAGTGAACAAGGTCGAGAATTTTTTAAATTTGAATTTGAATATTTAAATTTTGAGAGTAGTGATCTTTTTTTTGTGTCAAAACAAAAAAATGTTAGAATCAAGATGGAAGTGCAATATTTTAAAACTAGCAATTGCACATTGGTGTGCAATGGGTATGTCAAAGAGGTGTGGAAGGTCAATCAAGAAAAAAATTGGTCTATTTTTTGCAAGCATTTTATAGTATGTGAGGTCAATTGGTAGGTCATTTAGCAAATGATGGTGGTGCAACAAAGGTCTCAATGGAGAATTGATGGTTGCAAATCAACTATTCATCCTTTTATAGGGATCCAAGCTCGACCAGAAAAAAACCTTTGAATGAGGAAGATAATTAGGCTTCATTACCAGTAGGCTCATGTTATGTTTGTAGTAGAGAGAGAGGGAGAGATACAAATAGAAAGAGGGAGAGATCGAGGGGGAAGAGCGAGAGAGAGAGAAAGGGGGGTATGGAGATAGATGAAAAAAGAGAGTGAGACTCAAAGAACAAAGAGAGAGGACTTAAGAAATTAGAGAGGGATATACAAAGAGGGAAGAGGTAGATAAAAAGACCAAGAGGTAGAGGGAGAGAGAGATAAGAGAGATAAAAAGAAATAGATATCAGAAAAAGAGAGATTAATAGTTAAAATATCTAAAAAAATCTCCTTCCATTATGTTGTGATAGATGGCATACCCTATTGTAGAGCTCCTATACCAAAATTTGTAACTAGAACATTTGACATGTCAGTCACATTTTTCATTGAATATGTACTGTTATAACATGTTTGTTGGTTTGAATCCATTGTGATTGACCCACAATATATTTTTTCTCACTTCTCTTGTTTACACTTTTTTACACTTTTGGGAGTCTTAAATTACATTATTTTTCCTTATACCCATTCTTGTCCATGTAGTGCTAGAGAAGGGATGCAAGATGATGAGAGAGCTCTCATTCATTCATAAAAGATATTGCACAAAGGAGACATCAGATTCGGTGAAGCATAGTTGGAAAGCACAATGGAAAGATCAAGTTTAAAGTTCATGTGAATGAAGCCTTTCACTTCCATACATGCCCAAAAGGCTATATCAATTGTGATTGAGGAAACAAGGGAAATTTTTTCTATTAAGGCTATGGAAATTAACACCGTTTTGGCTATGAAAGCTGGTGAAAGAATTCCTCTAAATGGCCTTGTGATATTTGGTACAAGTTTTGTACATGAGAGTAGTTTGATAGGTGAATTTGTGCCTATGGAAAGAGAAATGGGTAAGGAAGTGTGGGATGACACAACGATTATTTTCTCGATTCAAAGGTTTTGTTTCATTCGTGTTTGGATCCTTGGAAATGGATGTATATCACTTCTCCATTGAGACCTTTATTGCAAAAATGTACCTAAAAATAAGACCATTTTTTTTCAAAATGACTTTCCACATCTCCTTGGCAGGCCCATTGTCTAGTATAATATTATTGTACAAAGTAAATTGTTAATATAGAAAATTGTGGGGTGAAAATGATTAAATTGATGTGTAACATCCTTTCTTATATTATTAAGATAAGCAAGTTGTGTACTCTATTCTTAAGATCGGATTTGTACACATGATCTAGAAGGGTAGATGTATAGATTTATATGGATATCAATCAAAGAAGAATTTGGGACCAAATTTGTAGAGAATCCTTTCAAGCCCTAAAGTAAATATAAGCACATTTTAACTTCAACATGTGTATGTGTTGTATCAATGAGAATACATACATGTATATGTTCATGTAAGCCTATGTTATATTCCTATCAATGAAATGTGTATTTAGAAACCAAACTTACAATGATTTCTACCAAAATAACTATTCTAAACTAACCATAGGACCCAATGTGTGTGTGCACACATGTAGATGTGGATTTAAATTTTAAATCAAATGGGTATTTAGAAAGTAGACACATTGTCCTATCAAGCCTAATAAACTATGTGTTCTCTCCTTAACCAAGTGAGATCCATAATGTATAGCAAGGCATTTTTTTCCACTTACATTGTATATTGCTCAACAAGGTGTATCACCCCTTCCGCATTCAAACATGTGCCTCTTTTGTGAAATATGAAGGAAATGCATAATAAGGAATCATTCTTGCAGATAATCCTATCATGCCCTGAAGCAAACTACAAGTATATACATAGAATCTTATGTGTATATAGATTGTGTATGTAGAAATGTACATGATGTGTTTATATATATCAATATTCAGAAACCAGACTAACATGGATTCTATCAAATATGCTATGCGTACTCTAATTACAATTCATAAAGTGCATACACATTATTCACACACAAATCTAGACATATCGATGAAATGGGTATTTAAGAATAAGACTTTGTGAGAAATTATATCGAGTACTAAATAAATTATAAACCATAATTACAAGGATTCAAAGAAAGCCTTGAACCATACCATATGTACTCTAAGGGCCCAATCTTATACATATTATACATATAAATATAAATAGGTAGAGACATACATACACATGCTTATATGGATATGCAATGGAATGGATATTCAACAACAAGACTTGCTAAAATTCTATCCAACATTGAAGAAAACAAAAAAATAGACTTACAAGGATTCCATCAAAGCCTTGAATATAGTATGTATGCTAATCACAAGGTCCAATATACACATATTATACACATACATATGCACAAACATAGACTTAAAGACCTATGCCCATATATATATAAATGAAATGAATATTCAACAATAAGACTTGCAAGAAATTTTATTGAGTCTTAAAGAAAATTCAATATTTTTATAGGATCTATAGCTTTCTTCAATGCTGAAAAGTTTCCTAGAAGTTTGGACATTGAATACCCACTTATATATGCATAAAAGAAGGGATATGTATCTTCAGGATTTTTAGTTTTCTTATATACATATATACAGTATGGAGATAATATAAAAAGGAATCTATATTCACTAGATTTATATTTTCTTTAGTGTTTGATAGATTTTGTAACAAGTACGAATTGCTAAATAACCATTTCATTGATATGCATATGATATGAAATGAGAGTTTAAAAATTATACTAAGATTTACAAAGAATCCTATCTATCTCTTGAAAAATGTTAGTAGTCTGAAAGTTGTAATAGATCTCCTATGTTTGTGGATGTGTTCTATCTCCTACACGAAAAACATGTACCATTTTATGGCCTTCAATCCACTACATCCAAGGATATTTTTAATTTTTCATCCATTTCCTTGCCATGTGAACCTCACCCCACCTGCCCACTTCTACGTAGATGTTTGAGAGAAGAACATATGTCACAACATTTATAGGATCCAAATTAAAAAGCAATGCTAGTGTAAATACTCGTAAGGCTATATTCATATGCGATCTACAATCACCCAAAAAAAATATCCACACAACCACCATAGGTTTAATGATCAACTCAGGGATGTAATGCAATAAGGGTTACTCATGTGATTGAAGTATGTACAACCCTCATCCACTAAACCTATATGGTTGCATTCATGTAGAACAAAAGCAAAGCTTATAATGTTAGGATATGTTCCAAAGTGCTTCATTAATTCAAAGATTTTGAGAGCATCCTTGCTAAATCCATCTTGTGCATATCCTACAATCATTGCATTCCATGAGATGACATCTTTTTGGGGCATTTTGTCAAACAGTTCACATGCCTTTTCTATGCTTCCACATTTCGATAACATATCCACCAGGGCAGTTGCAATTGCAACATCTGATAAAATTCCTCTATTCTTTATGCTTTGATGGTAGTTGCAATTGCAATATATGATAAAATTCCTCCATTCTTTATGCTTTGATGGATGTCCATACCCTGTTCTAATGCTCCTATTTTGACATAGGCAGGGAGAATGCTGGAAAAAATTATGGAATCTGGCTTTACACCTGCCAATTACATTTGCTTGAAAGTTTCTAAAGCTTTTTAAAAAAATCCATTTTGTGCATATCCTGCAATCATTGCATTCCATGAGATAACCTCTCTTTGAGGCAATCCGTCTGTCAAACAGTTCACGTGCCTTTTCTATACTTCCACATTAGCATGTCTACCAAAATCCTCCTTCCATGATGCTTTGATGGATGTCCATACCCTGTTCCAAAGCTCCCATTTTGGCACAGGCAGGGAGGATACTAGCCAAGGTTGTGGAATTTGGCTTTACATCTGCCAATTGCATTTGCTTGAAAGTTTCTAAAACGCTTTCAACAAATCCATTTTTTACATATCCTGCAATCATTGCAGTCCATTTTTTGTGTGCATTTCCACTTAGGGCAGTTGCGACAATAATATCTGACAAAGTTCCTCTATTCTTTATGCTTTGATGAATGTCCATACTGTTCCAAAGCTCCCATTTTGGCATGGGTAGGGAGGATGCTAGCAAAGGCTGAGGAACTTGGCTTTAAACCTGACAATTGCATTTTCTTGGAAATTTCTAAAGTCTTTTTGACAAATGCATTTCGTGGATATCCTGCAATCATAGCAGTCCACGAGACCACATCTCTTTGAGGCACCTTGTCAAACACTTCACACGCCTTATCTATGCCTCCACATTTTGTATACATGTCTACCAGGGCAGTTGCAATTACAACATCTGATACAATTTCTCTATCCTTTATGCTTTGATGGAAGTCCATACCCTGTTCCAAAGCCTTCATTTTTGCAGTCAGGGAGAATGGTAACAAAGGTTGTGGAGTCTGGATTTACGCCTGCCAATTGCATTTGCTTGATACTATATGTAATGATTTACTGTTAGCATTAATTTCATAAACAGTTAAGATAGATGATCAAGTGAATAGTGTAATTCGACTTTTGGAATGGGAGAATGAAATAAATGTAGCGGTAGCAGTAATTTTACACAGTTTTGGCGGGGCAGGGAAAACAACCCTTGATGCAGTTGTTGCCAGACTCGATATTCAAGGATGTAAATGTTCTACAGTTGTGCCATTACAAAGCATGTTAATAAATAAGCATGGTCTAGGAAAGATTGAAGACGTATTTGAAAGTGAGCAAGCATTCATATACATCGACAATGCAATGACGAGGGAAAACATCTTCAGAAGATTTTACCCAAAGTCATGCAAAAAGCTCAGACTTCTTCTCACTGCGCGAGATGAAATGGTTGAAGACGTGATCTCAGGCTGTGGGATCCATACTCACATCTACCCTGTCAGACGCCTACTACTCACTTTTCTCTATGCAGCTCCTTGGTTGCCATCGACTATGAAACAGGGGATTTTTAATGTGAAGAGATTGTGTGCGAGCGTAATGTTGATGAAGAAGAAAAAGAAGAAAAATCACTGGAAATACTTTTGGAGGTGGAATGCATCGAAGAAATTGAAGAAACTTCCACAGTTGAAATGCAAGAGCGTTCATCAGAAGAGCCCCAGAGAATACTAGTGGAGGATTTAACAAAGGATAAGGAGGAGACTTTGGGCGTTTCTCCATGGGAGGGTCACAAGTTGGAGTCGCCTGGTTCAGATTGGGAAGTGAAAGCGGTAAAAGACATTGCAAACACTGATAATTCGAATGGCAGTTAGTCGTCAGTATCACAGGAAAAAACTTGGGAGTTTAGATTGAGGTACTTCGTTCCGCAAACTTTTGACGCGGCATTCACATTGCAAGGACAGTCAACAAATAAGCAATAAATTTTTATTTCGCTGATGAACGGATCAGATTGCTCTGTTCGTCTCCAATCCCCTCTCCAACGTCGCACACCGTGGATTACCAAAATTTCACTTCAAATAGGATACACCTTGCATAAATCTGCGTAAATAAATAAACTAGCAATTGCACTTTAGGTGTGCAATGGGGTACGCCGAACAATTAGGAAAATAGATAAAGGGAGACATGGATGGATGGATAGAGAGAGGGAGACATGTCTAGAGACAAAGGGGGAGGAAATAGAGGTAGAGATGAAGATAGAGTGAGAGAGGAAGAGGGAGACAAATAGATAGAGAGATATAGGGAGAGGGAGAGGAAGAGGGAGAAGGAGAGAGATATAACTGAGAGAATTAGAGATAGATAAATAGAGATGGAGAGAGGGAGAGAGTAGGGAGAGATAGAGATATATGGGGAGAGAAAGAGAGAGATGAAGATATATGGGAAGAGAAAGGGGGGAGATAGGTTGAGGACAAAGAGAGAGAAGAGAGAGGGAGAGATAGGTAGAAGAGGGAGAAAAAGAAGGGGGAAAGAGGGAGAGAAATACATAAAGAAGGAGCGAGAAGAAGATGGGGGGAGAGGGAGAGATAGGTCAAAGAGATAGAGAGGGAGAGATAGAGATATATAGAGGAAGAGGGAGAGGGAGATATAGAGTGATATAGATGGTGAGATAGACTGAATATAGAGATATATATATAAGGAGATGTAGGGAGAGGAGGAGAGGGAGAGAGTGAAAAATAGAGAGAATTAGAGATAAATAAATAAAGAGGGAGAGAGAAATAGGGAGATAGAGAGGGAGAGCTAGAGATATGTGGGAAGAGAAAGAGAGAGATAGAGATATATGGAGAAGGGGTATAGAGATAGGGGGATAGGGGAGGAGGAGGGATCTCGAGAGATGAGAGACAAAGAGAGGGAGATAGAGAGGAGAGAGAATGAATAATAAGGAGTGGACAAGGAGGGGAGAGGGTATGATGAGATAGAGACGGAGATGGAGGGATATGGAGGATAGAAGGGAAAGATAAAGAGAGAGGAGAGGATAGATAGAAATAGGAAGAGATAAATTATATATAGAGGGAAATGAGAGAGGGAGATAGGAAAGATAGAGATAGAGATAGAGGAAGGAAGAAATATAGAGGGGAGATGGAAGAAGGGAGAGACAAATAGATATAGGATATAAATGGAAGAGAGAGAGAGAGAGAGAGAGAGAGATGGATGGATATAGAGAGGGAGACATGTCTAGAGATAAAGAGGGAGGAAAATAGAGGTAGAGATGAAGATAGAGAAAGAGGAAGAGGGAGACAAATAGATAAATAGATATAGGGAGAGGGAGAGGGAGAGGGAGGAGAGATAAAGAGATATAACAGAGAGAATTAGAGATAGATAAATAGAGATGGAGAGAGTATGGAGAGATAGAGATATATGGGAAGAGAAAGAGAGAGATAAAGATATATGGGAAGAGAAAAGGAGAGAGAGGTAAAGATAGAGATATATATAGGGGAATAGGGAAGGAGTGAGGGAGAGAGAGATGGGGAGAGATAGAGTGATATAGAGATAGAGATATAGGGAGCTATAGAGAGAGGAGGAGAGGGAGAGAGACAAATAGAGAGAATTAGAGATAAATAAGTAGAGTGGGAGAGAGAAATAAGGAAGATAGAGAGGGATAGATAAAGATATATGGGAAGAGAGAGAGAGATAGAGATATATGGGAAGAGATACATAGGGGCGAGATAGAGAGAGGGAGGGAGAGAAAGGCAGAGAGATAGGTAGATAAGGGAGAGATATAGAAGAGGGGGAGAGAGGGAGAGAGACAGGTCGACGAAGAAAGAGAAGATGGGGAGAGGGAAAGTGATATGTAGGAGAGAAAGACGAGGGGGAAGAGAGGTAGAGAGGGAGAGAGATACATAGAGAGGGAGAGAGTGAGAGATAGCTCAAAGAGATAGCGAGGGAGAGATAGAGAAGACAAGATAGAGAGATATAAAGGAAGAGGGAGGAGAGATAGATAGATATAGATGGTGAGATAAAGTGATAGAGAGATAGATATAAAAGGAGATAGAGAGAGGAGGAGAGGGAGAGAGAGATAAAGAGATAGACAAAGATAAAGAATTATAGATAGATACACAAAGATGGAGAGAGGGAAAGAAAAACGGAGGGAGATAAAGACAGGGAGAGAGAAGTATAATTATATTAAATATACTTTAATTTGTATTATATACAATATATATTATACATTAATTATATTTAGCATTATATTTATTTATTTATTTATTTATTTATTTATTGTACTCTATAAAGCTATAGTAATTGTTAATTATTAATTATAATCATTTTATATATATATTTAGTAGTTTAAAAAAATATATATAATATAACTATAATGTAAATAATATAATATAATATATTTTATAAAAACATATATTATAAATCAATACAATAAATAATATATTAATATTTAATTTTAATTTAAATACATTGATTAATAAATGTTAAAATTTATTGTTTAGATAAATATAGAATTTTACATAATAATGTAAAATTTAAAATAAAATAATATATTACAATTTATTAAGGTCCCCTCGCTCAGTGTGCGCTACTGCGCTGGCATTTCTCCATTGCTGGATCAGCTCCAATATGGCCCATTCTACAGTGGAGGATGACATGTCTGTTCCTGCAGTGAAGAGATTCATTTCGTAGATGAAATAAACACAACCATAAATAACTGATTGCTCATTTATCTTGTCCGCTCACATCAATAATTAAAGAAAAAACATTGCGTCTGTCAAGGCAGTGAAACAGTAAACCTAAATGTGCAATGAAACAGTAAACCGAAATGTGCTCATTATTAGGATCTTGGCCGTAATTTTCATTTTAATAAACATACACTAAAACCCTTATCGAACCCGTCTTTTTAGGCTGACACCTCGCCAAATTAGAGTAGTGGAAAGTCAATACCGTCGAGAAAGAGTTTGAGGACGGGCAACCAATAGAGACGGGGAAAGCAGCCAAAAAGGACAAAAAAAAGCCAAAAAAATGTTAGATTTGCTTTATCGTTTTGCATTGATACGGACGGCGTGCCGATGAAGGTGCATTAATAGCGGCGAGAAAGTAAAGCGGACGGCGTGAAAAGTAGATGGCATGAGAAACGTTGATGGTGTGAAAAGGTGGACGGAATATCGGATGATGGGCAAACATTCATTCGTCTCCAGGCTTCTCCTCACTGTGAATTTTGAAAATTAGCTTGCTCTACTTCATAGTGGATACGCCTTCGGCGTAAATAAATATGTGAATAAATCTAATAAATAGATAATCAAAATAATAAATATATCAAAATGAATGAAAAATAAATGTAATAAATGAATAATATAATAAAACGTACGAAAATAAAAAATTAAGAATGAGCCCAACATTCTAGAAAATTGGACCATTTTATGTAGGGAAAACCCCATCATGATCCGGTCGCTCGCTGTTTGACCCTTGTTCACCTGACCCAGTAACCATTTACATGTTAGTCATTGCATCTCATTTCGTAATTGTATTAAAAATCCTATCAAAAGTAACTAGGAATTGGCTACATCTCATTTCAACAGCGACTAATTCACTACAGCGTTACGTGAGTTGACTTGCTACTTTCTTGAAGCACGCTGTTTGAGAGGGTCTCACGAAAATTTCAAAGAGTTTTACGATTTTTCTTCTTACAATCTTTATTAGGCATAGAGGGATGCATAATTGAACCCCCGGAATACCAGCAATTATTTAACTCTCTAAGGGCTGCTATGCGTTCTTCCTTTCTTTCCTACTCCAAAAATGAACTTAATGTCTCTTCTTCTTGCTCCGAAAATGAACTTAGTGTGTGTTCTTGCTCCAAAATTCTGGTGCAAGCTAAACAAAAAGCTTGGTTACTCCTTGGACCTGCGGGAACACATCGCTTCATGCATCTTTGGGCTTCCTGCCACACTGCAGTATGGAATGCTTCATCATTGGGCTTGTCGAAGAAGAATCGGTCCATGTCGAGAATTTCATACAACTCAAACATTGGGGGATTCTGGAATATTACGTCCTATTCTCCACTGCTCACCATGGAGACCACCAGCGGATCTACGATCGCAGAAGAACATCTACATCGAGCCTTGAGATACAACCTGCTACACTGCACCTTTCAGTTCAGACACGTCGACAATGTCCGCCCACATTGGATTGAAGTTTGCCTGCAAATGGATAATGTCCGGTGCGATGTGTCTCCATTGTGCCGTAGATATATCAAATCTGATCTTCTAAATGAACGACACTTTCCTGCCAAAATCTGTTTGACAATTGGCCCTGAGAATGGATGTGGCGTCCATTCTGTTTCTTTGACTCGATCATCGCAGAATCCCATCACAGAAATTGGTAAGGGGAACACGTACGAGGCCACATTCGAACCACCCAAGACTATGGGTCTCAAGGCTTCCGCTGCAACTACATCCACTGTGAAGATCAAAAATTGGGGTTTTGAGCAGTCAGTCGTCAACTGTAGCGATGCAAAGATAGACTGGACTCTGTATGATACCACCACTCGAAAAGCGGTATTTAACAATGGGCCTCCAAAATTTTCCGTGCTGGGCCCCAAAACATGGTCCATTGATAGGTATTCCAAGGCTAGCAGAGTTTTCACTAAGGAAGGAGGGGTGGTCTTTGCCAAGGATGATTATGGAAATCCCATTACATGGAGGCTCAACAGGGATTTGGAGGGACAGACATTGAAATGGATTGTTAAAGGTTCCGTTTGGTTAACCTATTGGCCAAATACATACAACACGCGACATTCGGAGACTAAACGCCACGATTTTCGTAAGAGTTTGATCTTACATTGGCACAGTCTTCTGCATCCACAATGTTACACCCCTCACTTTAACTATGTTTTACTTTTTACTTTGAAGTAATTAGTAGATGATTATACATGTTTCAATGATTTGATGTTTAGTTAAAATCGCTAGAAAAATCAATGTTTTCATAAGTCATGTTTATTTGACTAAAATTTGACATGTGTTTAAAAGTTGTCAAGATGTGATGATTTCATGAGGATTATGAAAATGATTACTGAAACACTAATCTTGTGTTGTTGATTGCAAGTTGCATTCAGGAAACAGGTTTCCATCCTCCGAGAAAGGGAGGGAGAGCTTCATTGGAGAGAAGGGTATAGTTACAAGTAATATAACAAGTTGTCGCCATCTTAAGTCTTGTGTGGGTATAAATTAGTGAACCTAGTTGATTTAGGTAAGTGGTACTCAACCTTTGGGTGTAAGTCAATATTTCTTCTCGACAATTGTCGATTTATGTTAAGGAAAGTTTGACTGTCGATAAAGATTAGTCAATAGTCATTAGTTCTTATGTGTTTGGATTGGTTATACTCGAAAGAGGGTAAATATATATATATTAGTGGTTTAGCTATAGTTTTGGTATTGACGGGTCGAAATACCAATATATTAACCTATTTATATGTTTGATTTTGATGTTCCGCAAGATTGTGAGGGGGAGAGTACCTTGACCCCGTTCACACATCTTGTCAAATAATGAATAATGACATTAGTATGCATTATTTACACAATACTTTATTGACATATGTATTTACATATTTAACATGATCTATAAGAATATTAGGAGAAAATGGAGGATTATGGGAGAGTGGTCAAAAGGACCAACTACTCCACACCTTGCTTGTGTGCAAAACTCGCTTTAAGGAAAAGACTTTGCCTATGTATCCGCGGCATGGTGGAGATACCTGTAAAAGAAAACAGTAATTAGAGGATAGTTGCAAACCCCCGGGGGTCCCTTAGTTACCTTGAAGAATGGAAAGAGAATTAAAGAAAACAATAAAAACTGTTTGCAACAAATCAAGAATCAGTTATAAAAGAGTGGAGGCAATGGGCATTTTAAAAAGGGAAAAAGGAAATCATGCAACAGACACAGGGGAGGGGACCACATTTGTTTGAGCTCCCATTTTAGCGTAGGAAGAAGGGATGCGAGAAAAGGTGGCAGAATTTGCTTTACACGGGGGGATGTCATTTGCTTCAAAAGTTTTGGAAAGCATCTGGAGAAAAATCCTTTTTGGTACATATCATGCATTCATTGCAGTCCCTGAATACCGTTCATATGGGTGGGTGCGTACTGAAGGAGGAAGCTTGAGCCCAGTGGGAAGACACTTAATGTTGTGACGTATCACAAGAAGGTCATCACAGATTGGAGGAGCCAATAAAATGTAACATTTGAGTATGTTTGGGAGAATTGCTTAGGTATGAATCAGCCCTATTAGCCTGTGTGTTCACCATAAACTCTTGTAGCTTAAGCGTCATTTTGGAAATAGAAATTCCTAAGAGATATAAAGTCTCAAAGACAAGTGTAAAGTCTTGAAATAAACGTAAAGTTGAGTGTCCTCATGTATATTGATATACATCTTGAGCTTTAAAGTTTGTTCGACACTAACATTTAACATTTAAATTCATTATGTCGTTCCATTATATATCTAGTGTGGTTAACAGTAACCAGAGATGAATCTCTCATTGGAGTGCCTATGCAATAATAACTTAGATATTCAGATAGCTCGCTTTCCAAATGCAAGAATAAGGAATGGATACTTTGACAAGCTTGTGCTAGAAACCCATTCATCCAGAGCAATAGAGAGATATTGATCTCTTTTGGAATATCCAAGATTGGAGATATGATAATACTTAAAGAATTTAACAATTATGTTTAGATTATTCAGGGTATCGAGGAAACACTTGTATGAGTTCATAATTCATTTAAGATGAAGATAGTGAACATTGGATTATCAATAGGATTGTAATTATTGATATGTGAATAGAACTTCTAGGATTATTCGATTGACGCCAGTCAAAGAATGGTTATTGTATAGTGTATTCACATTCCTAGAGTAATGAGGGATTATACAACACCTAAGAGGTTTGAAGAAAACATAGTGCATTATACTTATGTTATATTGTCATATATTATTGGAATTGGATTTTAAGATAGTAATGGGTAACTAAGAAAATGTAAATAGATCCTTAAGTCTATGTTAAAGATTAGGATAGCTCTATAGATAAAATCTAGCTAGTTCTCTCTAGGGACTTTTTGGATTAGAAAATATCATCATGATATTGAAGTAAGGAGATTGCAACATAGAAAAAGATTTCTTTGTAGGAAATAGAATTCCTCTTGTCAATTTTTGTATTACATGTTAAGGAAATAGGTGGCCCACGAATGTGGAACCCTAGATAACCTTTGATAGCATTGGTTACTTATGTTATGGTCTCAAGAGAAAGTGAGATATTGACAATGTAATGATGTTGATCTTGTAGCCTTTATTGAACTTATTTTAGAACTATGTGTACAAGGAATTTCGTTATTCCAATACTTGGTATTAATGTCGTAACCAACTTTGAGAAGGGGATGTTGGGAGACTGAAACTCAACCTTCATTTCTATTGTACTTGAGATTTTTTTTATAGGTATATGCGACATACTTATATAAAGGATGATAATCATATGAGTTTATACCCTATCCTTATTTGAATGTGAATAAAATTGAGTAGACAAGGAAGTTGGAAGAAAATTATTGTCTCTTACGAATCTAACCTATTAAGGTTGAAGGATTGAACTTAGTCAGGTACTATCCATGAGAAGTAATGACACTTGTTAAGATATATATATATATATATATATCAATGAGGATATTCCTTGGATATCACGCTTATTCATGTTATAAGAAATGTGAATTTGAGAAATGCTAAGTCATCTAGGTAGACTAGAAGTAATTGCTCTTATGTTGTGCTTCATTAATGCTATTATCTTTGGAGAACAAGGATGTTTGATATTTCCATATATTGTGTTAGAGAAGCTAAACCCTAGTATTGAAACAAGGAGGATATAGAAAAGATGTAATGCTTATGTCAGATATGACATTGTGTATATATATATATATATATGTATATTGATTGACAATGAATGGTCGTGAAACCATAGAACAAGGCTCGAAGTCTTTATGGGTGATCCCACAATAGTGGTTTACAATTTTTGGCCAAACTGGACACTAACTTCTTCTTTTTTAACTAAATATTCACATTCGAGCACCTATAGCGGTTAAACCGTGAGGAATTTGAAGATGATGCAAACTAGAGTCTTCTCACATTTTGTCCGTAGATTCTAAAAATATTTTTTTCAAAATTTTTGGAATCAGATTGCATTTCTTTTTTCATCTCCCATGAAAATTGGTTTTTTTCAAAAAACAACATTTTTAAAAAGTGACGCACACCATATAATGCATAACTTTTTTTCATTGAAAGATAAAATTCTAATTTTTTCGAATTTAGATTTCTAACTCCGATATCTAGTGCTTCCACTTGGATAGATAGGTTTTTATTGAATGTTTTTTCTTTAATAAAGTTTCAAAGTCAAATAAATTACAATTCAGACATAACGCGATCGTATAACGCATAACTTTTACTGTATGTATTGAAATTATTTTTATTTTTTTTGTTGGATCAAGGACTCCAATATCTGGTGCACTCATATTTTTAATTTTTTTTTTTTAATAATCTTATATTTTTCCACGTGTGCAAAACAAAGAGTTTTGTTTTCGATGAAAAACCTATATTCAATAAAACTTAAAAAACAAATAGATAATATAATCAAAACATATTAAAATTATATTTGTTGGATAGCTCATTTTGAGGGAAACCTGATACCAGTTGGGTTTTTGAGATCTCCATTTTCATTCTCAAATAGAGATTCGAAGTGCAAAATTTTGAGCAATTTTGGTCCCTGAGAGGATGTGGGTGCAAATAAGTGGGTTCGGTCGAACAAAAACAAAATGTTCTGTCGAATGGGGGTTTGACCGAACCCATTTAACATAAAATAAAAAAATATATTTGAAATGGGTTCGGTTGAACATTCTAAACATGTTCGGTCGAACCACATCTATTAAAAATTAATTTTTAATATTAATATAAATATAAATGATATTCATTTTAAATTATGACTTGAGAGAGAGCTATGGAGGGAGTGGGAGACAAAGGGAGAGTGCGAGTAGGAGGGAGATACTTGAGAGAGAGAGAGAGGGGGGGAGTGGGAGAGAGATAAAGGGTAGGAGGTATAAGGGTTTAGGGTTCAAGGGTTAAGGGTAGAGGGGAGAGAGGGAGAGGGTGTAGGAGGGAGAGACCTGAGAGAGAG
>VDFB02270651.1:443667883-443687923 GCA_007258455.2 Sequoia sempervirens
TCCCTCCATCTCTCCTTCCCTCTTTCTATATCTCCTCATCCTCTCTCTACCTACCTCTCTCTTATTTATCTCAACTATCTATCTTTACCTCTCCCTTCCTCCCCTCTCTCTCCCACCCTTTCTCTCTCTTCCACCAACCTTCACTCTCTACTCTCTATCTAATCTATCCCTATATACCTCTTTCTCTCTCCCTCCCTCCTTCCCTCTCTCAATCTATCTACCTTCCACCTTACCTCTCTACTTATCTCTATCACTCCTCTCCCTCCCTTTCTCTCTCTTCTCTCTTTCTCTCTATCTCGCCTCTCTCCCTACCTAACACTCCCTCCATCCTCTCTCTATCTCACCTCTCTCTCTCCCCATTCCCTCTCTACTCTCTCTCTATCTCACCTTTATGTCCCTACTTATCCCTCCCTCCATCCTCTCTCTATCTCACCTATCTCCCTCTCTCTCTCTCACTCTCTCTCTCCCCTCTACTTCTTCTCTATTCACATCTCTCTCCCATCCCTCTTTACCTCTCCTACCCTACCCTCTCTTCCTCCATCTCTCTCTCTCTCCCTCCCTAACACTCCCTCCCTCTCTTCTTCCCTCTCTACTCATCTCTATCTCCCCTCTCCATCTCTCTACCTACCTCTCAACTTATATCTCCTCTCTCCCTCTCTACCTGCCTATGTATCTCACCTATACCTCTTTACCTCTCCCTCCCTCACCTCTCTCTTTCCCACCCTCCCTCCTCTCTCTCTCTTTGTATCTTTATTTTTCTCTCTATTCGATGTGCACAAGATGTGATACAAAAAATGGAGCAAGGTGGGGATATTTACATAAAGAGGGAAGGAGGGAGGGAGAGGTAGAGAAGGAGAGAGTGAGAGAGAAAGAGGAGAGAAACAGAGAAATATTGAAATAGAAAGAGGGAGAGAGAGAGTGGAGAGGGAAGGAGAGAGAGAAAGAGGGGAGGGGGGCGAAGTTGGAGAGAGATAGAGGTGATAGAGAGATATGATAAAGAGAAGTGGAGGCAAGATAGGGATATCTAGAGAGAGAATGACAAGATAAAGATAAGTAGAGAGGGAAGGAGAGAGTGAGAGAAAAAGAGGGGGAGAGAGTGAGAGAGAATGAGGGGAAGGGAAAGAGAGAGAGGACGGAGGGAGGGAGAGGTATGGATAGATATGTAGAGAGTTGATATAGAGAGAGAGGTGAGAGGGAAGGATAAAGATAGAGGTGATAGAGATATGTGATACAAATAAGTAGAGAGGTAAAGAGGGAGAGAGAGGGTGAAGAGAGGAGAGAGAGTGGGGAGGGAGAGAGACAATGGTGAGATAAAGAGAATTAGGGAGGAAATGAGAGAGAAATAGGGGAGAGAGAGGGAGAGAGTGAGGGGGAGGTTGAGAGAGAAGGGAGGGATGGAGAGGTAGGGAGAGAGATAGGTGAGATAAAGAGAGTAGAAAGGGAAGGAGAGAGAGAGAGGGAGGAAGGGATAATTGAGAGAGAGAGATGATAGAGAGATGTGATAGAGAGAATTAAAGATGGGAGGAGGGAGGGAGGGAGGGAGAGAGAAAAAGCTATAGAGGGATAGGTTAGATAGAGAGAAGTAAAGAGGGAAGGTGAGTGGGAGGAAGGAAGAGAGAGACAAAGACATAGATAGAGATAGAGAGATAGGTGGAGATGGATAAAATTAGACATAGAAGAAGGGATGGAGGAGCAGAGAGAGGTGAGATAGATAGAAGTAGAGAGAAATACAAAGATAGAGAGAAGTAGAGAGAGATAGAGAGAAGTATAAAGGGAAGGAGGGTGAGAGACAAAGAGGGGGAGGGAGGGAGGGAGAGATAGGGGAGGAGAGAGTGAGAGAGAAATAGGGAGAGGGGGAGGGGGAGAGAGAGGTTGAGAGAGGTGAGTTAGAGAGAGTATTGAAGGGGAGAGAGAGAGGGAGTGAGGGAAGGAGGGAGAGGGAGATAGGTGATAGAGAGATAAGTAGAGAGGGAAGGAGGAAGGTGGAGAAGTTGAGAGAGGTAAGAAGAGATGGAGGGATAGAGAAAGAGGTATAGATGGATAGATTAGACAGAGATAAGTAGAGGGGGGTGGTGGGTGGGAGGGAGGAAGAGAGAGAGAGAGATACATGTAGAGGGAGGGAGAGGAGAGATAGAGAGTACATACAAAAAGAGGTAGGGAGGGAGACATAGGTGAGATACAAAGTGATGAAGGAAGAGGTAGGTAAGGACAGGGAGAGGAGAGATAAATATAGGTATGGAGGGAAGGAGACGTAGATAGAGGAGAGATAGAGATAATTAGATAGGGGAGGGAGGGATGGGTAGGGAGGAGATAGAGGTGCGCCAGGTGCGCGAGAGAGAGAGAGAGAGAGAGAGAGAGAGAGAGAGAGAGAGAGAGAGAGAGAGAGAGAGAGAGAGAGAGAGAGAGAGAGAGAGTTAATTGAGATATAGAGTGATGGAGGGATGGAGGGAGAGGGAAAGAGGAGATAGAGGTGAGTGTGTGTGAGAGGAAGAGAGAGTGAGAGGAGAGAAAATGAGGGGAGAGAGGAAGGGGAAGAGAGAAAGAGAGTAGAGAGGGAAGGGGGAGAGATAGAGATAGAGAGGGAAGGAGTAAGAGAGAAAGAGGGGGGAGGGAGAGAGAGAGGTAGAGATAATGGTAGGCAGTGGAGGGAGAGATAGGTAGAGTAGGAAGGAGAGAGGGAAGGATAGGAGGGAGAGAGGGAAGGAGGGAGGGTGAGATGGAGAGAGAGTGGTGAGATAGAGAGTAGAGAGGTAAGGAGAGAATGATAGAGAGAGAGAGAGAGAGGTTGGAGGGAGGGAGAGGTAGAAAGGGATAGGTGAGATATAGAGAGGGAAGGAGGGAAAGTGGGATCTAGAGAGAGAATGGTGATTTAAAGAGGGATTAAGAAGTAGGGATATATATAATGGTGAGATAGAGAGAAGGAGAGAAGGAGAGAGAAAGAGAGGGATGGAGAGATAGAGAGAAAGGTAGGTAGAGGAAGGGAGAGGAGAGATAGAGAGAGTAGATAGGGAAAGAGGTAGGGAAGGATACATAGGTGAGATAGAGATGGATAGAGAGAGAGTGATGGAGGGAGAGGTAGGTATAGAGAGGGAAAGATAGCCGATAGATAGAGAGTAGAAAGGGGAGGGAGGGAGGGAGGCAGAGGTAGGGAGGGAGATAGAGGTGTGTGTGTAAGAGTGAGAGAGAGAGAATGGTGAGATAGAGAAAAGGAGCAATTGAGAGAGAAAGAGGGTTTTACAATAGTATATGGGTTGTAGGTTTTATAATACTCAGTGTTTTCCAACATGCAGTTATATTAATGAAAACCTTCTCTTAAATAGAGAGTATGAATATAGTGAAAGAGACCTTAAAAATTAACCTCATTTTATTTTGATGATAAAACATTTTTCTTTATCTTTTACTTCCTTTTCTAAGTGGTTAATTTGAGTCTTCCATTATTTTGATATAGTTTCAACACTTCCAACTATTGCAAATATACTCACAGGTTGGAAAATACAGTGGGTTGTGAGTGATATGATTGTACTTGTTCTAAGCTCAAGGGTGGAGTGCTTGTTCAAAGCTTAAGGGAAGAGAGCTTTGGGAGGAGTTGCATTTGGGGGATACATAAAAATAATCAAATTAACTTGAGAGGTGAGTAACCAATTGTGTTGTTACGTGTAAAGGGTTTTACAATAGTATGTGGGTTGCAGGTTAATTAACACCCAGTATTTTCTAACCCGCAGTTGTTGTAATGGAAACCTTTTCTTATTCAGAGAGTACGAATATGATGAAATGAACTTTCAAAATTTACCAAAACTCTTAGAGTAAAAATTATGTTTCAATTTCCTCACATGATGGAAAATGAAATGCAAAAAATACTTGCAGGTTGAAAAACAAAATGGGTTGTGAGTGATTGTATGAACTTCTTGTTCTAAGCTCAAGGGTGGAGAGCTTGGGGAGGATTTGCTGGTGGGGGATACATAAAACTAATCAAATTGACTTGAGGGGTGACTAACCAATTGGTTTGTTAAATGTAGAGATTTTTAAAACACTATATGGTTTACATGTAGGTATAAAGAGAGTTAGGCAGAGAAGGAGGTCTAGGTGGAGAGAGGTTATGTGTGTGAGGAAGAGAGGGAAGGAGGGAGATATAGAGTGGTAGGGTGGTAGGGATAGAAGGACTCAAAATGGACTTAGTAGGAGGGGGATATGTGATGGTAGATTGTGGGACATAAGCACCAAAAATGAATTTATAGGATGGAGGAGGGATAGGGATGATATTTTTGGGTTGGTATAATGGAGGGGGGTGGTGAAAAATGGTATGGAATAATGATAATAGATAATGTACATAGACTTAAGAGATTCTTCCTACCCTTGATAAGTTGAGGAAGGAGCATGTGCAATATGTGTAATGAGAAAATGGAAATACAGAACTAGAGGAAAAAGATACTAGAATGTATGAAATGAAAAAGGAATTTTCTCTAAAATACATGAAAATAAGCAGACCAAAGTCAAGAAGAAATTGAAATACAATTTTTACTCTAACTAAGATTTGTAAATTTTGAAGGTACCTTACATTATGTTACCAAGATTGTTGTGGAAGGGAGAAATACGTGTCTTATCAGTTGTCACTTTTCATAACCTTTGTGTGTACAAAACCTTTTTTCATTATGTGTAGCTCAATGCCAAAAACCCATATTCTCTCATTATGTAAGGGCACATCACTAAAGTTTTGAACATGAAGCCTTTGAAGATCTTGTTGATGCCAACTAGAACATGTGCTAGAATGTATGAAATGAAAAAGGAATATACTCTAAAAATATTAGAAAAAAATTATACCAAAGTGAATGAGATAAATAATGTTTTGGTTGCAAGTTTCATAAACCATCTACTCAAAACCCACCGTGTTTTCCAACCTGCAATTATACTATGCATTAATTTTTTTGAACATATGAAGAAATTGAAACATAATTTTTACTCTAACTAAGAGTTGTTATAAATTTTTAAGGTGAATTTCATTACATTCCTACTGTGTAAATAACAAATTTTTTATCATTATATATTCTTAAATTTTTGTAAAATTACAAGTTAGAAAACACTGGGTGTTATGACCCCTGCAACCCATGTACTATTGTATTTAACCCTCTACATGTAAATACCCTATTTGTTAGTTACCCCTTAGCTCAATTTTTCTAGTTTTGTGTATCCCCCACATGCAAGTTTTCCTCGACCTCTCTACCCTTGAGCTTTGAACAAGAACAATGAACTAACTGATAACTGACATTGTGTTTTCGAACCTCCAATTATATTATGCATATATTTATCGATCATATGAAGAAAATGAAATATAGTTTTCACTCTAACAATTGTGGTAGATTTGGAAGGTGACTTCCATTGCAATTTTTTGTTTAAACAACAAAAGGTTTTCATTACAATCATATTATCTATGCATAATTGGATGTTGGAAAACACTTTGTGTTATGAAACCTGCAACCCACATACTATTATAAAACCCTCTACATGTAACAACCCAATTGGGTAGTCACCCCTTAGGTCAATTTGGTTAGTTTTATGTATCCCATACCTACAACTCCTACCATTGCATAGTTCTTTCTAGACATGTCTTGGGTTCCAACATAAGGCATTTATTGACACATCCTACCATGCATAACCATCCACAATGGAGTTAGACACTCATGAACAAAAAATTCACAAGGCACATGAAATTTCTTAGAGCATAAAGTGTATGTACCAATAGGTTCAATAGATTCTTACATTCTAATAAAAGAAATATAGAGAGTGACACAAAATTCACCACAAACCTCACATATCTTATGTTGGTGAAAAATTTGGTTTTATATTCAAAGAGAACTTTGATATAAGGGACCATATCAAAATATTAAGCCTTTGCGCTATGATCCTTATGTAAACCATTCTCCACAAGCTAGTAAAAATTACTTTATAGTTTACCTCCCTCAATACTTTAAATTATACTTGATATTCAACATGGAACTCCTTAATCCATGTTTCCTCCTTTATCAGATTTCACAACCATCCAACATCCTAAAAAAATCAAACCTAAAATATTTGAAAATAAAATCAAGGGACATCATTGGCACCATTACCTCTAATATTGACCACAATTCCCATAACCTTGTTTAGGAAATCAAGACTAGACAATATCCAAATCAAGCTAATTGGTGCACTCTTTAGAAAATATACACATACTTTCCTTAAATTTCTACTATTGTAATGCAAATTATTCTAATTAATAGTCTGGATCCATGACCAATTTATTTAAATCATTTAGAAGAATGTATCCCAAATAAAATATGGGGATTGAAGACACCATATTGAATCCAATTTATGAATCACATGCAAATGTAGAAAAAATAATCTATAACTCTTAGATATTTCATCTCAAACCTATAATCCAACTAAAACTTGAGTTCTCTAATTAACTATCTCTACGTACCCCTCCCTCTATTCCTTCAGCCTTACCTCTCTCTACTTACCTCCCCCTACTTCTATACTTCTCTCTATCTCTCATATCTCGCCATCCCTCCTAATCTTCCTCTCCCTCCCTATGTCCCTCTTTCCCCCACTCTCTCTCTTTCCACCTACACATCCCTTTATCTCTCACTCCCTCCTTCCCTCTCTCTCCCCCTCCCACCCTACATCTCCCTCACTCTACCTACCCCTCTCCTCCTCCTCCCCTCCACCTCTCTCTCACCCTATCCACCCTATCCACTACCTCTATTATGTTTGCCTTACCTCTCCTATCTCCTCCTTCCATCTCTCCTCCTTCCCACCTCTCCACCTCCCTCCCTCCTTCCCTCCCTCTTCCTCCTCCACCTACCCCTCCCTCCCTCCCTCCATACTTCCCTCACACTCTCTATACCTACAAACACGCTTAGATGGTAAAGGTAGTGATCATTGAGTAGAGTGAGAAATTTATTGTTTACTTAGGGATTTGATACTATAGCACTAGTTTATTGAGACCTTTATTATGTTACATGAGAAAGTGCATTGTCCTTCAACCACTTATCTCTCATCATGGTATGGATTTTAGAGAACATAAAACTATACTATTAAGTGATGCCTCTAGTAGATCCTACACTTAGTAAGGCCATGAGGTGGCATAAAATTCATCACTTTGATATGGTCACATGAGTACTTGTGACTTTAACTAGATGAGGACTGAATTATAAACCCTTAAATAGAAATGTACTAGATATGGATAGGTGATCAAGCTATCAAGTCTACTATTGAGTGGTCAGATCTATGATAGATATAAACTCCCTAGTCGAGACTTATATAATCTATTGATTATTATATAACCTTGGAGATGACTACCTAGAGGACTTTTCCCTAGTTCCCCATACTAATACCTGTTGCTCTAGCTCTATATTGTCATTTTCCCATTGCACATACCATACGTGCACCTTCCTCAAATTATTAAGAGTAGGAAGAATCTCTTAAGTCAATACATTATCTATCTTATTCACTTTGGTCTAGACCAGTGCCTTGTTGGGTAGATGCAGTCAAATGAAAGTCTAAGATAAGTGGCTTGTAATTGGTAGTAACTCTAACTGTTTAGCACACTAATATTGGTTTATAACTTGTATAAACATGCAGGAAAGTGATTGAAAAACTCTACTTATGGATCTAATTGACATAACTAGGTTACTGATAATTTATTAAATGGATTTAATCTTTACTTGAAAGAACCAATTGAATAAATTATGCAAGAAAACAGATAATACCAAATTGGAGACAGATTGACAACCCTAAGTATATGGCTTTTCTTATTGATCCAAATAACACTTCCAAATTACTATGATTGACTAGAAGGATTTTAATTCCTTTGGGGAAACCAGGTAATCATATCACACAAGTACAAAAAATGTGCATTGATAAATTAAATATATACTTGATATACCAATTTAAATAATAAAGAAGTATTAAAATGGAGACAACCAGATAATTGAATAACTCCAACAAATAGTTGATACCAAGATTACACCACAAAATAAGATATCTTTCATTGACTTCTTCAAAATTCTATACATGCATCATGATCTTTTGAAATGTAAGTGTTATGACAACCTTATGTTATCTATCTATCCCTATTCGCCTATTTCTTTCTCCTATATCTCTAATGATTTACTTTTTGTCTTGGTCATTCTTATATATATGAGAGGCAACAAGCTTCAAACCAAAGAACATGTCTTTTGATAATAAAACATAATTTTGAAATTCAACATAACTAAAGAAACTTGATCATAGACATGTGTATTAATCCATTAATCTTCGAGTAAAAGCCCATGGTTATCTAAGACTTGTTCAAACCGTTTACTGTATGATATAATCTTGATCTTCCTCAAATCCCAATTATTTTTTATGCCATTTATTAATTGTCACAATGCTTGGCCACTTGAATTCCTGTGCAGCAACGAAGTTTGCAAGGTGACTCTTCCACCTATTCTCTAGGAAATTTCTAACATCCACCACAAACTTTGTATATCCACCATCCAACATGATGATCCCATCGAGCAAAGTATGGAACTTGCTGAGATTGATCTCCCCATCATCCTGTATATGTTCCAAACACTTAGGAATCATCTGATCAAACTATTCTCTCCATTCATCCATACCTTTTAACTAATTATCATCTTTGAGGATTGGTAGGTTGAAGAGGTATTTGATAGAGTCAAATGTACTCCTACTTTCAACTTTCTTCCTTATATCCATCAAATACTTATACTCATCAGTCACACCTTTTACCATTTCTTGTGTAATTTTGAGCCTTGAAGGGGCCTCTAGATCCATATGTGTAACTTTGCATAAAGTGTTCAGTATGTGAAAGGTGGGTTTCCATCTCTTTTGGAGATCCTTAAGGATGGGGGAGTTAGTATTTATCTGTTCCAAAGCCTTAATCAAATTGCTAAATTTTTCATGTACCCCATTTATCTTCTCCTTTAATATCCCAACTCTATGCTCTAGTATCCTCTTTAGAGTCTATCATATGATGCTAGACATCCTCCATGTTATGCTTATTCAGCTTATCAATTTCATCTCTCATTTGTTGTATCTGTGGGTCCTCTACCTTGACAGGTGGGTGATAGATAATTAATTCATCTCCTCTCATTGTGGTGGCCTGTTGCAACTATTGTTTTAGGTTTACTTTTTCAATAAACAACTTGTTCACCTCATCATTTGATAATTTCAATCTCTTCTCATATTCATTAATTTTCTTCTCCATATTTCCTACTACATCCTTGGTGAACATTGCAGAATGCATGGTAATAGTGGCAACTTCAGTAGGAGTTGTGTCTCTCATTTTTTTAACCATAGTTGACCCCCTCTTTTCCTTCACTACATCTAAGAGTCGAGTCTTCCTTGTACTTTTTTGTTTCATCCATAGAACCAGTGTTTGGGTAGTAGGGTTATACCCTGTTCCTGAGACACCTTCTTTTGAATCAAATTATGCTACCAACATAGGGTCATCCTGTGCTCTGATCTGATCTAGAAGAAATTTTTTAGACAACTCCATCCCTAATATAATTATCATATCACTTTTCAATACCATTTCTCTCACCTCCTGGAGGGTGACATTAATACTATCAACATTTAACTCTACAAATGTCTAAGCTTGAATCCCAACTTTCTTTGACTCATCAGCTCCAATAAGATTAATTTTCAACCTTTCAACAAATTGTTTCATCTTCATTTTAATCCAAAAGTCCTTAAATTCATTGGTATGGATAAAATTATCATCTTCCATGAACCTAAGAAAGGCCACTACCCTCTCATCTTCTTGAATTTCATCAGCTCCTTCCTATAAAATCTCAACCTTAGGATCATGAGGCTTTTGACTTCTTTGTTGTTCTACTGCCTCCTTTATTTCAATGAGAGCTAGGACTACTTCTTGTTCTTCATCATCAAATGAGTCATATTCAACCAACGACTCAATCTTCTATCTTTTATCCTATGGTTTATGAGTACCAAATGGAGGGGATGGATGTGTAGGTGATGGGGGTGGTGTCTATGATGTGGATGCTTCAAGTGGTGGTTGGTGAGGTGTGGGAAGAGGTACCAATCCTTCCTCTTGGGCTATTTTCTACAATTCATCAAACTTATTTAGGATCATCTGCATCCTTTTCAAAAGGTTGGGTTCATCTACAAAAAACCCTCTGAAACTTCTACCCTTCTCCTTCTTCTGATTCTCTGACTTCATCATTATTATCCACCTTTTTCTAGTCTACATTACATCAACAAAATACACCAGATTTCGTATAACATCCTCCTCAAGGTCAAAGTCATGTGAGATGGATCTCTTTGTCAACAAAGTTCTTCTAATCATGTTGATATGACCCTTTGGGTCACACATTCTCTCCTTTCTAGATTTGAGGGGATAATTAACCCTCATGAACCTCTGCAATTCTTCTAGCATATTAGACCCAATGGCCAACTCTTCAAATATTGTCAAATCAGGAAAAAAATGTACCTTTCCTTTGATTTCTCATGAAATCATGCTCTATCCAAAGCATCTTCCACATAAACTCCAAAAAACATATCCTTGCAGGTACAAATTGAGGAAAAATATGTGGTGGTTGGTCACATCCATATAATCTGATAATTGTGCATTGAGGCATAAAAAAAAGGTCAACATAATTATGGGTATAGTTCCGATCTGGCCTATACTATACAAGCCTCATTACTTTCATCAATGATTCAGGAAATCTTGGTGTTGGGTAACCAAGGGAAGCTACTAGTCTAACAACAAAATCATCTTGAAATACTATAAAATCACACTCTATACATCGGCTATCCAAAACGTAACACATATTTTGCACAGGGAGTCTTACTCCACTATCTTGTGTACACAATTTCATTCTTTTAGTCCACTTCACTTCATTTTGATATAGGATTAAGTGACATAATAAAGAATATTTCCTAAAAGTAATAGGGGCCTTATCCTCCCTAACTTGTAGCAAGCCGTCATGTATTTGTTCCTCAATTTTAGATGCGAAATCAAACTCTACATTCAACTCAAGTTGTTTAATTATCATGGCCATTCTCATCAATCCTATTGGCATGTGCTCCTCTGCATCTATCCCGAAGACTTGACACAATGCATGATAGGTATTTTTGAAATAAAATTGAAATTCTAAGGCTTGTAAAGGTTCCATTTTAGAGGAAGGGATGGAGAGTCTTATGTTATCATCACCCCTCTTCATGTGTAGGGGGAGCTCATCACTTCGATATGTTCTTCTCAACCTCTTATACTTCTGCGCCAGTTTCACTAAATTCACCTCCGTTACAACTTGTTTATTCAAGTTGAAACACTTTATAATGGCATCTCTTGCGACATCAAGTAAGCACCCACCATTCAGAAGCCTAATTATTTTGGTTGGGGCATGATAGCTATGGGAAAGGGCTTTAATTAGCTCAATATCAATGAAAAGATTAGTGACAATCAAGTTAGCCAAATCTAGACTCCATGGGTTTGATGTCGGAACCTTGTCATTCCTGTTCTTATAGAAGTACCAATAAAGGTTTCAAATCGACAGAGGTATAATGGGGTCTCTACAGCCTTGAGCTAAGTCTCTGAAAACATTTTTAGGTCCTTTATCTACTGAACCAAGCAATAAGGAAAGCAACGAGAACTACAATGATGGTTTACTAGTTTTGGTTTCATCCCTTTTAACTCCTATTTCAGTCTTCTTTTGTGTCATTTTATAAAATTCACAAAAAATAATGAGCAAAGCTTACCCAGGAATAGAACTTGCTTCGAAGAATTCCCTTCACTCCCATAATTTGAGCTTTTCTTCATCTTGGTTTCAGCTATTATGAGTGAAATATCTCAACTTATTTCATGTATTTTAACACCAAGATGCATTTACTCCCAACTCATAAATTCGCACAATTCAAATCTTTGTATCAAGCTCAATTTTATATTTTGATGTTGATTGATGTGCTTGGTTTGTTTTAAATGACCTAACAATCTGGTTACCACATTACCTCGTGTTATCTTTTGCTCCCCTTTGGTACTGCGGTGTGTCTTTAGTATACTTCTTCAATGTACCGCTCTATCACATGTGATCATTTGTTCCCCTATGGTGTCGTGGTGTCTCCTTAGTACATATCTTCAATTCACTGCTCTACCATGGGCTATGTCTTGACTGCCTAATGTATAGTGGAATAGTGTGAAGGTTGCGGTATATAGTAGTGGCTTCTCTCACCATCATACCGCGAGCTTCTTGGGAATGATCTACAATAGGGAGGTATGATATGGGTGCTATGAGGGGTGGTTAATGTGATAGTGGTAATGCAGTAAAGGGTAAAAATTACCTTGAAAGGCGATAATGTGATTTATTATGAAAATACGATTAGGAATTTTGGATTTTAAATTATAAAATACTTAGAATTTTGTATGAAAATCTTGGTTCCAACAGTGGGTCCAGTTGGGGATGAATGATTTACCAATCATTGCAATAATTTAGAATATCTTTGGGTGCAGACCAAGTGTCCCCTTCATATGGTTTTTAGAGGATATGAAAAAATGGAACTGTGGTGAGGATGGAATGAAGATGGATATGGAGATGAAAATGATGGAAATGAAAATGATCTTACACTATCGTACATGGAAAGAAACTTTGTTTTTAATGAGGGAATTCTAGGATTGTCCATGTATTGGCAAGTCCTAGTCCCCTTTTAATTTCCTACACTACTGTGCATGGAAAGAGATTATTTTAAGAGGTTTGTCAAGAATTTTCCATGCACTAGAAATCCTTAATCCTCTCGTGTTCTTCAAGAAAAGAAGTGCTTTATAAATTTCCCATATATTGGAAATTCTTGTTCTTCACCTGAAATGCTTTGCAAATAATAAGAGTCCCCCCCTCATTTTCAAATGATAACAAAGGGACCTAACCACAAGGCTTCAAACTTTCCATGCTTTCCCTTTTCTTGACATCTAGCATTCCACATTAGTACCAAATCATTCACCTCAAATTTTCTATCTTTTGCTTTCTTATCAAAAAGATATTCAATTTGTGATTGCAACTTTATATTTTTCTTTTGGGGCATTCTCCTTATTTCGTCAAGTTTTGCAAGCTGCTCCATCCTTTCCTCCATTGGTTTTGGAATATCTAATTCTTCTTGAAGGATGAAGTTGTAAACTGGTAAAATGTTTTGCAGTGGCATCCTAGCTTGTGCTCCATACACCAGCTCAAATGGAGACTTTCCAATCACCTTCTTTACACAAATTCTATCTTCCCAGAAAGCCATTCTCAACTTTGAGTCCCATGCCTTCTTGTTCCCATCTAACATCCTTCTTATGATTTTCAAAAGACTTTTATTACTGGATTATGTCTGACCATTTGCTTGTGGGTGGTAAGGGGTGGCATAAGAAATAGTAATGCCATATGTGTTACAATTTTTTTTGAATTCATCAGACCTAAAACACATCCCATTGTCTATGATCAACCTTACTAGTGTACCAAATCTAGTTATGATATTCTCCATCAGAAATTTATTACCACCTTGCTTGTTGCTTGTTTAGTTGGGATTTCCTCCACCCATTTAGTGAAATAATCAGTTGCCACTAATACCCATTTATGTCCTCCACTTGAATTTTCTTGTATTTCCCCAATAAAATCAATTCCCCATTGATGGAAAGGGGCTTCTACTTGTAGAGGTCTAAGTGGTAGGGTTCCTTGATATTTCATCTTTCCTAAGAATTTTTGACAAGTTTCACACCTCCTTACATATGTAAAAGAGTCATTGAAAACCTTAGGCCAGTAATAGCCCACCCTAAGAATCTTATGTGTAGTAGTTTTGGCAGAATAATGACCTCCACACAATCCTTCATGAATCTCCCTCAAGATATGTTCTGATTGTGATTCATCTAGATAGAATAATAGCACTCCATCCCTATTTTTCCAAAACAGATCCCCTTCTATGAATACATATTTGGATTCCTGCAACTTTAGAGTTCTCCTTTGATTATCATTCAATCCTTCAAGGCCCTTCATGTGTCTAAGATAATACACTATGTTTGTGTATCGAGTATGTTCAATGCTTGCAATTGTACCATCCTCATTTTCTACATTACAGATTTGGTTAGCTTCAATGTTTGCTTCTACCATTAGTTTGGCTAGACCATGTCCCCTTACTAACTTGGTAATCTGAATTTCCATATTAAATTCTTGAATCTTATTTATCCATCTACATCTCTTCCTTGTCACCTCTGTCTATGCCAAGATATCTTTCACAGCTACGTGTGGTACATATGCAATTAATTTGGCTCCAACTAAATATGGTCTGAAAGATTTTGTTTCTTTTACCAATGCATAAGCTTGTTTCTCCATAATACCATACTTTAATTCTGACCCCTGTAGTGATTTTCTAAAGAAGGATACAGGTTGCTCATACCCTTCATCATTCTTTTATAACATAACAGCTGCTATGGTACGGAATGAGGCAAATGAAAATATTTGGAAAGGTTTGGAAAAATCAGAAGATTTTAGAATAGGGGCTTCTTTGATAGCTTTCTTGATGGATATAAAAGCTTCTAGGGCTTCTATAGTCCAATCTATTTTTTCTCCCTTCTTCAGCATTTTGGATATAGGTTTAACAATTTCAGAAAAATTTGACACAAATCTCCTAACAAAGTTAATTTGTCCAAAAAATGATTGAATGGCTTTGATATTTTTGGGAATGGGGATTTTGTCTATGGCTTCTACTCTTTCAGGGTCTATTCTAATTCCTTCTTTTGATACAATATTCCCCAAAAGCTTACCCTCTATGACAACAAAGTGACATTTCTTAGGATTGAGAATAATACCATATTCCAAATCCTTGATGAATATTTTCTCCAAGTTTTCTACATGATCCTCTAACCTTTTGGAATAAGTAGTGAGGCTTCTTGGTACACTACCATTATAGCATTGATTAAATCTATAAATTCCACATCCATGGCCCTTTGGAAAGTTTCCCCTGCATTTGTGAGACCGAATTTGGCATTCTCACATAGACATATGTACCCCATGGTGTAGTAAATTTTGTCTTGTATTGCTTAGACTCTTTAACTTTGATCTAATTATACCCAAAAAATCCATCCATCATTGAGAACAACTCACATCCTGTTACTCTATGCAATTGGCTTCCATATTTGGGAGAGGGTAATTATCTTCAAGGGAGACAACATTTAAATTTATGAAGTCTACACATAGTCTAATATCCCCATTTTTATTTCTTACTAGGACCAAGTTTGACACCCATGTTGAATGTCTGATGGGCTTGATAATACCTCCTCTGAGTTTTTCCAATTCCACTTGCATTTAGGCTCCAGAGTTGGATTGATGGGTCTCTATTTTTTCCTGAATGGTTTTGCACCTGGCTTTAATGGAATCTCATGTTGGAAAAAATCTTCTCTATATTCTTTAAGATCCTCATAAGACCAAGCGAAGATGTGCTTGTAATTTTTTAACAATGCAATTAGTATTTTTCTTATTATTGGACTTATCTTCTTTCCAATGTAAACTCTTTTTGGTGCTAATTCAGTCCCCATATTGATTTCCTCAACATCTTCTCTCTTTACTAGTGTTTTCTTCATGAGAGCACAATCATTTCCATCAAATACCCTTTCTAGTGCCACAAGTCCTTTGGGAATTTTGTTGGTTTTAAGTTGCAAAACTTCTTTTCCAAATACAGTTTGTTTGCCATCTACTATCTCAACAAATGCATTAAAATCAATCTCCTGAGCTTCATACTAGTCTATGCAATGGAGAAACTTTATGAGATCAGTGTCATTGTTGAAAATTTTCCATCTATAGATATTATCAGGGACAGTAAGCCTTGTTTTGAATTCAACTTGAGATACTTCGGCCAGGGTGATGTCATCTCTTTTTAGGGCTATATTGGCTAGGAAATCTGCCATCAAATTTTTAGACCTGTCTATCCCATCAATGGAAAAAACATCAAATAATTCAATTGTATCCCACACAATGTTTCTATATTGTTTTAACCTTTTGTTTTTTGCAGCATATTTTGACCTGACTTGTGAAATGACCAACTCAGAGTCTCCAAGAATAGTTAGTGTTTTTATCTTGTGTTTGACAACCATATTCAAACCAATTAGTAGGGATTCATACTCTGCTATATTATTTTTACATTCAAACATCATAAAAAATGAATACTTGAATGTATTACCTTTAGGTGAGATAAATACTACCCCTGCTCCATTGCCTTCCTGACTACATGCTCCAAAATACATCCTCTACATACCATGCTTATTTTTAGAAACATGCTTGTCAATTGGATCAATATTCACTAATTCAGGATGGGAAGGCTCTATCCTAAAACTCCCTAAATCCACATCACAAAAGAAATTTAGCTGCTCTTGAGAAACATAATCCACAATCTGAATCATCCTTGGTTTTCTCTATAAATTGACCTCTTCACCATTGACTTGTATTGTGGCATAGGACAAGTCAAATTGTACATTTCCTCCAACTACTGCAGTCCATTGTCTTGACAAAAGCATTCCAAAATGAGGAGGTGAATCAATCACAGTTATGTCAATATTATAAGTTGCTTATGGATAAGAAGCCAACTTCACCCTACATCTTTCATAATTCCTATCACTGGGATAGGCCTACTATCCATAGCATAGTATTTTCCACTAGTAGTGTCTAGCCACATGCCAAGTTGTTTCATGACCCCTACTAGCATGATGTTGATAGCAACACCTAAATCTATAATACAGTTCCTTACCATCTTATTATTTATGAGTAATGTAGTAAAGAATGGATCAACTTGTGGAAGATTTATCAATGCATCACCTAGACAAACCTCAGAAACCTTTACCTTTTCCTACTTATTAGTGATCTTGGTGGTCCCCTTGTTCTTAGGGTTTGTACTTTTATCATTTCCATTAGATATTAATTGAATAGCATTGTCCCTATACTCTTTTATCTTCATCATTTCTAATAATGGCACAAACATTTTTACCTAAGACAAGGCCCGTGTGAATTCAAAACATGTATTGTCTATTTTAGTTGTCTTCTTTTGCTCTAGTGGATCTTCTTTGTTCCCCTCTTTCTTTCTTTTGTTTTTGTCATCAAGATTTTGTTTATCTTTATGTAACTCTTTGATTTCTTCTTTCTGGACATGTTTTTGCTTATTCTTATTAGGTTGCTTATTTTCTGTCCTTTTTGGTGCTCCCTACATTGCTCCTTTATCTTTCACAAATATCCCTCTTAGAACACCCCCTTATGTGTTTATTGTTCTGTTTCTAAGCCTATAATTACTTTTTGCTTGCTCCACTATAGAAATAGTTAATTCTTTTATCTCCTCTTTAGTAGGCCTCCTTATTCTACATTTACTTGACTTAGATAGTGTACATGGATATGATTCATCATCACTTTTATCATAATCACAAAAGACTTGTTGTTCTGCCAAATAGACATTGTACCTTCGGTTATCAACATCATACTCATAGCCCTCTTCTTCGAAAGATGAATATTCCTGCTCAATTGGATGGAGGGTATGAGAGGTTAAATATATTGTATGATCCTCTTCTTCATTTTCCACCGGTATTTCTTCTCCTTGTATTGACTAGGCTACAACACAATGATCAAGGGAATGTGGCAGGTTGCAAATTTGACACCAAGGATTATTTTTAACCATGTATGCTCCTCTCTTCTTTAAGGGATCGAGAGTTTCCTTATTCTTTTTCTTGTCAATTATAGGCTTTCCATCCTTCCAATTTTTGTTGTATGGAATATCATACAGCTTTGGTCTTTCATTCCTATATGTGTTCTTGTCTATTCTAAGGATTGTTAAAATTTTGGGGAACCCTGAGACTATCTCTTTTACTAGTCATCCCCGTAGCCTTTCTATTGTTTTCAATAGTCAATGCTATTTTTTGAGCTTCAGCTAAATTTCTAGGGAACCTATTTCTAAGCTCATATCCTATCTTTGGATCAAATGCTTTTAGATAAATACTTAATGCTGCAAGGTCTATTAATTTGGACCCAGGTGGTATCTTATTATGTAATTTGGAGAACCTCTAGTTGAAGTCATAAACTGACTCATTTTGATATTTTTGGATACTTATCCATTCATGCAAGGAAAACTCTGGTGCACACTAATTCCCATACTATTCAAGAAATTGATCATGAAACTCTTGAATGGAAGCAATAGAAGCTATTAGTAAATTGTTAAACCAATATCTAGCTTCTTTAGTTAGTGACATCATAAATAGCCTCATCTGTACATCTTCATACTACATATCCAGATCTTGAATAAAAGCATTGATATTTCTTAAGTGTTCCTCAGCTATGACTACACTACTTCCTGTAAATTTTGGGACAAGACCTCTCCAACTGTTGTCCATAGGGAAAGGATATACTTGGAATCCTGCTAAGTCAAATTATCTGATCATGGTTGTGTAGTGCTAAGGAGGTGGGTTTTGAAGATGTCGATATTGGTATAATGGATTATTGTATTGTACGTGGGGTGGTGGCATAATTGTTGGCCAGGAGGTGGTTGAGCATTTGGGTTGTGATGGATTTTTAGGTGGAGCATTTGATGGTTTGTATTGATTCTTGGATTGCTTTTGAGGTGCTTTTAGTGGATTTGAAGGTCCTGCATTGGTATTCTTTTTCCTATGAGGTGGTGTGTATTTAGGGAGGTTAGTTATTTGATCATCAAATTGGGCTCTTTGCAGCTTCAAATCTTGGAGTTCTTTTATCACTTGGAGCTTTTGTTCATATTCTACTTTCTTTGTTTCCATTTCTTATCTTTCATACTCCAATTGTGCATTTAATTCTTCGTGAGTCATATATTCATAATTTTCTTCAGAGGCTACATTATCAATAGGATCATTTTGATTCCCTTCGAGTAATTACATTGTATGATCATATTCATGTTGTTTCTTGATTATTTCAACCTCAAATCTAGCCATGAATTCTTCCTCATTTTTAGGATCTGTCTAGAAGAAAGGATTCCTTTTTTCTTCAAGAGTGTGAGGTTCTCTAGATGAGCTATTTTCATTTTTCAATGTATCATAGTGATTATACATCTCAAAGTGTGGTTTTGATGTTTTATCCTTATTTTTCATGCACATTTCATCAGACACCTTCTTACCCTTATCACTCTTATGTGTCCATTTATTATTGTCATTAGGACCTTCTTTATACAAGGACCTTCTACCATGCATATTGTGAAATATTGTGATGGTCTGAACTCTAGGGTTTGTTCTTTTTGATGTGTACTTTATTTTATCAGTCTCAATGCACTTATTCTTTCAGAGTCGCCACTCACTTTTAGAGAAGTGAGAAAATTTTATGATTTCTTGTTCCCAATAGAGTCTTAGGTAAGGTATTGACTCTATGATAAAGTCCTGGATTTAGATTTGACTCCCCATCGGAGTCGCCAATCTATTAGTTCTCAAAAAATTGGTTAAAAACCACAAGAGGTTGCCAAGCTCTTGATACATTTCAGGCTAATGAAAAAGGCCGGTGCACTTGAACCTTCTTCTCTTTAGGCTCTGCCAGACCTAGGTAGGTGTACCTATGTAAATGAAGTAGACTTAAACTATCTGTTTCCTTCTTAAGCAATCTATCCACAATGGAAATTGGGAGTGGAGGGATGTAATCCTAATTTGGTATAAATATCAAGGTGAAATTTAATATGTTCGGTTAACAGATGTGAAGATTGAAATAAGTTTGATAAAACTAAATGATGAAATGGATAAGACCAGTGCCTTGTTGGGTGGATGGAGTCAAATGAAGTCTAAGATAAGTGTCTTGTATTTGGTAGTAACTCTAATTTTTTGGAACACTAATATTGGTTTATAACTTGTATAAACATGTAGGAAAGTGATTGAAAAACTCTACTTATGGATCCAACTAACACAAGAAGGTTACTGATAATTTTTTTAAAGGATTTAATCTTTACTTGAAAGAACCAATTGAATAAATTATGCAAGAACATAGATAACACCAAATTGGAGAAGATTGACAACACTAATTATATGGCTCTTCTTAT
>VDFB02270651.1:443688023-443728748 GCA_007258455.2 Sequoia sempervirens
GGAGGAGAGAGATAGAGAGAGGTGATAGAGAGAGAAGTAGAGAGGGAAAGAAGGTGGAGATATTGAGAGAGAGGAGGCAAGGAGGGAGGGACAAATAGGTATAGATGCAGACATGAAGGAGATAGAGGGATGAGACAAAAAAATAGAGAGAGGCAGATGAGGAGGATGAGACAAAGAGAAGACAGAGGGAGCGAGAGAGGAGGACGAGGGAGGAGAGAGAGGTGAGAGAGACAAGGAGAGGACAGAGGAAGAGATGAGAGAGAGAGAGGGAAGGGAGAGAGAGAAGGAGATGACAGATGGATGAGAGAGAGGACTGAGACAGAGAGAGACAGAGAGACAGAGGAAACGAGTGGTGGAAGGACAAGGAACGAGAGAGACAGAGAGACAGTGGAGACAGGAAACGGAGGAGACAGAGAGAGACACACAGAGACGGAGACAGGATGAACGGAGAGAGAGAGGCATAGAGAACAAGAGAGGCAGAAAACGAGGAGATAGAGACACTGACCGACACAACGGATGCTGACACAACTGACCAACGGAATCCCAAAACTAGAATTTTCATTATAACTCCTAGATATTTGAAACCACTCTCAAACATCTTGAAACTATATACATGAAATATAAGTTAAAGTATAAGAAAGAAAATGTTCATATACTTAAATTTTTATTTCATGTATATAGTTTCCCTGGTAGATAAAGAGAAAATGAAAGAGTTTAGAAAAATGCATTCCAAAAGTCATGAATGACATTTGGCGAGTGCCAAATTTTGTGCTCGCCAAATGGGTTGCATTGGGAAATACCAACCCAATGCATTGGATTTTTCATTGGGCATCCGACCCAAAGGTTTGGACAACCATTTCATGCAAAACACATGATTTTTAGAAAGGGTAAAAAAATTTCACACATTTTTGGTTGTGCTCACCATCACATTTGCACATCTTTCAATGCACATTTATAAAAAAATGTGATGATGTTAGGCTCTCTCTTAGCTATCTAAATATACAATTTTTTTAACATTTTGATTAAGTTAAGGTTTTCATACATAACTTCTCTTGTTATTGCCTCTTTTTTTGTCAAAAACCAACATGTTCTAGTTTTAGGATAGATTTTTAGTCGTTCATCAAATCGTGAAACAAATTAAATTTTTTAAAACTAGACTCCATTCTACGCGTGATTAAAAAAAAATCAATTTTTGATTAGTTTTCAAAAAAATTAGGGGGGAGCACACTCAAATTTCAGCTTTTCAGGATGTGTCCACTTTAAAAATTCATAAAATATTATATATTAATTAAAAAAATTAGCCGAAAGAATAGGGATAAACTACATGGTGTTAGCTAATTTCTCACAATTTAGATTTTTAAAATTCTAAAAAAAGTTAATCAAAAAGGGGGGGCCCTCAGACGCTATGCTATTTTTTTTATAAAAATAGGACCTGTTTTTCCCCCCTTTTCGAGACCCTTAATCTTCATTAATTTCAAAAAGTAGTAGCTTAGAAACTAGACTTAGAGCACTTCAACTCTTGTTCTTTCCACATCTTGAAATTTTGAGCGTATCTATCTTCATTTTCTCATGAAAATTAGATTTTCCTGATTTAAAAAAAAAAGTGGCATCTTAAGAGCCTTTTTTGTGTCACATATCCATGCACTTACCCATCAATGTCACCAATTCTAACCACATAAAAATCATTCATGAATGTATAATCTCCCATCTGAATGCTCAATTATGGGGCCTTTATAGTGCATCCCATCTTAAAGCCATCTGCTACTATGATATTGAAACCAACAAAGTCCACCTATAATATCCTTTTCAAGGCTACATACCCCTTGTCAATAAAATTATGCATGGCTTCACTATCAATCAAGAAAGTCGCCCATTTTCCATTAATAACTCCTCTTAATCAGAATGGATGATACTTAGCCACACCAAATAATGTAGCAATGCCACCCTAAGTCTCCTCTTCCATTTGATTGTTATGTTCTATTTGTTGCTCATGTTCACTTTCAAAAGTAGTGTCAACTGTCTCCTCCACATCAGAAGTGACCTCTATATAGTGTACCTCTCCCTTCCCAAGGAATCAATGACTATGATCTCACAACTCCTTGCAAGTGAAGCATAGTTTCTTCTTGCATAATTCATTCCTGCTCTCAAAATCTAGCTTAGGAGGATTTGGTTTGGGCTGATTAGAAGTCTTAGTGGATGGTTTGTTGTTCTTGAAACTCTTCTTTGGAAATTGTGGGCTAGATTGTGTAGTTTCAAGGTCTAATTCCATCTGAATAGCATCCTACAAAGTCCTTGGCTTAAAATCCTTCACCAGCCCTCTCAAATTGTGACATAACCCTTCTGTGAATAACATCACCACTCTCCTCTCAAATATATCAAGAACCATAATTGCCACCTTCTAAAATTCGTTGATGTAACTATCAACATCACCATGTTGTCTGATCAAGGCCAATTCCCTAAAATAAACCTCTTCATTTTTCCTATCAAAATGAGCAATTAATTTGCTGCTAAACTCCCCATAAGACTAGATTAGAGCATGTTTCTGCTTCACCAATCCATAATGCCACTAGTCATATGTTGCACCCTCTAGATGAAGTGTTGCAAATTAGATTGCTTCCATTTTCGGCATTGGTTTTAGATTTAGGAAAGTATCTAGCTTGTGGATCCATGAACGGGCTATAGTTTTCCCACTCCCATCAAAGTTGGGAAGTGTAAGCTTACTCAAAGCATGTTGGTAATCTCTATGAGGTCCATGAGGTCTTTGCTCCTGTTGTGTTCTCTTCCTATCCCTACGTTGATTCATATATTGATTCAACTTAATCTATTGCCTAATAGCATGAGGAAGATTGTGATATTCCTTGTAAACTTCTATCACCTCATCGGGAAAAGGTGGCTCTACCTTAGGTTGGGCCCCTTCCTTCTCATTCCTAGGAGTAAACGTAGATTGGAAAGGTTTGCTTGTTCCTCTAGAATTGGTTCCCTTGGGTATGTTGTTTCCAGCATTACTTCCCTCTCCTGAATTTTGACTTACTCTCAAGGTGTTCATCTCCTGAGACATCTATCCAATAGCAGTAATCAATTGTTGCTGGGACTGCATAAATTGTTGCATCATCTATTGTTGGCCATGTGCTAGATCATTCAAAATATTTTGAATGTTATCATTCTCTCTCTTGTTGCCTTTGTTTTGAGAAGCCTCATGGTCTGAATCCCCCATTGCTTCAATTTCCGGTGGGACACCAGGAAATTATCAAGCTACTAATTAATACCACAAAGAAAGTATCATCTTCCGGATAAAGATCAGAATTTGAAATTTCCTTCGCCTCTGCTCTCTTTCAAAATATATCCTATCCCTGTCAACTAGTGTTCATGAACCCTAAGGCTGGTAAGATTTTAGGCTCTGATACCACTGTGATGATCCCTTTCCAAATTTACACCCTCAAATCTGTTGTTCCTTGCTGTTACAGTATTTCCTTACTTTTTAAACAGGTCTGGTTTGTATTTGTTTGGATAATTGTTTTGAAATAGTTCAATGAAATATTACAAGGATGATAGATAAAAGATAACATTGCGATTCATTTAAAAGATCTCAATGTAATGAAAAATTCGTTGCAATAGAATAACATAATATAACCTGTAAGAGTAGAGCATTCAATTGTAGATTGCAAGATCATTTAGGGAATACAAAATGTTACTATGTTTTAGCATTCATCTAGAAAAATTACGAGACACCAAGTAGTGTAGAACATACAATGGCCAGTGACGTAACTGAATATGCACAGGAGATTAGGAATGTTGCCAATATATTTAACTCCTCCTTAAGTAGTGTATTTTTATGCTTATGGAATAAACCAGTTACATACCCGTATACACTGATATGTCGTAAATATGCCCGATATCGGGACTCAAAAATATCCTTGTTGATGAAATGGGTTCTATCACTTGACGTGCTCAGAAATCAGATTCGACGGTAATAGGTTGAGTGGAGAGTTGAGAGAGCAGACCAGATATTGGATGTTTGAAATACTGGTGTCAACACAAGATTGATAACCTTCGGGTCGATAGATTAGAGGCAACATTGACAATAAGTCTATAGAAGAAACATTCAGACATCCACATGATGAAAGTTCCGATGTTAGGAGTTGCGCCACCCGCTCATGAATATCACAATAAATCTGATCAACACGACTAGCACGAGAATAAGGCAACGCTACATAGTACCTCAATAGCAATAGAGAGCATCAGAATAACAGATAAATAACCATGATATCAACCATTTCGATCCTCCAACACTCCGTTCTGAGCATCATTCGACCACATAAACATTTACCATAGCAATGTTATTGAATATTACAGATTAACCATTTCAGGGGTTCCGTCCTGAATGACCACAATCTCTTGAGAATTTTCTTTCTCAATGGAAATATAAAAAACCAGATGTAATTAATTTCCCGTGATACCAAGCAACTCCTCGGATCATGATTTATTTGTCCATTTTCAGTTTCTTTCGAAAATTGAATTATTTATTGACTTTATAATATTTATTTACTAATTAAATAATTAAAATTTCTTTTAAACTTTTGAAATAAATAAAGACAAATTAATAAATATTCAATTAATTAAATCTATTATTAAGTGAGCATTAAAATTGAGGGGACATCATAGTTTGCATAATATTTAAGCGCACCTTTATAAGGTGCTTTGATAAATGGTTTTATGCAACCATATCAGTTTATGTCTTTTGCATGCATCCTTTATATATTGATGGATGACCCTACCTTGTCCCAAAGCACCAATTTTGGTGTAGGTAGGGAGGATAGCAGTGGGTTGATACCTTACGCCTATAGTTTCTTCAAAAGTGTATTTCTCTTTCAAAATGAGTAACTTTGGAATTAGGACTAGTGAAGATTACTTACGAGTATGTGGATTCTTGGAGATACCTCACTTAAGGTAAGACAAGTAAATGTTGTTTTGGTTGACTAAATTGTTGTTATGAGGAATTATGAAGTTAGTCTTAAATGCTTTTTTAAGTACTTTATTTTGATAGTAAAATAATCATTATATCATGAGTTTAATATTTAAGCTTTTTGGTTATTGGGTATCAGATTCAATACACTAAATGAGAAACCTTTTGAAACAAAAAAAAATTGCAAATGTGTTTTAGATAAACAAAAAGTCAATTCAAATTAAACTTCATGTGAAACATCCATTTAGGTGTTTGTGAGTAGATGCTTCTTTGGGTTTCCATCCTTGTTGAACTTGGGTAGGTCGTAGTTGATGAAGAAGTGTTTTGAGAAATAGTACCCTAAGAAGGGTTGTGTGCCCACTCATATAGTTGCACAAGAATAGTTCAAACAAAAATATATATTCCACACATCTTTTTGTATAGTACCTTGAGTTTGAATACATGATATGTAGGCAGTCTGATACAAGGAATGTTTTTAGTATTGAAATACAATGCACATTATGAGGTCTTATATCATATCTCCTAAAATTAAAACTATGATTTTATTTAAACGAATAGGCCCTTTCTATATTAACAGTTAAATTTTGGCTGATAAGTCTTTACTAGAATATGCTTGATGTGAAAATTTACGCAAGATTCAAGTATAAATGTAAGTGTTGCCAAAATAGAAGTTGAGTATTGTAAAAAGAGCTACTAGTTATATCCAAATTTTATAGGGGATGATTTACTAATAGTTTCGTAAAGGCTCTCTCCACTAGGATTATTCTCTATAAGGGAATCATGTATGAATTTTTGTTATATTTCTTCAAACATGATAGGTTATCAAACTCAATAATAGTGTACAAGTTATTCTTTCAAAAGTATCATTGCATTATCATAAGCTATTACTTTACCATAGGAATATTGTGGTATGATGGGGTCAAACCATTATATAATGTCTTATACTATATTGTGGCATTGACTAGGGAGTCACGGGTAGGGTCATGTCGTCAATATGAATTTCTTGTGACAAATGTTAATGTAAACTAGTTATCGTGCATGTTATATATCATGAACATTCTAACATTACTAATTGTTTTGAAACATTAACAAGATTTATAACATCAATCTAATTTGATTTATGAAGGAAAATGGTGGTTAAAGATTTTAAGTTAAAATGGGCATGGGAATTAATAAATTCATGTTAGTATGTTGGTTTCTTTTATTTTTATACTCATGAGTGGATCTCTTTATGGGAATTTCTGACATGTTGGGTAGAATGCAAATGTGTAGGTTATTGTTCCTATATTCTTATAACTGTAGATATTGTCTCAGCGATCGTTTATTGTGACCAATCTTTATAATAGAATGATATGCTTCCTTTTAGATGAGATAAACTATCTAAGTAGCCATATTTACTATAAACACCATATCTTTAAAAGTTAAATATTGCATACATGTTCTAGATTAAGGTCTACTTGGTAGTTATGCCTTGGGATGGTAGGAAAATCAACAAATATCAGATCAAGAGAGTGAAACCTAAGTTTCCTCTCTCGGCTTCACCTAAGTGGGTGGCAGCCAACTAGGAAACTATCCAGGGAAGTGGACCCTAGAAAGGGTTGCTTACCCACTCTTATAGTTCTTTTTAATTCATAGAATAAGAGGCATGTTACATTTGAGTAGAGAATTGAGTTTAGTGTATAGTGATATTGGGTTATAATTGTGTTTGAGGTATAGTCATTTTTTAAATCATATTGGATATACCCTTTTGTTGGCTAGTCAAAGGAGTTGGGGTAAAACTATAGATCCTCTGCATAATTGTTACATAGGTAAGGCCATCTAAGATGAGCCCTGGTCTATCCCTTACAATTTATTTTTTCAAGGCTTTCTTGAACCCACCAATCTCTCTTGATGTTATGCATACACTATCCCTAATTGCAATCCAGTCATAAACTACACTTTTGATTATCTAGTTTAAATTAATGATATGATCTTAATAATTAGTTATCTAATCATTCATTATCTCATGTGTGCACCTAGTCATGTTAATAACTTGTAGGAATAGGTATTGGGAGTAAAGTAACTATGACATGATGAAATGTAGGAGATATTGTGTAGGTAAGAGGTATGTTATATTGATCTAAAAAAAGTAGACATTATTGTTTTAAAAGAAAATGGAATCATTGTTATTGCTACTCCTAACTAAATGATACTATTGACTATTTCCTCGGGTAGTGTATTAGGTTATTGTTGTCTTTGTTAAAAAAAAAATTATTGCAAATTAGCCAAGTTGATGTAGTTAAGTTAGGTTGTGTTGTGTTCTTTATGTGTCAAAAAGTGGGCTTTACAATATGTTTATTTGAATTAGTATACATAATTTATTATTGCAGTAAAATACTAAATTTATAAAATAAAATGTTTATGAATTGAAAAAAATGTATAATGCTCCATGTCCATTAAATTTAGATGGCTCAAAAGTATATGATGCTATACAAAATGGTGAGAAAAGATTTGCACCATTAAGAAATGACGACAGGCTAAACACATACAATCGATACATATTATAATTATGGAGAGAAAATATTGATTGAAAATCTATTCTATCAAAACATGTTGTAGTTAAATATATTGCAAAGTATGCAACCCAAGTGGAAAAGTTGATAAAAATACCACCAGATGTTAATGTTTCTAGCAAACATAGAGAACCCTGATGAATTAGTTGCAAGAGCTTACAAGAGGCTACTCACTAAAACAATAATTGAATGGGATATTGGAGCTCAAGAAACAATCCACATGGTCCTAGAACTTCTATTAGCAAAGAGTAGTAGAAGGTTTATCAACTTAAATGTATCAAATGGAGTCTTCAAATGTGTGGTTTTAAATAATGAAGATGAAAATGAAGAAAAAATATATTTTATTGACACATACAAAAGAAAACCATTCAGCATGGAAGTTGCATCACTTATCGATGCAACAAAATCATGAATATATAGTCAAAAAATATTAGAGAAAAAATGGAATATAAGGCAAACAACAACTATTGTAAGAGTATTTCCAAGATTCTATTCGATTCCTACATGTGACTTTGACAAATGGATAATTTTTTTCTTTTTTGAGTTGATACTTTACAAACAATTTCGAGACATCAAAAGGTATATTGGCCATGACGAATCCATAGTGGGAAAGTGAGACAAATTCAAGTATACTCAATGGCATTTAGAACGAACAACACCAGATGAATGTAATGAAAATATTAGTGACTCTGACTTTGAAGGAAATGACAAAGCTCAAGGAACCACTACTGAAAATGAATGGGAAATTATATCTGAACTTCATCATGGCTAAATCTTGCAAGTTTTAGAGGTAGATATGTTGGGCAGGAGAGATATATATAGACAAACAAATTGGTGTCATGGATTTCAAGGTGAGGATTATACAAAAGAAGCAATGGATTTAATTAACAATATGAAAGTTGAGGGTTGTCTAATTCATGATGATATTCCACAATTTGTTGACAACGAAAATATTAGTGAGCAACAACATAAAGCAGTCAACATTATCATGTTGCATTACCAATCAAATAAAAATACATTGTTGTGCTACATGATAATTCAAGGAATTACAGGAATAGGTAAGTCTTATGTGATAGGTGCCATTATTCAAGCATTGGAAATTTTGTCTCCTCCCAATCAGTCTCCTCTACTTCTACTGGCACCTAATGGAGTTGCAACATTCAACATTGTTGCTTCAACAATTCATTTGAAATTAAAAATTCCAATAAGAGATTTCAATAAACTAGAAGGGACAAGACTTATGACATTCTAAGCAAATATATCACATGCCAAATACATTTCGATAGATCTGAAATAAGTTTCCTTGGACAAAGGTTGCTTGAAAACATAGATTCTCGCCATCAACAAACATGTCCAAAAAAGGCTAATCAATGTCTTGGAGGTTAGTTTTCAATTCAAATTACTAATGTTTTTTTACTTTATATTAGAATAAAATTCATTCAATTATTGTAAGGAAGCTAAGGTAGTGGAACAACTTCGTAGACTAATCTTAAGAGGATAATAATGCAAAACTTTATAGATCTTTAACAGCTACATAAACTTAAACATAAATATCATGCATACCACGACACAATGATTTACGCAGGCAAAACACTTTCGGGAGAAAAGCCCCACACTCCAAAATTCACCTAATATATTATTCAGCAATCAAAAATATTACAATATACTCGTATAGCAAGCTTCTCATAGGAGTATCATCATTCAAAGATCTAGAGACAACACGACCACTATGAGACTCTCAGAATACAACATTGTCTCTTTGTTGCAGCTGTAATACAACACCCTCATAAAATAGGGTTACATTCTAGGGAAAGATAGGCCAACAAAATATCTACCATTAGATCTAAGGGTAAGTGAAAAAATATGGGGGGCCAAAAAGGGGGCTTAAGAGGCCACTTTTTTTCTAAAATCAGGAAATACTGACCTTGGATGTGAAATTAAGGATAGTTACACTCAAAATTTTGAGATACAACACAAACAAGGATCGTAGTGCTTCGAGACTGCTTTTTAAAATACTAGTTTATTTTCAAAGTTGAGATTAAGGGGTTCAAAAGAGGGGCCCACAAAAATTGGTGTTGTTTTTGTCAGAAAAATATATCATAGAAAATTTTGTGGGAATGTAGCACGATGAACATTTTTTAGTATTTTAAAATCTCTTCGGTGATAAATTAGCTAACAATATGTAGTTGATGCACAATTTTTTTGATAATTTTTTAATGAATATTGGATTTTTTACTAATTTTCAAAGTGGATACTTCCTGAAAAACAAAATTTTGGCCATGCTACCCCTACAACTTTTGGAAACTAATTCAATTTTTTTTAATATTTTTAGAATGGAGTCTAGTTTCTAAAAATGTAATTTATTTGAAATTTTGATGAACGGTTAATTTATAACGAAAAAACACCAAACACTAGTTTTTTCGAAAAAGGAGACACAAACAAAAGAAATTATAGATCAAAGGTTTAACATTGTCAAAAAGTGAAAAAAATTACATCATTGGACAACTAAGAGAGAGCCTAACACTACCCAGGTGTTCAATTTGTTTGACATTGAAACACATGCAATCCTAATGGTGAGCATGAACCCGATTATGAGAAATATTGTAGAATTTGAAAAAACACATATCTAGTCGTTGGGAAGGTCCTCCAAGCCTTTGGGTTGTTATTCCAAGGAAAATACCAAGCCCAAGGCTTGGGAATTCCCAAAGCAAGATACAATGAGCACATTATAATGTGCTCATGTTATATCTTAGTTTTGACATGGTTTTTGTGTTTGTGCAGGACATGTCTACCAAGAAATAATGCGAGCACATTATAATCCACTTGCATTATATGTTGCTTTGTGTTAAATGCTACTCTATTGAATGTCTGTTTATATATTTGTATGTTTGTATGTACATGTATGCTTTATGTCATGTATGTATGTATGTATGTATGTATGCATGCTTGTATGTATGTATGTATGCATGTATGTATCAATGCATGTATGTATGTATGCCTAAATGTATGTATGTATGTAAGATTGTATGTACATATGTACATGTATGCTTGTATGTATGTAGGATTGTATGTACATATGTATTATGCTTGTATGTATGTATTTAGAGTGAGGGAAAATTTTAAGAGAGAGAGAGTTTCCTAGGTAGAGTGGGAGGGAGCGACCTGAGAGAGAGAGAGAGAGAGTCTTGAGAGAGGGAGATGGGATGGAAGGGAGAGACTAAGAGAGAGGGAGTGGGAGAGAAGGGGTTGGAGTGAGAGGGACTTAGCTAGGTAGGGTGGGAGGGTTAGAGAGAGAGAGTTATGTAGGTAGGGTGCCAGAGGGAGATACTTGAGAGTGTGAGAGGGGGTGAGAGGGAGAGACTTGAGATATAGGTAGTGAGAGGGAGTGGGGGAGAGAGGGAGTGGGGAAGAAAGGGAGTGTTAGAGTGAGAGACCTAAGAGAGGGAGAAGGTGTGGGAGGGAGTGACATGAGAGAGAGGAAGAGAGAGAGGGGGTGGAGTGAGAGGGACTTATCTAGGTAGGATGGGAGAGAGAGAGAGAGTTACCTAGGTAGTGATCCAAAGGGAGAGACTTGAGAGAGAGGGGGTAAGAGGGAGAGACTTGAGAGATAGGGAGAGAGAGGGAGTGATGGAGAGGTAGTGGGAGGGAGATAGAGAGATAGATAGATGGAGCGAGAGAGAGTGGTAGGGATTGATTGAGTGAGAGGTACATAGAAAGAGGGAGATGGTAGATAGAGACAATTAGAGAGGGTAGGAGAGAGGGAGGGAGAGAGAGGTGAGATAGATATATAGAGAGAAAGGGATAGGGGTTGAGGGATTAGGGTGGAGGACCTATAGGGTTGATGGTTTAGGGTATTGGGTTGAGGGTACATGGTTGAGGGATTAGGGTTGAGGGTAGAGGATAGAAGGTTTAAGGGTTGAGGGTAGAGAGTTTAGGGTATATGTTTGAGGGTATATACATTTGAGAAGGATTAGGAGTTGAGGTCCAATGTATAGTGTAGAAATTATAGGGATCTAGGGTTTACACTAGAGTTTAAAGGGTTGAGATTTGAGGATTAAGGGTTGAGGTTGAGAATTGAGGGTTGAGGTTTAATGTATAGGAGTAAGTAGTTTAGGGTTGAGGTTTAAGGTTGAGGGTAGAGGATTGAGGGATTAGGGTTGAGGGTCCAATGTATAGGAGTAGAATTATCTGAGAGTTGAGGATTAGGGTTTAAGGTTGAGGGTTTAAGGGTTGAGGATTAGAGGTTGAGGTTGAGGATTAGGAGTAGAAGTTTACTTAGGTTTAAGGGTTTACAGGTTTGAAGATTAGGGTTAGTGATTAGTGTTGAGGGTAGAGAATTATTAGGTTGAGGTAAAGAGAGGTTTAAGAGTTTTGGTTTAGGGTTGAGGTTGAGGTTTTAGGGTTAGTGTTTGAGGTTTAGGGTTGAGGTATAGGGTTGAGAGATTAGGGTAGACGAGGAGGGATGGATGGAGAGGAGAATGGAGAAAGTGAGAGATAAAGAGGAGAGGAGGAGGAAGGACAAAAGATATATAGGGTTGAGGATCAATATATAGGGGTAGAGGTTGAGAAATTGAAATTATGTATGAGGTTGAGGCTATACAGTTGATAGTTTTAAGAGTATTTAGGTTGAGGAATACAGTTTGAGGATTAGGGTTGAGGAATTACATATAGTTTGAAATATTAGAATTGAGGGTCAATGTATATAGGAGTACAGAAATTATAGGGGTTGAGTTTAGGGTTGAGGTTTTAAGGAGTTGAGGGTTGAGGGATTAGAGGTTGAGGAGGTTGAGGAGTGAGGGTTGAGGGTTTAATGTATAGGGTGGAGGGTAGAGGGTAGAAAGTTTAAGGGTTGGGGTTTAAGGTTGAGGGTATAGGGTTGAGGGATTAGGTTTGAGGGTCCAATGTATAGGGTAGAGGGTATAGGGGTTGAGGGATTAGGGTTTAAGGGTTGAGCGTTGAGGGTTTAAGGGTAAAGGGATTAAGGGTTGAGGGATTAAGGTAGAGAGTTTACTTGGGTTTAAGGGTTTAAGGGTTGAGGGATTAGGGTTGAGAGTAGAGGGTAGAGGATAAAGGGTTTAAGGGTTGAGGGTTGAGGGTTGAGGGTTTAGGGTTTAGGGTTGAGTGTTTAAGGGTTGAGGGATTGTTGTGCATGTTTTTCACACACGCCCCGCTAAAGGAAGGGACCCCCTCTTTTACTCTTGATGGGTCATTTTCACTCCAGATGGGCTGCTTTACTCTCGTCTCGCATTGTATGGCCCCGTTCCCTAGCCCAAGTTAGTCACAAGCCTTGAAACAATCAGCTTCATATTGGCCAAAATTTACCTACCTAAATTTTGCTAAGTCATTTGCCTTTGTGGGCTTAGTCCTGTGGGTTTCCCCTTAGTCGTTTCCCCAATGTTTGTTGGCCCTTGTAGACCTACATCTACTGGTTTCCCCTTGCCATTTTTCATTGCACTTCATCGTTCACCTATAGCCAAGCCCCCGCGTCTGCCCAACGTGCAGACCCTGCACCTGTTCTTGTCATTGCATCTGTCAACATTCGTAGATCCAAAATTGCGGATCTCTATTCCCATTTCATCACTTTTGTAGTGGCTGACCCTTGACTTCTGCTCACTTGGCAGGTTTCGCAGTCAACCCTTCCATCCTTGTCATTGCTGAACCAAACCTAACCCAACACACTTGAAAATCACTCATGGGACTTTGCATGGTTTACCTTCTCGACCCCCATTTCCAAAAGATCAAGCCTTCATGTCATCCTTAGAATAAGATCATAAAGTTGTGATTGATTTCTAAGTCAAAGCTCGCCAGAGGATCCATCCTTGCCAACCGCTGCTTGAAGGTGGCAGTTACCTTAATGTCGTTTAGAACGACAAAGCCTTAGTGCCTCCCTGCTTTGCAGACCCACAAACCACCAATGTCATCTCCCCACTGTGGGCCTCCACATCACTTCTTCCATGGTGCACTCTTCACTTGTGGAGAATGTTAGTCTCTTTTCCACATCCATCCATCGTCACTATAACAACCACACATCGTGGTCTTGCCAAAACAACAGTTGGAGTTTAGATGTGGCTACCGTTAGGGAGGGAGTCTAGGATTAATAAAGAGTCTACATTGATTGATGAATTACATGATGAGGGGTCCTCACATGTTAATGTTACAAGCCTTAAGGGACATCGCCTATATTTTCATTGCCTCGTGAGAACCCCACAAGGATATTACCCAATAATGAGATTGCAACAGAATCATACTTCACATAATAATGAACATTCGATTATGCACTTACACCCGAGGGCACGTCTATCTTCTTCATGAAGCTCTCATTCATTGATTCATGGGGAACTCCTTCAATGGAAAACGTCACTCAAGAATTAAAGATGCTACCACCCATGCATGGCCCACTATGCAAGTTTTTACATACCTTTCGCCATCCCCTCAATACCACTACTCAGCATCACTCTCAATGCATCTCCCTACATCCTTTGGCCTGATGAAAGTCTTCTAGAAAGGGTCCGACAACAATGGTGTTGTTTCAATGACTTTTTCGCCTCACTCTCCACCATTATCCATGGAATCTTCACCTCGGCCTCTTGCATTTATCTGCCCACAGTTCCAGATAGAAATCCCTGATGCGGGTTCCGCTTGAATGGAGGCTATCAACCCCTTCACCATTCTCACAGCGTCCATCACCCGACATCCCCTCGTGGCTCTTCACTCATGAATTTCTCTCACGGGCTCCTCTACTAAATACATGTATGCGTGATTAATTTAGTTAGATGAGAAGATTGGGGATGCAAATGGAATCGATGTAATAGAAACCTAATATTGTTATCCCATCAAGGGATCAATGTGAACAATGCAAGAAGGAATGGTGGTCGATGGAGGCTATTAAAAGAATGATTAAAGTGTTTCATAAGTAAGATACAATGTGTCTCACATTTGAGGGTGGCCAACGACGTTGATGGAAGAAAAAACCTAAACGAGCTAGTCTATCTAAGTAAATGGGTGTCTCATGGCGGTTGAGTGCTTCAGTCAAGTTATCCACTGATTGAAAAGGTCTAAGCCATCCCAATAAAAGAGGTAAGAGGTCGTGCTTTATAGATTTTGGAGATGCAAAGGTGATCAATGTTGTGATTAATTTGCGACATTGGAAAAATATCAAGTAATCACGATTAAGTGTGCCTTGCGGACATTATGATATAGGCTTCCCATAGTCTGTCATCGGTGGTTCGTCACGCCCTCATCCTCTGGTTGTATCCTTGTAGTTTTTGCTTCCTTAGTATCTGTTGGAACTGTAAATTTCTGATAATTTTTCATGTGGTTCATACCCTTGCATTTTCCAAATAAGTCCTTCCTCGAACTCTTTTTTCTCACATTTTGGCTGTGTAACCCCATAGCATCCATCGAGTCATACATTTTTCACGTTGTGGTCCATATCGACATGAGTCTATTTGTGTCTCCTCGACCCATTGTGTATTTCTACTAATATTTTTCTGTTACAGGTCTGTTGGCGAGACTTTTGTATTGTCACAACGACTGGATTTCACCTACAATTCATATCGGCAGGACTTTTCATTTGTTTTGGCAACAAGGGAAGGTTCATATCGGCAAACGATTTCCTTCAATATATATTCTTGCCGACTACCTTTTGTCTCCTCGACTGACAATAGAATGGGTTTATCAGTGTGAGTTACTCATTTTCGGAGTGATGTCATAACGATTTCGCTGGGTCTTGCTGACAAAGGGTTTTATCAACAAGTTCTTGGGAGGAGTCTCACCGAATGACACATATGAGGATTCACTTCGGCCAAGATTATTGTGTTCGATGTGAATTCATAGCGAATCCAATATGTTATACTGACTAGCACATAGAAGGGTCATTTCGGTCAAACTGATTGGTATCGGCATGAAGTCATAATGAAGTCATATTGTCTCACCGATTGGCTCACAAGCAAATGTCTCGGTAAGACTCATATGCATTGGAGAAAGGTCTTGGAGAGTGGCTCTTGTTTTGCTGAACCAAATACAGGGGGACTCTATCAAAGTATTTTAGAGTAAGGTCTTCGAGTCTTACTGACTCAAAAACTATGCCGATAAAGAAAATTGCATCGGTGAGAGAACTAGTGTCTTTCAGTGATGCACAGATGGAAGGGACTACTCGGCAAGATTTATATGTTATCAAAGTGAGGTCTTGGCGAGTGACCTTTGGTCTTGCTGATAATATATATGATGGCTCTATCGGTGAGAAGATTTGCTTGTCTCGGCGAAATGAAGGTGTGAGTTCGTGGTGTTTCAGTAACACATGGGATAACCGATATGAGGTCTACCCGATATCATGTGGTCACAGCGAAGTAAATTAGACTGATGGTGCATCGGTGAGAAAGCCAATAAGTTACAATGACACACAAGATGAATAAAGGGCTTTCGGTATGACTCAATGAACTCTGTGTGACTTCTCCCCAATTTTGAAATGTCTTGGCGAAAGTGAATGGGAGATGCTTTTCAGTGAGAGTTTTCTCAAGTCTCAGCAACTCAGGATGGATAAAGGAACATCTCGGGGAAACATAAAGCGATCTATGTAAGGTCTCCCTGATAACAATAAGTCTCAGCGAAGTGGGTGATGCAAGGGCTCGTCGGCGAGAGAAAACTTATGTCACGGCGACCAATATGTATCATGTGGGCTTTCTATAAAACAAAAGGTATTATATATAAGGTCTTCCCGACATAACATAGCTACAGCGAAGAAAATGGGATTTGGGGAATGTCTCGGTAAGAAACTTCTTATGTCTTGGCGACTGGTAAAACATTAAGGGCTCTCGGTGAAACATATTGAGATTGATATGATATTTCTCCGATAGTAAGATGTCACAGCGAAACAGAAACACAAAGAGCGCAGGATGATAGTGTTATAATTTCCTTTGGCATACTTACTGGATGTCTCGGCAAATGATTAGCAGAATCTCGAATTCGAACAGTTGGTTGCTGACTTGTGAATGCGAAGCGTTGTGTCTCTTTGGTGGCCAATGTATAAATGTCCATTCTCAATTGTAAAAAAAGGAAGGATTAGAGTAGATAGGGCAGAAAATATACAGGGTAATACAATGTTTTTCCAATATGAAACTATGTTGCATGTTTCAAATCATGGAGATATCAATTGAAATCTAATAAGATGGTGCAGTTGTTTCTGGTATCAGTTGTTTATGGTGTTCGTTGAAAGTATTATTGAAGTTGTCTCCAGTATGGTGTTTTCTGGTTATTTGAATTGGTGTAACAAGATTATATCTAGTTTGTCGGTGCACATTTGCTGCATCTGTATGGTCAATTGATTGGTTCTTTCCAGTAAATATTAAATCCTTTATATTGATCATAGTAATTAGAGAATGTCAATTGGATCAGTAAGAAGAACTCGATAATCATAACCTTGTATGTTTATACCAGTTATAAACTAAATCAAATGCTAAACAACTTGAATGTCTGCCAGAATGAAGTATTTGTTTCAGATTTCTCTTGACTCTGCATACCCAATAAGGCACTGGTCTTTGTGTTTTATCAGTCAGATTCATTCATTTTCTTTACATTTGTTAACTAAGCATATTAGGATTTAGCTTTGAATATTGCTTTACAATTTATACCAATTTTGATTTTATTTTTCCATTTTTCATCTGCCATTGTGGACAAATCACTGTAAGAGAGAAGATAAAAGGTCAAGTCTGCATAATTCATATAGGGGTATGTGTAGGATCATGATGGGCCAAAAAGTGGCAATATGATGGGTATGTGGCTGACAACCTTTTTGTTACCCAAAATTGATGAAACGAAAAGGGTTTTTAAAGGAGATTCTCAGCTTTGCACCAATATAAATTATGCTTTACTTTGAATTTAATAAGTAATTATTATTCATTTTCTATTCAAATTACGACTAAAGTCCGATTGATAGACTAATTGAAAAACATCTATAACTTTCAAACGGTATCACATTTTTTGAATCCAAAACATGCATCACATTCTATGCTTCATATATATAAGATTAAAAGAAAAAATTGAATTTCATGAATTTTTGACCAAGTTAAGGTGGTCGGACATAACGATTTTTATATTTTTAAAATTTGTGAAAAAATTCATAATTAGTTATTTACTTGGAAACAAATTACAAAAAATATGCATCACATCGAGACATGAGTCCTCTACTTATATCTAAAATCTTATAAAAAAATAGTAACATTTTATTGTGGTTAGGGTGGTCAGATAGACACCTACTTCTTTTTTTTTCCCTAAAATTTAAGTACTACTACATTGAAATTTCAAATTTTTACCAAATAGATTTTTTTTTTTTAAAACAAACCTAGTGGTTTAGAAACTACATTCAATTTTCTACAAATTCTATTCTTACATATTTTTTGAAATAATATAGATAAATTATTCAAATTTTTACGTCAAGTTGCCTAACTCTGATTTTTCTAATTTTTTTGCCACTTAAGGGCCTATTTTTTCCATGATGATCTTGCACATACCCATAGGTACACCCGCCTAGGTTTAGCAACACCTGAAGAGTAGAAGGTTTAAGCCACTAAAACCTTGTCTATTACCCTAAAACATACCAAGAGATTGGTAGCCTCTTGAGGTATCCTTTACCTGCGTTTTTGAGAGCTAACAATATCCATTGGTCTTCGCCGCCATTGCCATGGCTATTACACTTCGTCCTCCTGCACTCAAAAACCCACACTATCAAACAACGATCTCATATGTGGATCCCGCTTGCGTGAAGGATGGCAACCCATCGTCATTTTCATGGTGGTCATCACTTGGCTACTTCCCGTATCCTTTCATTCAAAAACTCCCTAGTGGAAATTTCATATGCGGGCTCTGAATCCACAAGAGACATCTTCACTATGCCGTTATTTTGGACTCTTCACGCATGCTTGCACATCTTAATCTCACACAATTGGCTTATGGGTTCATTTTTTTGTTTCAACCTTTCTATGGCCACTTCACATTTTCCATAATCTCACATTTAGCATTCTCCCAAGATTAAATCATGACAGTGTGGGGGAGCTTGGACATTGCTCGTCCTCATGAAACACTTAAGAATATGCCAGTATGGGTGTGGCGATTGTAGCGAAAGGTATTCAGGAATCTCCGATGAACATCAATAATCTCACCATCACATGGAAGACATAGCATTCATAAACTATTGTTTGACAGAATTTATGATGTCAAAATCGCTACTTAATGCGCCAGCTAAACTGCCCTCCATCAAAAGATTGACATTTGAATTCTAGACAATTTGTCATTGTATAATCCCCATGAGCATAAATAGGGTTGTTTAAAATGAATGGTTCTTCCTAGAGCAACCACAATTCAATCATATGAGCCACTAAGTTGTGTATAGACTGTGAGGAGTTGACTAGTGTGCTTATAGGAGACGAAACCAAACATGGCCCGAGCCATGAAGTCCTGGTAACATCATAAGTTGGATAGAAAAAATGTTGGTTTTGGAAGGATCGATAACTCACAGGCAAGGTTGGGTTACAAACTCTAAAGGAAAATCAGTGAAGAGAGAAGGCTTGAGGTAGCAAGTAGGGAGGCCGACTATAGAGGATAAATTAAAAGTCCTTTTGAAAGGATGATGATGCATATAAAAGGATGTATGACCAAGGGTGGCAACATCCACAGCTGGGACATTCACATATTAAAATCCCTGATTGACATAGGGAGAGTTTGGGAAATCATTGAATTAGGATCTGAGGGATGCCATTTGAGCTAGTCTTATAGGTAGAAATTTCTCTATGAAAGGGTACTAATAACATCACTTTTAGGCCTTCCGGTTCATATTCTATGTGGAATTAGGGAGTTTTATAGCTTTTCAGTAAGACGAGGATTCCTATTGTTATTGCTCAACTAATGGGCTAGAATGAGACACCTTCAGATTCATTACCCCTACCGGCCGATGTAGTTCCCAACAGAGTTAATTCAAGTGGATCCTTACAGGGAGGAAGAGGCTTAAAACCTGATAGATTGTAGCCACAAGGAAGGAGGTAGATTGAACTCAATCAATTAAGGAACATGCATGTTTGTTTTGAGGGAGTTCTCACGTGGAATGTGGTCAATGTTTCACTGCTTTCAAACAACATCGACAACACCACTGTCTGCATCAATGTCTCTGATGGATTTCTTCGACATGGAGCCCGCAATTCATGGCATCGCTCAAGAGGTTCGTTGTTGGTTTCTACTTGCATATGCCCTTTTTGATGCACCATTTGTAACATGGAATACTGATGGCCCGCATCGATAATGAGCCTGATGATGGCAAACTATCCCACACCTCCAAAAGGAGGTATGAATTTTTACAAGAGTTATAGAGGGGAGGGTGTGTTATTTTCTAAATATTTTTGATCCTCACACCTTGTACAAAAATATTCCATGGAGTGGCATTGGGTAATGGCTGAGGGGATTTTATAATTCCTCATGGTGATTATAAAGTAGGTAGGTCAGGCAAATTAGAATGTTGTTGTCATTTAGCCTAGAGATAGATAGTGAATGTGAGAAGATGAAATCACATCCCAAGTTTTTCAATTGATCAGATTTGAGATTGGGATAAATGAAATAACCATTACTCGTAGTGTGGACTCGCTCAAATTAATAATACCAAGAAATTAAACAGGGTTTGTAATAAGTTGTTGCTTTTGGAATATCCATTGTGTCTCAATGATATCTTAATATTCCATGTCTTAGTATTTTCATTTTAAAAAGATTTGAATTTCCTTGACAATATCCTTATCATTCAACATCATTTACTTATGAGTATGCATTATGGGATACAATTTGACGATTTTTTGTGGGAATTGCTTGTAGGTGTAAACATGGCAAGGATGGGTCTAAATGCAGGGCTAGCAACTCAAGTGCACCTACCCGAGGATTTGTACCTAAAAGAAGAATGGGAGATGACCGTGAAGGAAAGGAACCAACTTTCATGTGAACGAGTTGGGTTGTGGGGCAGAATTCGAGTCAAGGCCGAAGATCGGGGGTCGTATGCTAGATCTACACATGTAGACTGTTGGCCTCCTACAATGATTTAATAACTAAGCTCTTACAGTTGTGATTCAGATATTGGGCATCTAAATTGAATAGCCAATCAATCATCATGAAGGTGCATTTAACTTGTCAACCCAGGGACATGAACTTGAAATGGGTCAGCACAGTATGTGCACTAGGAACTCAAAGTAGTCATTTTCATTCTACAACTAAGAAAGATGCAATGCTAAAAGTAAATTGATTAGAAAGGAATAACATAAATACTAAACATCAACTGAAAACCATACTAAGCTTGAAATGCATGACAAAAATGAAAATATGAATAACAAACAAAAAACTACTCTATTTGCTTTGGCTGCAAGAACAGTCACAAAATGGAATTCTAGTGGCTGCAAGAATAGTCAATGCTAGATTCTTAACTAATTACTAAACAAAAAGTAACAACTATGCTAAACTAAGGTAAGGATGGATTTCTCACCAAGTGGGCCCCCTTGGATGAGTATTCTCTACTACTAATGAAAACTTAGATGCTCAAACTCAGAACTTTATTTTATTCATCAGGAAACATGAGTACAAAAGAGTGGCATAACTGTATCACTAAAAACTAAGAATGCAAGTACAATATCAGATTGTGCAACCTTCTAAAAAGGAGCATTTGATCCTTATTTATACTACCAACTAAGCAAGGTGGTCAACTCCACGAACTGGGAAGACACAAATTTAGGGAAAGTAGAGAAAATGGAGAGGCGGTTACATGCACTTGGAATCTGGTCATATGTTTCTACAGATTTAGCACAACAGTAACACCAATACTTGCTCAACAACATTAAATTCCACTACAAGGTGATTACATTTGATTTGCAGGGGGAATATCCTACCGTTGTCCTCCTTTGACCTTTGAATGATTCCCTTGTTGGACGTTATGGTGCATGCCCAGCTGGCATTGTCTTTCTCAATTTAGTATCTTCAAATTATATCTGCATGGCAATGTTAGCACACACAATAATTGCATATCTATAACTACCTTAAATAAAATTCATTAATCAAATACAAAATTAATATAGATAGTCCATATAACATGCGAATGTCATTAAAGATTTGTAGATATAAGATTAGGCCCAATGTCTATAGTTCTGAGGAAATATCATAAAAATATCAACACTTAACGTCAAGGTCCATGATAACTTCAGCAAACAAATCATAAATTCTACCAAAAAATTAGGCCATAAACTAGTCTCATCACTCCCCCCAACCTAAGGTCTTGCTGGTCCTCCAGCAGGGGAAGGGTTGTTCTTTTGCTTGGTCAATGCTCTAAAATTTGCAACTAACAACTACCCTACATCGATGTTTGTTATTCGTGACTCAAGGTCCTAATAGAATACTTCCAATCTGTCCAATGTGCTCCATATTTGTCTCTTTACAGTAATATCATAGTTGTAAAACTTGAAGTTTGGTACGGGCCACATCAGCAAGGGTGGTTGAAAATTCAAGGGAAGCAAAAATTGTCCCTTTGTTCTTTCAACCTGTATATATCTGTCAATTCTCTTAAGTGTTGCAGCATAGTTCTAGATAGAATGAGGCTCAGCCTGTTTTAGCTCATCAGTTAGGTTGTTCCATCTTTGTGAGAGGTATCTCTTCATGGTTTCCTCTTTTTCTTTTTCCTTTACCTCATTCTCACTGTAGACTACTTCTATCCAAGGCATAATCCTATTACCATAGCTAGGTCTAAAAAAAAAATTGTGTCATTCCCTATAAATGTCCCTTGGATTCCTTGATTCAACCCTGATGGGTAGAGGGATGTTGGACTCCAACTGCTTATAAGCCCCATATTGTTGTCCCCAACTAATCTCATTTTGTACTCAAGACATAAATGCCCTTAATTGGACATCTCCAACATATAGCAGTGGATTCCAATCATGGTCTTGAGTCACATTATAATTATGCAAATAAAACTCACACAACAATTTTTTCATTTCAAGGGAAGCAATTCAACCTAGCTTAAAAGAAAGATATTTCTCCTTCAAATGCAGAGCATAGAACCTTGGAGGGACCCTGCACTCTAAAATCTATGGTACCAAGGTTGCCATATCATCCACATTCTTCTTCAAGGTGGCAATCTATACATCCTTTTCTTCAATCTCCTCATATTTCTATTGAATTTCCTTCTTCAATTTGCACTTCTCCTCCTTCCATTCTTCTTCTCTTCTTTGCATCTCTTTCCATAAATGCATATCTACCATGTGCATTGAGAAATCAGGGGGTTTATGCATTACCACCAGCATTTTCCCTAGCACTAATGCTTGCTCTCCATAAAGTACTAACTACAAGGATTCAGGTTATCCCGTCAATTCTAGCTATAGGGGTATTGATTGTTCTTGTTTTTGTTGTTGCTGCAGGGACTCTTGCTACATGAAATCCTTATTTTCCTCATACCCTTGATTCTCCACTTGTTCTATTTTTAAGATCTTCCAATGTTATATTTTTTGTTGTCTTAAATACATCCACTTCCTTGATATTCACTTGCCCCATTGGAGCTTTTGTGTCCCCCTGTGACATTTCTCTAGACTTAGGGCTTTCCTGTGAAGGCATACCAAAGGTTGGCCCAGTTGGTCTTGATTTTTTGGTAGGGCTCTCATTTTTTTCTTTGGCTGCAGGATGAACAATGTGAACCTTCCACTTCTTAGAGCTTGGTACTTCTTTTTCTGCCGACTGCTTCTTGGATTTTCCTTTTCTCATTCCTGCCTCTCTTTTCTATGCCCTAGTTTTTATTAAGATGCCAAGTGGAATATCATCATCAGAATCTGGAGGAGAACTTTCTTTGTTTGAGTGCTCTATCCCATATGAGCTAATTTCTATGGTTTCTTCTGCTACAGGAGGGTTTGCACTAGGACCTATGCCAGAGGTTGAAGCACCAAGAGTGGCTTCAGTCATGCTCAATCTCCTAATAGACCTACGGGGTTGAGGTAAAACTCTAGGTTGCAAGTGATTAGGTCTAATTTGATTAATTTTTATGAATTCTTTCTAGATCATTCTAGATACATCATGCAGAGACTTCTCAACCAACAATTTAATCAAACAATGGTGGGAAACAAAATTGTCCCTACCTTTCTAAGCCTTGGCTTCCATAATTGAAAGAAGGTTGCATAGCACATTCAACACATTCATCCTCCTCCCATGCCTCATGTGATTCAAGAGTTTAAAATGCATGAAATGTAGATTTGACTAGCATCCTTCATAGGTGATATATTTTATGACATAAAAAACTATCTGCTTCCATGGCTCAGGAAAATAAATTCTCTTCACCCCTTGTTTATCCATGCTCAATGGAGGGTCACTTGGTTTTGTAAATTCGACCCTGGCTGACCTAGCATCTCTAGAAACAGGGTAATCTTCACCTTCAGCAGGTAACCTTATAACTTCTATAATTATTTCTTTGGTAGCCAATACTTCGAACCCTTTTACTATGGCTTTCCCTTCAGACAATGTCTAGGCGAATTCTAGTGCAATTCCTTCATCAAAACCATCTAGCTTCATGAAGAAATCTAGCCAACCCCAGTTCTTGAATTCAACTAGGTAGGGTGCATCCTATAGTAATACATCGTTCACCGTGGTTCATTTTTAATTAACTCACCTCCCATTGTCTACAAGAAAACAATCACTATGTTGTTTCCTTCCTGCAATTCCCGTCTGAAAATCAAATTCACCTTCCTGCAACACTTGCTAAATTTCCAATGCCAATGTCAACTGAATTTTCCCTTCTTACCTTTTGTTTGTAGCTTGAGATTATGACAAGGTTAATAATGGAAAGGAAGGAGTAATAAAGGAAAGCTATGATGGAGAGAAATGGTGGTAGTAGTTGGTGTCACTTCACACATGTGAGCCATCCTCACTCAAATTTCAAATCATCTCAATTTAAATTTTGTTGATGTAGACAAGCATGGACTGACTCGTGGGAAAAGTATTCACATATTTTCCTTCCCCCAACCTAAATTTGGGTATGTCCTCACATGCAAAATGATGATTTGACAGGGGTAGGGAATAATGGCATGTTATGGTGAACATCCATATTAACGTACAACAATTAAATGAATGTACTAAAAGACAATTAAGATATAGCAATTAATGCACACATACTTGAATGTGTGGAGGATTCATTGCAAAGATTGTAGAGAAGTACCATTCGCCTTTTTAGGAAATAAGTTGAGCAATTAATGAAAATGAGGTGGAATGAGGTGGAGTGGAATGAAGTGATGTGATGGAAGAGAGAGAAGGGTGGAAATAGATGGGTGGATGGGTGGATTGGTGAAGAAATGGATTCCCACGAAAGTGGAAGTCTTTATTATGACAAATACATACCTTAATTATCCAGGAGGGATACTAGGTCCACTTCCTTTGGCTGCAGGAAGCTCGGGTGCAACATGCTAAGTGAATTGTTGTGGGAACTCCTCCTTGGAAGTTGGCTTGTGATATAATATGAGGTGATGACCATTGAAAAGCAACTTGAATTTGACTAGGTTAATAGTAGTGAGATGAACAACACCATTATGGAATACTTCAGCAACCGCATATGGTCCTAGCCACCTTGTCTGTAATTTTCCAGTATTGTCCTAATATCTGGAATCATAAAGCAATTCCTAGTCTCCTAGTTGGAATTTTTTGTCCTTGATAAATTTATCATGCCACTTGATTCTCTGATTTTTCACTACCTTCATGTGATGCAATGATGCTCTCCTCATCTCATCCAAAGCATTTAGCTATAGGATTCTTTCGCTTTATGCCTCAAAGATATCCATCCCCAAATCTACTGTAGTCCTAAGAGTCTTATGTTCAAATTCAATGGGTATCATGACTATTTTTCCATACAACAACTCAAATGGAGTGAAGCCTATAGTTGTTTTCCAAGTAGTTCTATAGGCCCAAACAACTTCTAGTAATCTATTTTCCTAGTCTTTTCTATGGATAGCTATGATTTTGGTCATAATAGCTTCAATTTATTTGTTGGTCACCTCAACTTGACCATTGGCTTGAGGGTGATAAGGAGTAGAATTCCTATGTCTTATGTTGTACTCATTAACTAGTTCTGCAACAAGGGTTGATGTGAATTGAGTGCCTTGATCAGTCACTATCTCTCTTGGAACTCCATACCTTGTGAAAATCTCCTCATAAAAAAATTCTACAACCTTGTTATCTTTTGCATGCTTCACGGCCTTAACTTCTACCCATTTAGTTACATAATTAGTGCATACCAAGATATAAGACTTACCATTTGATGGAGGGTCAATGGGTCCTACAAAATCTAATCCCAACTTGTCAAAGGGAGTGATTACTACCTAAGGGAAAAGTGGCATCTCATCAGATCTAGTTGGTCTTCCCATTCTTTGACATCTATCACATTTTTTGGTATACCTTCTTGCATCGTTGTGAAGTGTTGGCCAGTAATATCCTATGTTCAAAATCTTCATTGTTGTCCTCTTGGCTGCAAAATGTCCTTCACATGGTTTGTTGTGGCATGCATACAAAATGTCATATGTCTCATCTTCTCTCACACATATCCTCATCACATGGTCTGGTCCAGTATAAAACAAACATCCAACAATCTATGAGAAAGGAAAAGAGTTTTCAATGAGTCCCCTTCTCTCTTTTGGGGAGAAATGAGGAGGAACTCTACTTGTGACCAAATAGTTAGTTATGTCAGCATACCAGGGTGTTTGTACACTGATGGAGAATAGATGCTCATCAAGAAAGGAGTCATCTATGGCTTGATTATCTTTTGATGTAGCCAGCCTTGAGAGAAAATTTGCAACAACATTGGCCTTCCCTGGTTTATCCACAATGGTTATGTCAAACTCCTGCATCAACAATAACCATATTTCTAGCCTACCTATGATTAGAGGTTTATTCATGAGATATCTAATGGATGCATGGTTAGTGTGCACAAAGATTTGGTAGCCTGTTATGTAATGCCTAAATTTTTTCAGGGCATAGATCACTGCCAACATTACTTTCTCTGTCACTATATAGTTGAATTCAGCTCCTTGCAAATTTTTGCTGACAAAATAAATGGAATTTTCAATAGCTCCTTTTTGTCCTAAAACTTCTCCTATGGACAAATTTGATGCATCTGTATGGATGTGGAAAGAAATCTCCCAATTAGGTCCTTTGAGTACAGGAGCATGAGTCAAGGCTACCTTCAAATCAAAAAATGTTGTCACAATCTTCAGTCCACTCGAATTCAACATCTTTAGTGAGCAGGGTATACAATGGTGCTGCTATTTTGCTAAAATCCTTCATGAAATCCCTATAATAGCCTGCATGGCCCAAGAAACTCTTAACATCCTTCAGTTTTGTAGGTGTGGGCAGATTTTTTATTACCTCAATCTTTGCATGATCCAAGAACTACACCTTCTTGCATCACCATGAAGTACTTTTCACTATTTAAAGAGAGATTGTGATCTTCACATCTCTATAGGACTTTCTTGAGATTCTCCAATGCTTCATTGAAATCAGCACCATAGGTCACGGTTAAATCATCCATATAAATTTTCATGCAATCATGAGAAATGTCTAAAAAATGTGCTAATGATTGCCCTCTAAAAAGTTGCAGGTGCATTGCATAAGCTGAATGGGAGTAATGAGTAAGCATAGGTCCCCCATGGAAAGGTAAAGGTGGTCTTTTCCTGGTCCTTTGGTGCAATTTGGATCTAGTTGTAGCTGTTGAATCCATCTAGAAAAGAAAAGTATTGTTTTCCTACAAGTGAGTCCAAAACTTGATCTATGGAAGGTAAGGGAAAATGATCATTTTTTGTGGTAGCATTAAGTTCCCTGTAATCAACACAAACTTGAAATTTCCCTCCTTTTTTAGGCACAATTAATAATGGAGACAACCATCCTTACTATCTGAAATGGGGTAGATAAATCCCTTATCTAGAAATTTTTGTAGTTCTCCTTTGAAAATTTCTCTCAATGCAGGGTTAATTCTCCTTTGTGATTACCTCACTGGGGTGCAATCATCTCTGATGTAAATTCTCTAAGTGCAAAGCTTAGGATCCAATCCCTTCATCTCATGATAGTCTGACGCAAATGCATCCTAATGGGTCCTCAATAATTTTTCTAATAATAATTATTGTTATTCACTCAGTTTGTTGTTAACATTCAAATACTTTCCTTTTGACACCTATACTTGTGTGGTTGACTCTATCATAGTTGTTTCATTGACACATGGTACCTTGAGTTCATATGGCAGCAATGCATGGGAAATACCTGTTGTTGTAGGAAGTTCATCTATAGGAACAATGGTTGCATGAAGAGTGGTTGCAAGAAGAACATCTGCAGGAATAGTGGATGTAGGAAGAGTAGGCAGAAGTGTCTTGACTAGAGTAACATAATGAGAAGATGATGCTTCCTCCACTTCACAATGGTTCTAAATAATTTTAACCAATACTTCATCTTCTTCTTGAAGCTGCATGAAGTAGATTCTACCTAACATCATAAGTTGTGCCACATAATTAACTTCCTTGGCCTCTTCACCAACATGTGGCCACACGAGATTATCCTCATCATGGGATGGTTGAGCAAGAGGATAAAGAAATATATATATACTCTTCCCATCAGAAATGGTCATGTCACCTAACTGACATCTAATAAATGTTTCTTCATTTGCTAACCATGGCCTTCCATGAATAATGGGATACCCACCTAGTGTAGATTTAGGAGAAAGAATCATGAAGTCTACTGGGTACTTCTAGGATTCTAGAATTACCACAAGGTCCTCTACTATACCATCATGCTTAATAGTAGAACTATCAGCAAACTGCAGGATAGTAGGAGTAGATTTCATGCTTGCAATGTTTAGTTGTTGCAGGATGTCCTTGCTCATTACATTTATTGCTTCCCCTAAATCAATCAAAACATTCTTTATTTGAATCTCATTTATAACAACTGCTACCATAAGACTACTTGGGTCATTATACTTAGGGATAGTCACTTTCTCAAGCATGATGTCAGCTAGTTGTCCCACCACATGAACCGTAGTGGGGTCTTTTTTCTTCCTACTTGGCTTCTTGAGGCATGCTTCTTTGATTGCCTTGCCATAGATTGGGACATCCTTTATGGCTTGAAATAGGGGTATTTGGACACATATATGCTTCATATAATCCAAGATGTCAAAGGTTGTGTCCTCCTTTTCTTCCTTCTTCTTGGAAGCTTCCAATCTCTGAGGAAATAGTGGTTCTTGTTCAGTCTACTTGACTTGGACTGGCTCTGGATTTTTAGGTGCACTTTGCTAAATGGGATCATTCAGAGGTTCCTCTTCCTCTTCCAAAGGAAGCTCAATGATAATGGGATTGGAAGGGGCTAGTAAAGTAGTTCATGAATGCAAGTGGATGTCACTTACACTCACAACATATGCAGGGAATTGATTTGAATCAAAAGAGTATATAGACTGTTGTTGTGGTTTGTTATTTGGATTGGGTGTGAGTTGAATTGGTAGCTGAGTAGCTTTAGGTGCATTTGAGCTTGAATTAATAGGTGGAGGCATTATAGCAAGTTGTTGGGGCTGAGAAGGTGGCTGCATATAATTGGTTTTTTGGGTAGGCCATTACTGTCCTCCCTTCCATTTATTTGTTTGTTGCCAATTTCCTAGAGGTGGCTGCCAATGCCCTTGAAATTATTGTCAATTCCCTTGAGGTTGTTGCCAGTGGGGTGGAGAGTTTTGAGGATTGAGCCAAGCATTTGGAGGGTTACCCCAAGGTTGTGCTAGATATCCTCCATAGCTAAATGGATATGGGGGCCACCATTGGTTACCAAATGAATAGGAATTGAAATATGGTCCAACATAAGAGAGTGGATCTGGTGGCATACCTTGTCTAAGAGCCCAAGGCCTCCTTTGTGCAACATACTAGACTTGATTTTCTTCAATCTGAATTGGCTTGAACTCTGGTGCAATTTGTTTGCCTTCAATATTGGCTACCATCTTGCATCTCCAGTCCTTTTTTCTACAATGGAGGAAATACTCTGCCTCCTCTTGCTTCTTCTTGGCCTGAAGTGTATCCAACTGAGTAGCTAGATTATTTATAATGTCTTGCTTAAATTTTTCCAGCAAATGAGTAATCTTCGTTCTTGAAACTCCACCTATAGATGGCTTACCCATGGAAGATTGGTAAGTTCTCCCTTTCTTTGAGGCTTCCCTAGAGTAGTTTTGGCATATTTTCTTGATATCCTCTGAAGGAACTTGGGAGATATCTCCTCCTCCCATTAGGTCCAAGGCATCAGTACAACTGTCATTGATTCCTTTCAGGAAAATAAACTTTTGTGAGTCTTCATTAAGTGTATAGTGTGGAGATTTTTGTAGGAAAAACATAAACCTTGCAATATAATCCTTCAGGCTCTCATCTTCCTTTTACTACATCCTAAAAATGTCACCTCCTCTCATGTCACTACCCCTACAATACTCCTATTTCTCAAGGAATTTTGTCTTTATGTCCTCCCAGGTTTCCATAGTATCTCTTCCTAGGCTCATGAACCATCTTAATGTCGCTTCTTTCAAAGTGGTAGGAAATAGCTTAAGCCTATGTGCATCGGTGGTATAGTCATAACTCCTGCAAAGTATGTCAAACTCAAACAAGAAGGTATTAGGATCTTCTATGACATGTCCATAAAACTTGGGGAGTGCTGAAGCAGGGATATTTTTATGTTGTCAGCTTCATTCTGATGGGAAATGGGGAAAGGAAAAGCTAGTTGGTTAGGTTTGTTCCTATTTGCATCACCCATGCCTCCTTGATGTAGTTTCAAGAAAAGGGGTTCTCAAGCCGATTTTGGTCTTTAGAGGAAACTTTAGAGCTAGTTAGATCAAGAAATGCATCAACAAAGGGGTGTGAATCTTCTTTTTCTTCTTCTCTTAGCAGGTTTTGATATTTGACTAGCTGGAATGGATCAAGATTGTTAGGAAGGAATATCCCATAAGTATCCATTCTCCTTCCTCTATGCATGCGGTATTAACTCACTATCATCCAATTCACAAAAAGAATTGGTAAAGAATAAGGGGGGTCATTACTTCCTAAATAAGGGTATACTAAGAACAAATTTTAGAAATACTACAACAAGAAAAAATACCAATGACTCCAAATAACTCCCTAGTTTGACACCATCCCTGGCAACGACGCCAAAAATGTTAGCCTCCTACAATGATTTAAAAACTAAGCTCTTACAACTATGATTTAGAGATTGAACATTTAAATTGAATAGCCATTCAATCATCATGAAGGTGAATTTGACTTGTCAACTAAGGGACGTGAACTTGAAATGGGTCAGCACAGTATGTGCACTAGGAACTCAAAGTAACCATTTTCATTCTACAACTAAGAAAGATGCAATGTTGAAACTAAATCGCTTCAAAAGGAATAACACAAATGTTGAACATCAACCAACAACCATATTAAGCTTGAAATGCATGACAAAAATGAAAATTTGAACAACAAATAGAAAACTACTCTGTCTACTTTGGCTACAGGAATAGTCACAAAATAGAATTTTAGTGGCTACAAGAATAGTTAGCGCCAGATTCTTAACTAATTAGTCTAAACTAAGCTAAGGACAAATTGATCACCAAGTGGGCCCCCTTGGATGAGTATCCTCTACTACTAAGGAAAACTCAGATGCTCAAACTCATAACTTTATTTTATTCATCAGGAAACATGAGTACAAAAGAGTAGCATAACTATATCACTGAAAACTAAGAATGCAAGTACAATATCAGATCGTGCAACCTTCTAAAAATGAGCATCTAATCCTTATTTATACTACCAACTAAGCAAGGTGGTCAACTCCATGAACTGGGATGATGCCAATTTAGGGAAAGCAGAGAAAATAGAGAGGCAGTTACACGCACATGGAATCTGGTCAGAGTGTCTACAGATTTAGCACAACAGTAACACCAATACTTGCTCAACATCATTAAAGTACACTACAAGGTGGTTACATTTGATTTGCATGGGGAATCTCCTGTCGTCCTCCTCCTTTTACCTTTGAATGATTCTCTTGTTGGATGTTATGGTGCATGCCCAGTTGGCAATGTCTTTCTCAATTTAGTATCTTCAAATTGTATCTGCATGGAAATGTTAGCACGCACAATAATTGCATATCTATAATTACCTTTAAAAAAAATCATTAATCACATGCAAAATTAATATAGATAGTCCATATAACATGCCAATGTCATTAAAGATTTGCAGAAATAAGATTAGGCCCAATGTTTATAGTTCTGAGGAAATATCATAAAAATATCAACACTTAACGTCAAGTTCCATGATAACTTCAACAAACAAATCATAGATCCTACCCAAAAGTTAGACCATAAACTAGGCTCATCACTAATCACAGGAGTATGCTAAAATAATGAAGGTTGCTAGAAAAGGGAAATGAGTCATAAAGAACATGATTCAAGCAGGAGGGTTGTATGTCGCTTACCAAGGAAACAATAACCAAAGATCACATATGAATCCAAATCAAGAAGATCTTAATTCCCCAAATGATGCACTTAAAAGACAACCAATCAATGATCAACTCATTAGGCAGGACTGGCTAGTGTATGACAGCATGTCATAGAGAGGTAGTACCAAGAACACAAATGGTTGTTTGAGAAGAGGAGGCCATTTTTTTTTTCTAAAATGATCGTAATCTGCCAAGAGATGTCTCATTAGATCAGGGAAAGCTTAATCATTTCATAATGGCTAAAATCTACAAATGAGGCCCGTCTGATTCACTAAAAGATGTTGTAAACACATCAAGCAAAAGGCAACCTTCAAACAGTTTCAGCTACAACAAAAGGCAATCAACTAAATGCCAAAATTGCTACAGTAACAAGTCACTACAAGACAAAATAGGAATGAGACAAAGGATGTATTTAAAATTTCCATATAATGGAGGGTAGGTGAAACCCTAATGTAAACAAATCTGAGCCACTCATTGTAAATCAATCCTAACCATTCGTTTAGGCTTTGGAAAACTATAAAGAGGGGCTTACCCCTCATTTGTAAATGGTTGGAGAACTGGTGTAAAGACATTTTGTAGCAATAGAGAGAAACATTGCATGATTTATGGGTGTTTCTTTTGAGTTTGTTCATTATGCATGCATGGTTCTACTTCCAAGTTAGTTTTAGGTGTTAGTTTCTTCAATGACTATTATAATGATGATGTTGTTATAGTATTTGATGAGCTTTCAATCCATACTTTTAGCACTTGTTGATGACAAGTTGTTGTGCAAAGTTATCCTGGGCTTCTTTATGTCACTATTGTAACCTAGTTCAATTGCATGTTCATGATGTGTATGTGCAATATGAAAATCAACAGACCTTAGAAGATTGCACTAGTTTTGTGTAGCTATAGGTTTCTCTTGGTCAAGTAAAACTCAGTTTAGGAAGCTTGTCTACTGTAGTAGCCACCATTGTTATTGTTCATTCATAGCTTAGATTTAGAAAAAAATTCTTAACCCTTTCTCTTTTGCTATTTCTTTTAGTCCTTTGTTAGAGTAGGATCTCAAGCATCACCATGAAGATAAATTAGATGAACTTGGTGAGTTTCATCTTGTTGTTTTGAGTGGACAACCACTATTCATTCACTTCTAGCACTTTGAAACTGTGTTTTCAGACCCAACTTCTCACACTTTGTAACTCATATGTAAGACCACCTTGTGTTACCAAAAAAAAACATCAACCAACTGAGAGATTCCAAGCTTGTCAAGACCTAACACTCGAGAGACCTTGGGGTAATTTTCAACAACTTGATGTTGGATATTTCTGTTCAAGAGAGGTAGTGTGCTTATGCATTTCTTGTGTTGAGAAGTGTTAAAACACACATCAACAAAAATGCTGCTAGAAGAAGGGAATTGTTGAGCTTGAGGCTACAAAGCTGAGAATTGGAAGTTGAAAAGTACCTTCAATCAAAATCTAAGATAAGAAGATATCATTATATGATAGAAATTTAGAAATCAGAAATTTGGAGACAAAGCAAATAAGAACAAAAGCTAATTTGAAATGGAGCAACAACTACAAGTCAACATCACTCAGCTACATGCAGATTTAAATAGAGGATTGAGGAGACCATTGTAGAAATTTGCATTGGTAGATAAGTGTAGAATCCATGGCACTCATAGACACAACAAATTGGGATGTCTAACATTCTTGGATAGAGTTGAAAAGGCCTTGCAAGGAGAGATTCCCTTTTGGGAAATATACCATCCCTTAGCTCTTGCAGATCCAGAAGAGGAATTTTCTAACATGGTAGCCAATGCATTCAAGGAGTTGATTTGGAAGAACACTTGAACAACAAGGGTGGACTAAAACTAGAGGAGGTATTGATGTCTAGTTGGTGTAGATTTCACAATGCACCCCACTCTGAATTTACTTGTCCATCATGTGCAAACATCATCACTAAAGTAAAGGATTGTTTGAACAAGTTGGAACAACCAACTCTCAATGAAGAGAAGTCATCTCATAAGGCAGGAGAGTTGTTAGCAGTTGGAGGACAACACATGCAGGTTGAACCAAAAAGCTCTGCAATAGTAAGTGTTGGGACAACAAACAAAAAGACCAAGAATCAAAAGGAAGGGGTCTAAGTCCTTTGGAAAGTAAGGGGACTTGATGAAATTTCAACTAGGGAGGAAGCAGAAAGCCCTTCCTCCATCGAAAATGGGCTTCCTTCCACTCATTCTGCTCAAGAAGAGGAGCCATTGGCAGTTGAAGATGAATTAACAAAATTTGCAGCAACATGTGCTAGGAAAGCCAACGTAGATGTTGAAGAACAGAAAGAAGAAGAGGTAGGAAATCTTAGGGAAATAGAAATTGATGATGAAAGCATAAGAAAAATCAGATTAGAAGACATTTCCTTCATAAATGATAGCGACCAGGCATTTGAGGATGAAGATTTTAAGGAGTGGGAACAATCACATGTCGTGGTTGTCCACTATCAGACTTCCTTTCCAACTAATGATGAAGACTTGATAGTGGAAAGATATAACAAGCTCATGTCAAGACCAGCCAGGGATTGGTCCAAGTTGAGATATCAAGTGGAATTGGAAGTGTGGCTGCTACCAAATTGGTGCAGACTCCATGATTTACCACATTTGGAGTTCATATGTGAGTTATGCCAAGAGGCCATCGAGCAAGTTAAAGAACAAGTGGGGCATCCAAGTGCATTGATCAAAGAAAAGGTTCAAGAACATGAACCAAGTGACAAATTAGTTGAAGGAAACCCTCATGCAGGTGTTAAGACAACAACAGAAGAAGGAAAACAATGTAGTCTCAAGCCTTCAGACGATGAACCAGAGCAAATAGGAGTGTTGTCCATCAGACATCAAGAGTCCTTCCCTCTTGTGGAACATCTATACACAATGGATGATAGGTTGTATGGAGGGCTTTCAAAGAGGAACCTTGCATTATACATTGATCCCCTTGATGGACCAATATCTCTTCTTGTTTTCCTCCCACTTGGAATCGTGCCACAAAGGCATAGTGACACCGAGGAGGAGTACATTACAGAAGATGGCAATGATGAAGATATATTATTTGAACCTCTAGATGGTGAAATACTGGAACCTCCAAAATGGGAGAGGAGCTCATTTTCCATCTATAGCGATGGTGAACAAGAGGAAACGAGTGAACATCATGATGAGATACATGAAATCCAAAGAGAAGAAGACAAAGGCGGGGGTGTTTTGAGGGTTTCTAACAACTATGACACACCTAGCCCACCACAAAATGCAACTAGGAGTCCTTCCACATTAATCTTTGTTGATCCCCTTCCATATTACGAGAATGACAATAGGATAGATTCATGCATGTCATGTTCTCATGACATTGAACATCATAAAAATAAGGTCAACAACTAGGGAAGGAAACAGGACAACGTGCTACCTTTTGAAGAAAACAATCAAGTGGACACCAAGTTTATAAATGAACAACAAGATGAGGTGTATCTCATTGAAGAATAGCCGATAGGGAGTGCGGATCCTGTGCAAAGAGTGGAAGGGGAGTTTTCTACCTCGTTCTCTCAGCCCTATGCCAGCCCAATGATGGAAATGTTGCTCAATCTCATCCTACCACCTAAGACTACCAATGCAACGATCGATGATGCAGTGCTCACTCTCGACTGTCAAATGCTGCCACCTTCGCATGATGACATCCAGGTTCTATCTTTGCTTATTCCTATGCATACTTACAATTGCATTTATCATTTTGATTATGGGAATGAGGGGAAACATAATTGTTTATGGATTGACCATGGGTTTAATGAACCACCTCAATTTCTAATTCTTTCTAAGCACATTGTTGAATTTGAATGTTGCAATGTTAAACTTCTTTTTTCTGAATATAAGGATAAATATGCACAGCTTAGAATTGTGATGATCACCCTTCTTCTTGTGCATACATTACAAAATCCAATGGTTGTTAACATCAGTTTTCCTTGCCTGAACATAATTCTTTGTAAATATCTTTGTACATAGCTCATTTTTTAGTAGTGCAGGTTTCCTTGTACATATGTCACTTTCTTGCTTTCGTTAGGGTAGTTGGTTTGTTGTAGGTTAGGTTTGCTTTAGGACCTAGTTTCTTTGTTGCTTGCTTTTGCTTTCTCGCTTTGGTTAGTGTAGGTGTTTGCTTTCCATTCGCTTCCCTTTTTTTTTTCCACTTTGCTACTGCTTTGCTCGAGGTCCTTTTGCTTTTAGCTAGGCACATCTATGCGCACAACAACCATACTTATTACTTGGGGGTTGTCCTATGTATTTCTTTGTAAAAATCTAATCATGTTTTCAGAGTGGACGGTGAGGATCTTCTATTAGTGTCAAGTAATTTGGATGTTTTATTTGAAGGGGATAAGTTGTTGGATGGTATCATTCCTAATGTATTTTGAAATCTTACATCTCTTACACATCTTAAGAATTTGAAAGTCATTGTAGGTCCTTTGTGACGTTGAGTTAAGTGAAAAATCTAAAATTCTACTTCAATGCCACTGTGATTCTCAGCCTTGAGCATGAGCTTCATTACTTGTGGGTTGAAACAAAAGATTTGAAAAAGAAAAATCAAAATAAAAGAAAAGAAAAGAAGACATTGAAAATCAAAAGAAAGAAATTCAACTTTTCAAAGGGGTCCAAGCAAGTTTACCAGGGCTATGGACGCCTGGCCGATAGTAGAGTAAGGTTTGGGAGAATCACAATGACAACCTCTTCAGGACTATGGATGCCTTACTAGCAGCGAGGCAATGTCCCAGATGCTTTTGGAGTTAGAATAAACTATGGAGATTAACTTGACAAAGCTTGGGTTTTCTATGGCAACTGAAGGATGGGAATTAACGCATATGCACACACTTGGATTTTCAACATACCGAAGGTTGGATTAACTAGTGGTTTTGATCCTTTGGTTGAGTGTCTAGTTTGTTCGCCCTAGTGTGAAGATCAAAACTAGAGATTTTGGGTTTGTGATTCCAATTTGTCATCGAAATGCTCTAGAGAATTTCCCTAACAAGTCGCCATTTTTTGTATATATTTTGCACACACGCCACACCGAAGGCAAGGACCCCCTCTTTTGCTCCCGATGGTTTATTTTCTCTCTAGATGGGTTGCTTTGTTCTCTTCTTATGTTATGTTCCCCTGTTTCCTAGCCCAAGTCAGTCACGAGCCTTCAAATGATCAACTTCATATTGGCCAAAATTCACCTACTTAAATTTCGCTAAGTCATTTGCCTCTGCGAGCTTAGTCCTATGGGTTTCCCCTTGGTCTTTTCCCCGGTATCCATTGGCCCTTGTGAACCCACATTCATAGGTTTCCCCTTGCCATTTGCCATTGCACTCCACTATTCACCTGTGGTCGAGCCCCCACATCTTCCTGATGTGCAAACCCCGCACCCATTCTCGTTGTTTTGTCCATAACATTCATGGACCCACAATCGTGGATCTCCATTCCCATTTTTTCGCTTTTGTAATGGCCGGCCCTTGACTTCCGCTTGCTTGGCAAGTTCCACAATCAACCCTTCCATCCTTGTCGTTACCGAACCAAACTTGACCCGACACACTTTAAAATAACTCGTGGGACTTTGCACAATTTACCTTCCCTGACCCTCATTGCCAAATGATTGAGCCTTCATGTCATCCTTGGAATGAGGTCATAAAGTTACGATTGATTCCTGAGTCAAAGCTTTTTGGTGGATCCATCCTTGGAGATCACTGCCTGTAGGTGGTAGTTACTATAACACCATTCAAAATGATAAAGCCTTAGTGCCTCCATGCTTTGTAGACCCACAAACCACCAATGTCGTCTCCCCACTATGGGCCTCCACATCGCTTCTTCCATGGTGCACTCTTCACTTGCGGAGAATGTTAGTCTCTTTTCCACATTCATCCATCGTCACTATAACAACCACATGCCACGACCTTTCCAAAACAATGTTTGGAGTTTAGTTGTGGGTACCTCTAGGGAGGGAATCTAGGATTAATAAAGAGTCTACATTGATTGATGAATTACATGACAAGGGGTCCTTGCATATTAATGTTACAAGCCTTAAGGGACATTGCCTATATTGTCATTGCCTCACAAGCACCCCACAAGGATATTACCCAATAATGAGATTGCAAAAGAATCATACTTCACATAACGATGACCATTCTATTATTCACTTACACCTGGGGATATGTATGTCTTCACAAAGCTCTCATTCACTTATTTGCAAGGAACTCCTTCAATGGATGACGTCACTCAAGAATTAATGATAGTGGCTATGACCCATGCAGGGCCCGCTATGTGGGTTTCCACATACCTTTTTCTGTCCCCTCAATACCACTGCTCAGTGTTGCTCTCAATGCATCTCCCCGCATCCTTTGGCCCGACAGTGGTCTTCTAGGTAGGGTCTGATAGTAATGGCACTATTTAAATGACTTCATCACCTCACTCTCCACTGTTATCCATGACATCTTTACCTTGTCCCCCTGCATTTCTGTGCTGACAGTTTCGGATGGAAATCCCCGATGTGGGTTCTGCTTGAGTGGAGGTTGTCAACCTTGTCGCCATTCTCATGGTGTCCATCACTTGACATCCCCATCGTGGCTCTTTGCTTCTGCATTTCTCTCACGGGATCCTCTACTAAATACATGTATGTGTGATTAATTTAGTTAGATGAGACGATTGGGGAGGTCCTTATGAGAGAAGGTCGAGCGATTCTAAGTTGCAAAGCCTATAATAAACACCATGGAAAAGAAATTCGAGCTTGAGCTTCAATGCTAGGTAGCTTAGGTGATAGGTCCCAAGAATATATGAGAAATTTTGTCATATTGTTGAAGGAATTGATTGATTGATGATGCAAGTGGAATCATTGTAATAGAAACCTGATGTTGTTATCCCGTCAAGGGATCAATGCAAACAATCCAAGAAGGCAAGGTGGTCAACAAAGGCTATTAAAAGAATGATTAAAGCGTTTCATAAGTAAGATAAAACATGTCTCATGTTTGAGGGTGGCCAACAATGCTAATGGATGAAAAACTTAAATGAGCCTGTTTATCTAAGTAAATGGGCATCTCATGGCGGCCAAGCGGTTAAGTAAAGTTATCTGCTGATTGAAAAGGTCTAAGCCATCCTGCCAAGAGCTAAGAGGTCATGCTTAGAGATTTTGGAGATGCAAAGGTGATCAATGTTGTGATTAATCCGCGACATGGGAAAAATATTAGGTAATCATGGTTAAGTGTGCCTTGTGGAAATTATGATACAGGATTTGTGCAGTTTGTCGCTAGTGGTTCGCTGCATCCTCATCCCTGGCTTGTATCCTTATAGGTTCCACTTCCTTGGTAGCCATTGGTCTTTTCCACCGCTGCCACGACTATTACACTTCGTCCTCCCACACTCAAATAGTTGCACTTTCAAACGACGGTCTCATATGCGGATCCCACTCATGCGAAGGATGGCAACCCATCGCCATTTTCTCGGTGGTCACTTGGCTACTTCCTGCATCCTTTCACCCACAAGCTCCCTAGTAGAAATTTCGTATGTGTGGTCTGCATCCATAAGGAACGTCTTCTTGATGCTATTATTTTTGGCTCTTCATGCATGCTTGCATGTCTCACTCGAACACAATTGGCTTATAGGTTCAACATTTTGTTTCAGCCTTTCTATGGCCACTTCCCATTTTTCGTAATCTCGCATTTAGTGTTCTCCCAAGATTAAATCATGACACTGTGTGGGGGGCTTGGACATTTCTCATCCTCTTGAAACACTTAAGAATACTCTAGTATGGGTGTGGCAACTGTAGCAAAAGGTATTTGTGAATCTCTGATGGACATCAATAAGCTCACCATTGCGGGGAAGACATAGCATTCATAAATTATTGTTCAATAGACATTTATGCTGTTGAAATCACTGCTTAATGCGCTAGGTAAAGTGCCCTCCATCGGGAGCTTGACATTTGAATTCTAGACACTCTATGATCGTATAATCCCCCTGAGCATAAACAAAGCTATTTATAATGAACGGTTCTTCCTCGAGCAACCACAATTCAATCATATGAGCCACTAAGTTGTGTATAGGCTATGAGGAGTTGATCGGTGCGCATCTAGGAGATGAAACCAAACATGGCCCAAGCCGCGAAGTCATGGTAACATCATAAGATGGACAGAAAAAATGTTGGTTGTGGAAGGATCGATAACTCACGGGCGAGGCTGGGTTACGAACTCTGAAGGAAAATCGATGAAGAGAGAAGGCTCGAGGTAGCAAGTATGGAGGTCGACTGTAGAGGAGAAATTAAAAGTCCTTTTGAAAGGATGATGATGCATATAAAAGGATGTATGACCAAGGGTGGAAACATCCATAGTTGGGACATTCACATATTATAATCCCTAATCAACATAGGGAGAGTTTGGGAAATTGTTGAATTAGAATCTGAGGGATGCCATTCAAGATAGCCTTATAGGGAGAAATTGCTCTATGAAAAGGGTACTGATAACATCACTTTCAGGCCTTCTGATTCATATTTTGTGTGAATTAGGGAGTTTTACAGCTTGTCAGTAAGAGGAGGATTCCTAGTGTGATTGCTTGATTAATGGGTTGGGATGAGATGCCTTCAGATTCATTGCCTCTACCAACTAATGTAGTTCCGAACAAAGTTAATTCAAGCAGATCCTTAGAGGAAGGAAGACAATTAAAACCCGAGAGAT
>VDFB02270651.1:443728848-443775630 GCA_007258455.2 Sequoia sempervirens
ATCAAAATCCTTGAATCAAAACATCAAAACATTTGGTTTGACTAAGTATGTGTAGATGTATCCTTTTCCATATGCTTAGTTAAATTGTCATCAAATCATCTTATTTGGTTAGGTGTAGGTAGATGCATCCTTCTCCCTACACTTAGTCAAATTATAATCTTATGAGAAAATATATCCCATAGATAACATCCAACATCTTGGGATCTATTTGTTCATTGTCCAAAATTAAATCAATCTAAACCAAAAACCAAGATTAAAAAAAATCCAAGAATCCAAAATCAGAATACAAAAATGTCCCAAAAGTCTAGCATCCCCCTCAAGATCTTCTAAGAGTTTAAACATCCATATCATCACCTTTCACACATGTTTCACCATCACACCTTTGATCCTTAATCATCCTAGATCTTCTCTTTTGAGCCTCATTTTATGGTTCAAACAAAATCGCAACACAAGAAGAACATGGAAACCAACAAAGAAACATCAACTTCAAGTGACCTAAGTCAAACCAATTTCAAAATTAATCTCGGTGCATCAAGTAATCCCCTAACTAATCTTCCTTCATCATCACAAAATTCTCAAGAGGAAGGTCAAGTAGAGGATATCACTAATAATTCCTTCAGGATGACACAAGATGAGATCATCGAAATGGTCCAAAATCTTGAAAATCATAGAATTGTCAACATCATGATGAAGCTCCATCCCTCACAATATATTCTTGAATTAGCAAAACAAGGGGTTAAACTCCCTTTCAATTATGATCTGAGCACCATTGTGGAACAAAATTTTAGGGTCATGCCTCCAATTTCATCCATGCCCCCAATCTCATCCACACCTCCATTCCAAAGCATCCCCCAAATTACATCACCCATTGCTCCAACTCAACCTATTGTTAACAAAGTGAGCACATTTCTCAATGCACTACAAACACACCCCCTTGTGAGTAATCAATATTTGGATGCAAAAACTATCTTGGGGCAATCCGTACCCCAAAATAAATTACACCCATATTTCCCCCTTACCTTTCATGATCCTAATGACCCATCATCATCATTTCATGCAACACCTCAAACCTCTCCCCCTATGACCTCACAAGGAGAAGGTGACTTATTTGGACCAGGGAGCATCTTTGACCCTTCATCTTCATCATTTCCCCAAGGAAGTATGTCGCTCACCTTTCCACCACTTCCACCCTTCCCACCACTCATTCAAAACAATCCCTGAATCATCAATCAAAGCATCATACTAAATCCTCCAATCTTGCCATCAATATCGCAACAATAGATAACAACTATCCCAATAACACAAGCAGCCACCACATCATCAACCATTCTCCAAATACCTCAAAACATGGTCTCTCAAGGACCAAGCATATCGATCACACCATCCACTACACAAATCTCAATCATCAATACAACAGTGCCTCTCATCATAGCAACCAACATAATTTCAAATCTGCCACCACCTCCACCACCAAATACAAATATGTCAAACCAATATAGCATCGTGTTACAAGCTACTCAACAAGCTTCCTATCAAAAGGAACTCCAGGAAATCCAAAATTGACAATCTGCACAACTAGCCACTTAGCAAGCACAAACACAATTAGCTACATAGCAAGTAGCGCAAGCCGCTCAAGCAGCTTAAGCCACACAATAGGTGCAACAAGCATAGCAAGCAGCTCAAGCAACTCAAGCCATGTAGGATGCATAAGCCATACAAGCTGCACAGATTTCACAAGCTTCCCAACAAGCACAAGCCCAGGCTGAGGCACAAGTGCAAGCTTGAGCCCAATACCAAGCTCAACAAGCATAAACACAAGCATAGGCGCAAGCACAATACCTCACACAACAACAAGAATCCCAACAACAAGCACACCAACAAGCACTGAAGCAATACCAAGTGTAGCAAGAAGCAACCCAACTAGCAACCCAACAACAAGCATTGTTGGTACAACAACAACAACAAGCTCAACAACAAGCATTATTAGCACAACAACAATAGGACCAACAACAAGCGTTGTTGATATAGCAGCAAGTACAAGCATACTTGGCATAGAAAAATGTGCAAGCACCATCCATCAACACAACAACCAATCTACCCATCCCTACAACAAGTGAACCACCATAGAATGCCTTCATCCCACCCCCTATTCACAAAGATGATGTAACAACACAAATCAAGTTGTTCTCACAACAAGTGCTTGATCTTCAATCAGGGAAAACCACAAAGAAACCCAACAACTTCTATCCCTATCCATTTGGCATGATTCCTGCAATGAAACCATTCCCAAAGGGATTTGAAATCGGCAAACTTGATAATTACCGTGGGATGGGAACCTTGAAGATCACATCAGGGAATTCCAACTACATTGCATGGAAGTTGCATATGATGATACATATTTCATGTAGCTATTTCCTACAAGTTTAGCTGGCCACACCATGGAGTGGTTCTCCTACCTTCCTCCTAGCATCAAAAAGTTCCAAGAGATAGTATATGCATTCACAAAAAATTACGCATTCAATATTGGTACGAATGTCAGTCTAGAGGAACTATCAACTCTTAAACAAGGTAAAAACAAATCATTTTCTTCTTTCCTACAATGATGGTGATCCAAGCCCAATAGGAGCAAATGGGTCATGCCAGAAGAACAACAAGTTGGCACCATCATCTCCAATTTGGAGGGAACCCTGGCATTTCATCTCAAGGTGTAGGGTATCACCACATACAACCAATTGATCCCTAAGGTGCATAACATTGAACGAGTCCTTATTGCACAAGGAGGGACACCCACATACCCTGAACAACAAAACAATCGCCCATCCACCAACTATAATGACAAACCTTGCACATGGGAAAAACATAGAAACATTACCAATGATGGTGTTGTCAACGCCAAAGTGGTCATCAATGCTCCTTGACAAAACACACTAGCACCCCAACAACAACCCCAAAACAATAACTAGAACAATTAACAAGCTAACATTGTGATTCAATAGCCAAACAATCAAATAGTCAACAATGTGCATGATCAAAGGGGGCCACCTCAGTGAAACAAAAACTTCCCTAAGTCAAAGTACACAGCCTTTGGGGAATTAGCTAAATCCATCATGAAGAGGCTAGTGGTAGAAAAACTCATCACAATCCCCACCTATGAAAACTATCAAGAGCCCTTGGTGAAATCATCGTGGTACAATGAAAATCACCTTTTTGATTTCCAAAAGATCAAGGGACACACAAAGTTGCTAGTTGTATCTTGGTTGAAATACTTAATTCAAGACCTCATTGATGATAAAATCATAAATATGGAACAACTAGTGGGAAATAAAAATCTTAAGATCTACACGAATTTGATGCCAATTCATAACAACAAAGAGAAAAATAACAATGATAAGGGGAAGGGTACCTTCAAAAGTGTGAATCATGTATACGACCATGTCGTCGCAACCCTAGATGAGTATTCCATTGTTATCGCCATCAAAGGAGCCCAAGCTAATTGTGGAGTCACCACAGGAGGTGGAAAAATCAACATCACAGGGTCATCTCAGCCTCCTAGAGCACCCACTTCTAGCCCGAGATCCGTTCCTAGTGGCTATAATGTACTTGACCAGTTGAAAAGAACCCCAGTTCATATCTCCATCATGGAGTTGTTGAAGATATCATTAGCCCACAAAAAGATCCTTGAAGAAGCATTGGTTTCATCCACCATCCCCGCGGATCTTGATGTTGAACAATTCCAAGCTATGGTTGGAAACATCATTACCCCAAATATTCTTACATTCTCCAATCAAGACTTTCCCACTCAACCATCTCACAATCGTGCACTCCATATGGAGGTCCTAGTACATAAGAACAAGGTCAAGAGATTCTTGGTGGATGGAGGTGTAGGTTTAAATATTTGTTCCCTCAAGCTCATAAAGAATCTAGGAATCTCAGAGGATTCCATTGAAAAAGGAAAAGGAATCACAATCAGGGCTTACGATGATCAAGAAAGAGTGTATGAAGACACTATCCAACTCCCTCTCCAAGTAAGGCCAACAATTATGGAAACCACCTGTCAGGTCCTTGATCTCAATTTTCCTTACAACATTCTCCTGGGACATCTATGGATCCATGGGATGGAAGTAGTAGAATCAACCTTCCACCAATGTGTCAAGTTCACATACCAAGGCCAAGTGGTCACTATCCATGGGGATCTCGAACCCTTTTCTTACTGTAAGAGCCTAGAAGAAAAATATTACAAAATCCCCCAAAGTGCCTAAGAATGATGAAGGCCCCTTAACTCCATACATTGATCCAACTACTCTCGCCTCCACTTCTGCTATAGAGACACCTGTCATTCTTGCCATCTCCAATATCAAGTTCATTATCCAGGACAATGGGTGTGGACACTATACAATTCCAAAAAATGCCTTTGTGGTAGGAGAGTTACCACAATCCCCTAGGTCACGAGGATGACCACAATCAAATGATGCTTCCTCATCCCAAACCTTCATAGTAGGCTCCTCCAACTTTAGAAGTTGGGGAGATCTCTACTGGGAAGTAATAGAAGAGGACCCATCCCATCTCCTATACCAACAAAATAGACTAGTAGCTAATCTACCTATGGATGAGAGCAGTAAAGGATTACAAATGATTCTCGCCATGGGCTATGACAACAAATAAATCTTGGAAAAAATGACAATGGACTTCTAGTACCCATCATTCCTGAGACACAAATGAAAAATCTTGGCCTCAGATGTACCCCTCCAAGTATAACCATACGTGGCTGAAATCCCCTGGTTAAGAAGGTCAAAACTCCTCAACAAACAATAGCCACCCTCAATTACCCGTATCCACTGGCCTGCCTTTAGACAACTTCAACATAACTAAGGTCTATAGTAGTAGTGATGATGAGGAAGATGCCATAACTGAATTACCTATGCTTTTTGAGAATTGCTCTCTCCTCATGATTAGTACCGTGTCATTTGAGTCAACCAGTCAAACCCATGAAATCAACCTAGTCTACCCCTAGCTCATTGATTACAACCAATGAAGACCGCCAATTCTGGACACTTTCAAAAATGATGAAGTGCTCTCAAAATTCATGGGACTGCGGAGCATGGTACCATGTGAAGATCACAAGGCTAGGTTTGAGATCATTCTGGACACACAAGCTTACTATGGGGAGACGATTGAATCCTTTAGTTGCAAAAGTGAAAACTTGAGAATAATCTCAAGGTCTTTGAGTGAAAACCACACTATGGCACTCTTTGACCCTAAAATACTAAAAAAAAGGATGTATCCAATGGTGAAAACCTCTCTGAGGCACCCGAGGATGAAGGATTCAATCTCCCTCTCAGTGCTCTACATCAAGAAAAGTTAGTAGTTCTAGTTGAGAAGTGCAACCTAGTCAACTTAGGGATAGAGGAAACTCCGCATATCACATTTTATGTTGAATAATTGATGTTAGAAGAAAAAAATCTCCTAGCTACTTTCTTAAGGGAGAGAAAGGTCAACTTTGCATGGAGCTATGTCGACATGTCCAGGCTTGATCTAAAGATTGTGGTCCACCATCTAGCAGTTTACTTTAAAGCAAAGCCTGTTAGACATAAACTTAGAAAAATGCATCCCTAGATAGCCTTGTTGGTTAAAGTGGAATTGAAGAAGGTACTTGATGTAGGGTTCATACAACCAATCAACTATCCAGAGTGGGTATCAAATCTGGTACTTGTTTCAAAGCTCGATGGGGGCATCCATATATGCATAGATTTCAGAGACCTAAACAAGGCATGTCTTGAAGAAAATTTACCACTTCCCAACATTGATATGATTGTAGGTATGACCACAGGACATGAGATGCTTTCACTAATGGATGGATTCTCCGGGTATAACCAAATCATGATAGCTAAAGAAGATCAACACAAAACAACTTTTACTTGTCCATGGGGGACATATTGTTGGAACATGATGCTATTTGGCCTAAAGAACGTTGGAGCAACATATCAAAGGGCCATGACCTTAATATTTCATGACCTGATCCATAAGACTATGGAAGATTATGTTGATGACATATTGGAAAAATCCAGAAAGAGACAGGACCACATAGCAGCATTGAGTGCCATCTTTGATAGGCTTGAGGAATACAAGGTCTGCCTTAATCCAAAGAAGTGCATCTTTAGCATACAATCAGGGAAGCTATTGGGATACATTGTGTCTATGAGAGGAATTGAAATAGATCCTGCTAAGGTAAAGGAAATCCTCGAGATGGAGGCACCTAAGACATTGAAATAGTTAAGAGGCTTACAAGGCAGACTACAGTCAATCTATTGGTTCATAGCTCAGCTAGTAGACAAGTCAATCCCATATTCTCACCTACTCCACAAGGGGGTAGTATACAAATGGGATGAGAAGTGTGATCAGGCCTTTAACAAAATCAAAGATTATTTGCTCACACTTCTAGTGCTTATGCCACCAATCCCAAGAAATCCTCTAATCCTCTACATATCAGCAACAACAACAACTCTCAATGCTCTCCTAGCTCAACATGATGAAAATAAAATAGAGAGGGCTATCTAATACATTAGTTGAACCATGGTAGGGCATGAGTTAAATTATTCCTTCATCAAAAAATCTTGTCTAGTAGTGGTTTTTTCCTCATAGAAGTTTAGACACTACATATTAACACACAAAATTAAACTCATTGCCAAGATCGACCCACTCAAATACCTATTTTATAAAGCAATTCTCACAAGAAGGATGGCCAAGTGGGTCATGATCCTATTAGAATATGACATTGAGTACGTGGAACATAAGGCCATCAAAGGACAAGCTATTTTAGACCAACTAGCAGAAGCACCAATATACTCAGAGAATCCACTAATTTTAGAATTCCCTGATGAATCCATCTTCAACTTGAACAGAGTAGACCATTGGAAGTTGTACTTTGATGGCTCCTACACATAGCATGTATTGGGAGCCAGGGTATTTTTCATCACCCCACATGGAGACTGCATACCAAGATCCTACAAGTTGGCATTTCCCTGCACAAACAATATTGCAGAATATGAGGCTCTAACCATAAGACTCAGAATAGCAGTGTAGTGGCATATAATGGATCTCAAGGTTTATGGAGACTCACAACTAATAATCAATCAAGTGAATGATGAGTATCAGACTAAGGATGACAAGCTAACTCCATACAAGAAATTGGTGGAAAGTCTTAAGGAATCCTTCATTGAGATCACATTCGAGTAGATACCTAGAGAAAACAATAGAGTAGAAGATGCCATGGCAACAATTGGATCCCTATTGGATATCCCTCACAATGTCCCAAAGCATGAATTCTTGGCAGAGAATCTTCTCATGCTTGCATTTGAGGTACCAATGTAAGAATTTGTGTGTGAAATCGTTGGTCCTAGCGATCTGTGGTACCATGACATATACACATATCTAAGAATAGGAGTCCTCCTAGCTGACATAACCTCAAACCTTAAGAAAACCTTTTTCAAGAAAGCATCCCAGTTTGTCATCCTAGGAGAAACTCTTTACCATAGGAGCATAGAAGGAACCCTATTACGTTGCTTAGATGTTGAGGAGGCATTGACCACCTTAACCAAGGTACATAACGACATATGTGGTTCACACTCAAGCGGTATGACATTGGCCAAGAAACTGGTGAGGACATGGTATTATTGGCCTACTATGGAAAGAGATGCAAATGACTATGTCATAAGGTGTCTACAATGTTAGCAACATAGGGACTTCATCCATGCACCAGCTCAAGAACTTCATCCTATTGTCACACCATGGCCCTTTTTGCATTAGGGGCTCGATCTCATTGGAAAAATCACCCCCACCTCATCCAGTGGCCACAAGTTTATCATTACCACCACTGAGTACTTCACAAAGTGGGTGGAAACCATACCCATGACTTACATTACTAGAAAGTAGATATCAAAGTTCATCTTGAACTATTTAATATGCCGCTATGATGTCCCACAAGCCATTATCTCAAATAATGGGACACCATTCAAAAATTAGGATGTCCATGACCTGTGTGACAAATTCAAAATCCAACATTGATTTTCCACCCCGTATTATCCCCAAGGGAATGATGAAGCTGAGGCTACAAACAAGACCATCCTTAAGATCCTCAAGAAGATGGTCAATGAAGCTGGTCGTGATTGGAATCTCAAACTGAATCTTGCCCTCTGGGCCTATCGAACCAACATTCGCACACACACAGGTGCCACCCCCTGTCCTTGGTCTATGGATCAGAAGCCATACTGCCCATCGATATTGAGCTCCCATCATTGAGAATATCACTGTAGGATCTGATCATGGATGAGGAATATCGAGTGTTAAGACTGAATGAGCTGGAACTGCTAGATGAACGATGAATGTAGGTATTAAACCACTTACAGGTGTATCAGAACTGACTCAAGGGAAACTATAACAAGAAGATCAGAAACAAGACCTTCCAAGTCAGAGAACTTGTGCTAAAAGAGAACCAGAAGAACGTCCTAAACCCAAATGGCAAAGGTAAATTTGAACCCAACTGGTTGGGACCATATTTCATCACAGTGAGTTACAAGTCAAGGTCATATCAATTATCAACACTGGAAGGTGAGCCTCTACAAGATCCCATGAACAACTCCCATCTTAAAAAGTTCTATGCCTAAATATTTTAAGGTATAGAACCAAAAAATAAAAAAATCTAAAAATGTCATGAAAAAATGGTCACCTTGATGAAAACTTGGCAAACAAGCATCTTGGTGACAACAAAAAAATCAGAAAAAGGATAAAAAATAGTAAAGAAAAAAAATCATCCTCTAGTGAAAACCACCTCAGTGGCTCTTTGGGCAAGTACCTTGGTGAAAACCTGGCAAATAGGTGCATTGTGTAAATAAGCACTTTCCATCCACCAGGATCTCCACGGCTTGTTCTGCACCATTCATCCATTATGCTTCCATCATCCATCACATTTCATATCTCCATATGTCACCCATCTGCATCTACATCATAGCTTGGTCCTGTGTTCATATCATGATCCCTCCTAGTACTACTCAGCCCATTCTCAAGGTCAGTTTGTCCTACCTTTATCAGAGTAGTTTATTGCTTCACGCTGGGGGCATGTTCTCATCGGATCAAATTCATGTATTTTTTTGAAATTCCAAAATCAGAAAATCCAAAAACATCTAAAAATAAAAAAAATCTAACACATTTAGAAAATTAGAAAATCCTAAAACATCATAAAATCAAAAAATACCAAAACATTCAAAACATATCAAAATCCAAAAAATAGATCAAAAGTTAGTCAAAAAGTTAAAAATATGAGTCCTCATATCGAACTACATCATCTTCAAGCTTTGAACGTAGGAAAGGTTGATCTTTGATCATCCCCTAAGACACTTAGGTCAGTCCTTTAGGAGTCTGTCATAATAAACTGGCAATCCATTTGTTCATATCTCATAAATAATTGAGTAAGTGTCAGTCGAACTACATGGTCTTTGTGTGTATAACATAGGCAAGGATAATCTGGTTGATCAACCCCTGAGGCCCCTAGGATAGGTCTTTAGGTTAGTCTCTTGGTAAAAATATCATAAAACTCCAAAACATTTGTAAAATCCTGAAAAATACCTAAAATAGCCTCAAAAAAGTTTAGAAAACCCCAAAAACATCCAAATATTTGAAAAATTGATCCGTCTCATCTCGCTTACACCTGAAAAAAACATCACTCATAATAAATGGTTGTCACCCTCAACCTTTGGTGAAACAATCAAAAACAAGTCTAGCAGGTTACAAATTGGAAAATCAAAATGTCAAAGTCTTGAGTCTAGGTCGGTAGGTAAGCAAGTTGGTCAACTCTTTGTGTCAATAGCCTATCATCCAATCAGTCCCAAATCAATCATTTGATATCATCATGTCCTAGGATGCATCCTTCCTACAATGGACATCAACATCAGGCATCATCGTAGTTTAGTCTTGGCTAGCAGTATAAAGAACATTAGCTTGTTTGTTTACTTTATCTTTGTCTTTTGACTTATCTTATTGCGCTCATTTTGATGACCTCTTGATGATGTCCCAAATGAAGGGATTTAGAGAGAAGGGAATGGGGCAATGATCATGATATTTTTATCTGATGTGCTTGTTGGATATTCTTGTAATATAACCTTGGTCATACGCGCTTTGTTTAGATGGTAATACGTGCTTTGTTTAGATGTAGGGAGGGTGTTTTAGATATCTTTTTAACCACATAAGAAGGCTTTCCTTCCTATGTTTTGGTTTGAGATGTTTAGAATATCTTAACTTCATTTTTAATAAGGTTTTGTATGCTAGGTGTGAATAGGACAACTCGTATCCGATGGTCGAGTCGAAGTCCATCACAATAGGTGCAACACCATCTTGGTTCTTTATACCTTGAATCATCACACCTATGTGTGTTATCAAACATAAGGTAATTGGCCCTTTTAAAAATCCCAACTCCTTGGTAAGCAAATCATCATCATGATCATCATATTGTGACTTGTTGGAGTCTCTTTCTTTCTTCTATCTTCTTTCTACACTAACATAGTACCATGATAGTTAATCACAAATCATTATCGCCAATCCATCCATCCTACATCCAAAAAACTATCAGCATACTGCGTAATGCATACCATGTCATATAGAAAGCATTTATCATATCACCTGCATCATTGCATAATATAAATTGGTTATTCTAGGGATCTCATAAATCATACATATACATTCATTATATAAGCATAAAAGAAACTATCTCATATGCATCATTAAACTCACATTACATATCTCATAGAAACATCCATTGCATAAAAAGCATGTCATGAACATAGGCATCATTAACATCCATTGCATCATATGCATACATATCATCCATTTGCATTACCATCCCATAGGAATCATACCAAAAACATCATACATCATTCCATATATCATTAAATATATCATCATATCATCATCATAATATCATAAGTGCATCACCATATCATACATGAGAAAAGTACTGAAAAGAAAAATATTGCATCTCATATATTTTATCATCCATTAGGTGCATAATATAGATTTTTTAGTCTAAACATTCGCATATCATAACATTTTTCATTATCCATACATCATCATGAAAAGTGCATAGAGAAAGATAGTGAAAAAGAAATACATCCATAAATCATTGCATCACATAACATCATCACATAGCATCATCATCACATAGGTACCATATAGAATCATCTCATAGAAACAGACATAAGATAGAATCGTGACATCGCATATAGAAAGAAAAATCCATCCATAATGCATAAATCATATAAAACACATCATATATCATCGAACCATCTCATCTCATATATCATCAAAAATAAATATACACTATAATGGTACAAATTGGATCAAGTGTGTATCAATCAATACATAAAGTACAAGTGCCCACTAGGCTATCAAAAATGAGCCCATGGGGCACAAAAGAATCCTATCTTTGATAAAAAAATAAGCTAGCCCTATTGGTCTCCCTCGTCCTCGCCAGGTTATCTCTCTCTGTGGTCCTCAAGGGCTCTGTAACTTGTCTGCTATGAATAATCGGGGACCTGGAATGCTTGGGGAACGACCTGATGATAGTGGACCCTATAATAGTCAGCCTCTCTAATTGCCTCCCTATATGCACATAATGAAATGGAACTCTAGGAGGAAGAAGCAGACATACTCTCTAGATGGTATTTGTGGCATGTCTCCTGGGTAGCGGGTAAACCCACAATAGTGGGTTACAATTTTTCGAACAAAGAAAAATTAGAAATGGTCATAAAAAAATTTAAAATGGTTTACCCCTTCTAATGAACCCCCCCTTCTAATGAACCCCCCTCCCTTCTAATGAACCCCCTTTTGCACCATATAAGGGGTTCAATGAACCCTTCATTAGAAGGGGGGTTCTAATGAACCCCTTTTTCACCTTCCTCCACCATTTCAAAATTTATGCATTTTTTTACTATCGAAGCTTGGGAAGGAGGTGCAAATGGAGTCAACTTGATAAACCAAGTTGGATGATTGTAGTGATCGAAACGTGCTTTCCAACAACTATAAATTTAATATATTTTGTTTTTATTTTATATTTTATTTTTTAGTTTTACTGTACATAGGTTTTTCACCAAATGTCAAGTTCGATGAAAAATCATTGTGGAAAAATAGTAAATTTGAGGGAAAAAAAATTGAAAAATATATATCCACTAGGTATTGATGTCCTCGTTCTAACAAAAAAATAAAAATTGAATTTCAATACATACCAAAAAAGTTATGCGAGCTGAAGTGCACCTATGTCTAAATTATAAATTTTTTGACTTCAAAACTTAATTAAAAGAAAAATATTCAACAAAATGCTATGAAACAAAATGAAAGAACTAGATACTTGTGTTACAAACCTAAATTCAAAATAATTAGAATTTTATCCTTTGTAGAAAAAAAGTTATGTGACCCGAAGTACACACCATTTTTTTAAAATGTTGTTTACTATTAAAAACTAGTTATAAAAGGAGATGCAAAAAAAAAACAATTTAATTTCAATTTAAAAAAAAAAAACATTTAAAATCTACAGACAGAATCTCACAAATCACTAGATTACATCATTTTCAAATTCCTAATATTTTACCTACTATAAGTGTTAGAAAGTGAAGTTTTCTCTAAAAATGTTGATTTCAATGTCAAGTTTGGCCAAAAAGTGTAACCCATTATTGTGGGATGACCCTAGCCCTAATCTTTGTAGCCTACCACTGTTGAACAACTTGGTCCGTCTCTTGTCTCAATTGGTCCTACTCTATCGTCAGGGCAACCACCTATCCATGTAACCCTCCATTCTAAGCCTATAGCTGCTGAATTCGGTCATCCCCCTGATCAAGTAGTGGTGGAGGTCCCTGATCTCTCTGTCGAGGCTGGTTTTCCTACATATCCTACCTCCCCTTGTCCTAGTCCTATCGCCCTAGGTCCTGATCCTACCTTTATTGATCTACTTGTGGATTTGGCTACTAGTCCTATGGACCACAACCCTGATTTGGCTGATGATGTTGCCCACCTCCTCCCCGGTCCCTGTCCTAGTCTTTGTCTCTGTTCCCTTAGCCTCCCTATCCCTAGCCTCATCTTTCTCCTCTACCTCTGGCCCTATGTCGTGTCGATGGTTTCCCTGGTGCTTTAAATATGAGAGGTGGCTGAAATCAATCTTTGTAGGCCTAAGTGCTACTTGTATCAACCTGACCTGATCGTATGGCCATTGCCTGGCCATCAGCTACATGAAACTCTATACTTCCTTAGCTGTAGGTATGTAGTGGCCCCATGAGGTCTCCCTTGTAGTATGTGTACCCTTGTAGTATGTGTAAATATCACAACATACTAGTCATCAGGTCTATCCTAGCGCTCCCCGAACTATCTTTTTATGCGGCCCGACAGGTATCTCTCTATCATCGTATGCTCCCTGCCCTATGTAATCCTGTCCTGTTGGGTGAAGAAGAGATGTTGCACATCATCGTACCAAGTGGGTCATCCAAGATATAGCCACCATGTAAAGGCTCACATCTCATCCAGGAATCTCCTCCAGTGGGGAATCCTATGTTGTCATGTGTGTGTAAATGAAGCTCCACTTCGGTATCTCTAGACAACTGGATCATCTGGCTCCATATCGACTGCAACAACTCTTGGATGAAGCACAGTGATGTGCTCCTAGGCCTAGATGTGGAGGAGTGTGACTCCAGCCCTTATGGCTCTACTGTCAATGTATTGAAACTCATGTAAATATCTATACAATGAGGCCAACAGTACTGGCCCCCACGCAAAGCATACTCATTGCCAGACCATCAGCTCCCAAGCGAGCCCCCATCCAGGATTGAAATATTGGCCCCACCGATCTAGTGCAACAAGACCCAATATGATGGCTGCTATAACCAAGCGAAAGGGTGACACAATGAGCATGTAATGCTCCAGCTTGATCTAGCCCTTGCAAAAGACAATCTGATTGAGGTCCATCACGTCATAACAGGCCTCCCTCTTAGCATCCAAATCATATATCATGTGATCTCCATGAATGGGTAGTCTAAGTATTTTCCACATGTCCTCTAATATGACCATGGCCTCACCTATCAGAAGGTGGAAGGAGGATGTCTCATTGTGCCATTGCTCTGCAAGTGTTGTCATCATCCCTAAATGGGTCATCACTGGCGGTGCATAAGCAATGTACCAGAGTTCGATTGCCCCTAGGTGCTCATGTTGTTGCTCGGGCATACCCTCCAAAATGCCAAAAAGTACCCAAGACCTGTGCTTGCATGAATGAAGGATCCCCACCTCCACTTGCATCAAGAAAGACACCATTTGAAATTTCATAAAAAATCATGATCCTAATTTGTCCTGGCATGTCTGAAACAACATATGCATCATTGTTTGTGGGTGTGGAGCAGTTTGAAAGTTCCAAACTATGTCGTTAGGAGCCTTTAACTCTCAAACTCCATCGCAGCGTCATAGTTTGAGGCGTGAGATAGTTTAGTGTTAAACCCTAGTTTTCAAGGTGGCCTGCTGTGGTGGTGTTCTCATATGCAGTTCAATTTGAATTTTGAACCCTAATTCCAAATTGTGTTGTGACATTGCTATTTGCGACTACAACACAGTTTGAGGTCACACGATGCTGAAATAAACTTTCAAGAGACACTATATTGGACCGCTGGTAAAAACCTAACCTCCTAAGCTAGTAAATGCACATGAAATCAAAAAACAAGGTCAAGTCAAGTGGACTCACTGGTGGTTTGGTGCCTGGCAGCCTTTGGTGTGTGCGTACTTGATCTGAAATATGTTAGGGAAACTATCATTGTGCCATCTCTTGAAGGGGTCAAAGCTCAAAAATGTTCATCATTTTCATTGTTCCATAGCAAGGTTATGCCAAATTTTCATCAAAGGAGCTTCAACCATCAACAAATCTTCATCAAGCTTGCATAGGAGTTGGGAAAGGTCCAATTTCCACATCAAATTAGCACCAATTCCCCCATGGGATTGAGAATTTGCATCTTAAAATAGAATTCCATTTCTTTCTTGGTTCATTTTCTTCATTTTCTTTCCTCTTTGAGCTTTGTAAATGAATTTCATGGGGAATCTTCATTCTTACTTGCATTTGATCTAATATTGTATTTGTTTGCTATGTTTGTGCAAGTATAGGATTGGGTTCTAGAAATATATATATATATATATATATATATATATATACCTCAATTGCTAGTGAACTATTATAGTTCCTTGCTAGCCTAACTTTCTTTCCGGGTGGGAGGGCCAATAATGGTTCTATATCCGGGTGGGAGTAGGATGGAGGAACTAATCAACTACTGGGGGAAAAGGATGGACCCTTGACCGGGGGTGCCATACATATATATATATATCCTCATGTGCATTCAATAAGAACAAAACCTGATTTATGTAGATTATGCATTGGATTCACTTCCTACCACTATCTTCAAAAAACAAAAAGAAACTAAGAATATGCTGACTCCTATTCATTTTCCTTGTAGATCACATCATACAAGAATGAAACTAATTGGAATATAGTGCCATCAGCTTAAGTGGTAGGGAATTATTATTTAATGGAAAGATCACCCTTATCTTTTGCACTGATATACCAAAAATTTTAGTCAACCTTTTCCAAAAAGACCCAAATAAAGCATAAAAGTGAAAGAAAAATTAAACGACGTAAGAATATGAACAAAACATTTGGTAAATAATTTATTTTATTTTATTTGTATTGAACGAAGCATTTTAAAATACAAGAAAACAACTACAAAAGTAGCTTAAGAGAATAGAAATACAACAAGACAATGATCAATATGCAAGTCACAAGGCGACAATATAGATTCTTACATAAGTTGAACAACATATTTACTAAGGCTGAGTTTACTTTGAAGCTAAAACTACATAACTTGATCTTTGATCTATTGTAGACAAAGTTTAACTAGCTCATTCTTCTTGCACAATACTGGGAGCTATGAGAAAAAAAAAGCTACCTAAAGAAATATATTAGAGTACATCCTTACAATACCAGTTACATGATAATAGTCATTAGAAAACATAGAAACATATCTATTATTCCATATATTTCTTAAGATCACTTCCGAGATAGAATCAATAATCACATATTTTTTCATAGCAAGGCCAAGAATAACTTCTTTCCAATTCAAAACATGATTAAAAATTGCTAGAAAATGTGTAAAAATAACAAACTATTGATTTTTAACATGTAAATAGTCCCAAAAGACAGGCTTCAGATTTTCAATGCTATGACAAAATGAACAGTTAGCTAGTTTGACCACAATACATATCAATCTGTCTACCATGGGTAGTTTGCAATCCAATATTTTCCAAGCTAGTAGCTAAGTATCAAAACTAGTCTTAGATAAATCCATATTTGAGCATTCAATTTAGACCAAAATTTAGAGGTAAATCTGCACTTCCAATGGTGATTCAAATGAGGAGTAAGATGCCAACTATGAAGTAACTATGTATAGATATGTTTTAAAGGAGAATGACTGAATTGGCTGCAAGACAACCATTTCCAGTCTTTAAAGAAATAAAAATCCCTTGAAGTAAATAATTTCATAGTCAAATCAAGGGGAACAAGTGACTGAATAAAAATTAGATTTTTTTTATATTTTTCATTCAACCCATAATGATTTTGGATGCTACTCCATGGAGCCCAATCAAAGATATTAAATTCCCACAAGTATGTAAACTACCTAACTCCTTTTTTGAACAAGTAATTAACATCTCTTGGAAAGCTTATTGCAGAAGAAAAACTGAACCCATGTTACAGGGAAGAGTCATTCCATTTAAGAAATTTACAAACTCTTTTCCATGCTTTCCATATAGAATACAAGGGAAGATAATCTCTGAGTTTAAAGAAAGGGGATAAGAGTAACTTATCTAACCAGCCAATAGCTTTCCACTTCTTCTTAATTGAAGCTTCCATAATACGATGATGAACTATTATTTTCCAAGGTTCATATCTACTTGTAGCTCTAATAATCCACTTTGTAGCAAGGAAAGTCCCTTGAGTTTTGGGATCTATAAGCCCCAACCCACCTTTATGTTTGGGATAAATACAAAGAGAACATGAAGTAGCAATGAACCCAACATTACCTTTCCATTTGGACCATAGAAACTTGTGAATTATTCTATACAATTCTTCATAACCTTGTTTTGATGGCATCCAACAATATGAGAAATACACATGGGTTGCAATGAGAATCTTGTTGGCAACTCTAATTTTTTTCAGCTCAAGACAAAAATTTATTTGTGTCATAGAAAAATGGATCTTTGACATTTTCACAATCATTTAGGTCTTTTTCCTTTGATTCTTAACCTATGTTTCCTTGATTTAATGTTGTAATGTGACTTATACATTCACATTAGGTCTTGAATATTTAAATTATTAAGATTTTATCATGTCTTGTGAAGGTGTTGTGAAGTGTTATAACACATTTCTACACTTTTCTAGACTCTTTTTATTATAATTAATCTAAATATTCCCTTTTTATTCCTTACCAAATCTTATTTTAAAGTCTTTTAAAGTCTTGTAACAAACTTTCACACTTTTCTAGACTTATCATCACTAATTACACCTTTATTATGCTTTATTTGGCCACTTTATTCACTTACAAGTCTTAGTTAAGTGTATTTTTGAATATAAACCCAACAAATATAATTAAATGCAACTTAATTACTAGCACCTACTTGTATGCCTTGAGTGGGACCCATTCACCATGGGTGACGAATGAGTCCCTCTTGGCACAAAATTAAAAATAATTTCAAATTTCTTTTGGGTTTTTATTCTTGAAGACCTTAGGTCGGCCTGTGATGTATTTTCAGGAAATTAGGGCATAAGTGTGTATAAATAAGTGTTTTTCTATTCATTTTAACCCCCATTCATTCATGCATTCAATCCATCATAGCATTCAAGCATTCTAGCATTTTCATCATTTCATCAAGCAATTATCAAGCATCTTGGAGTAGCCATTGACATATCTTCAAACTTCAACAACAAGGGTTTGGTGAGTGCATTACATTTGCATGTTATATTTTCATCATTCTCTTCTTATTTTATTTCATTATCAAGGGTTTGATTACCAAATTGGGGTTTGACCATGGCAAACCCCTATACTCTAAACCTTAACCATTCCCCCCCCCTTTGCATGTGTGTTTGTAGGTCTTGTAGGAAGATTTGTCAAAGAGATAGGTGTTGAAAAGTGATCAAAAAGTCATCAAATCCATTCAAGTCAACAAAGACCTAATTCAACCTTAAAGACATCATTCAACCCATTTTCTGCAGATTTTGATCTATCAGCCCGACATGAAGACAAGTATAGGCCTGGACCCATAGAGTTGACTTTAGAATTTGTAGATTTCTATAAGTGGACTAATTCACCATCTGTGGTGAATGAGTCCCACTGTCACATTGGAAAAAGTGATTTTTGAGGTTTTCAGTTCCCAATACCCTAAAACCTGTTTCAGCAGAATTTACCAAAAGAAAGACTAATTCACCATCTGTGGTGAATGAGTCCTAGTGGCCATCAATAGTAATTTTTGAAACATTCCAGAACCTTCTAACATCAACATTTAGCCCCCAGGTCTGCTCCACTCAGTATCATCAATTTTTTTTGTATTTTTTATGTTTTGAGTTCATTTCTGCATATATCACACCATGTTTTCCAACACTTCATATTTCTTAGGTTTTGCATAAATAATAAATCACTTTTATTAGTTTGTTGCATCTAGATCATTTCACTTAGGCATCATTTCATTTTACTTGCATTATTTTGAGTAAACCACCTGGATTTTGGGATCTATCTCTCTCCTTTAGGTGAAAAACCCTAATTGAGCAAGAGAGTTATAACACCTTTACCAAAAATCTATGGTTCATTTTGGTGAACCTACATTTTGAACATTTCCTTTCTAATTTCCATTGTATATTGCATCCTAGGTTTAACTTGCATCAACATTGCATTAGGTTTTGTCTTGTTTTTGTATCCTAGGCTTTAAAACATTTCATTAGCGAACTTGCATCATAAAGATTTCATTTTTGAACTTCAAAACATTAAAAAAATGAAAATTTGTATTTGCATCCTAGTTTTGCATCTGAAAAGCATAGAATTCATTTTTTTTTTTTGAAAAATTAAAAAAAAACCCATCCCTGGACTCATTCACTACCTTGGGAAAATCAGTCCAGTTGTAGTTTTTGTATAGAAATTCCTGTCAATTTTACAATGTTTTCTGCATTTATGTCTCTGTTACTTCATTCCTATTTCAGTTTACATAATTTTTGTTATTATCATCTTATTATTCCTAGTTTTCATCGCATCTACCCCACCTTTTGTGGTATTTATATGAGTTTTTGGTGCCCTATTGATAATACATTAGTGAGACAAAGTTCTAGACTCATGGCTTCTTATGATAGAACATTCATTGTGGACCTTGGGTTATCACGAGCTCCTACTCTTGGTATTGACAATGGTGCATTAGGCATGGATACTACCATTAGTACCCCTTTTCTTTCCAATATAATGCATGTTGACACACAACCTAGTTCCATTCTGCAAGAAAAAGTAGTTAACATTCATGAAGACTTTGCACATTTTCAACATAGCTTGTGTCTTGAAAACATTTCAACCACTACCATTCCTATTATAGACAACATCCATTGACTACTTGAAAGTGATGAAGGCTTAGATGTTATGAAACGCATTGTTGAGATATATCAGAAACATGCCTCTAGCACACCTCAGTTAGCAAACATTGTGGTTAGCCAAGGAGGATCCCACATTCCTCCTCCTTCAACCATAGCATCCATACCCAGCTATACTATCCCTCAAGTTACAACAACCATGCAACAAGTTAGTCATGTGACTCCTTCCTTTGCTATTCCTACTAGTATTCCTAGTTCTTTTGTCGCATCAAATATTCCATCTTCCACTACCTTCACCCCTCTTAGTGTCCCCTTCACTTGTCCTACCACTACATACACTCCATCACCATTCTCTCTTCCACCCCATACCACTTATACTGATCCCCTCATCACACAACTCTTTCACACTGTCTCCTCCATGCAACAACAAATATCTACCATAAACCAAAGCCAAAATGTACCACCCACCTACTATGTCTATAGTAGTCCATTATCCTTGGAAATATTAAGAACCCCAATGCCACAATGAATTGGGATGCCTAGATTTGAGAAGTACTGAGGCAAAGGAGACCCTACTAGTCATTTCAATGCCTATACCACCTTATGCAATGATTTTGTCATGGACAATAAACTGTTAGCTAAACTATTTTATAGGACTTTAAAGGATGCTACCTTGGAGTGGATTTCTTGTTTACCCAATCATTCAATCCATTCATTTAATGAAATTTTTGATGCATTTATAATCCATTTTCAAGTGCATATGACTCCCAAAAGGAAAATGGTTTATTTGATGAGGTGTAAATAAAATTTGGATGAAAAAGTAATTGATTTCATTTCATGCTATTAGTCATTGTATACTCAACTAGGTATCAAGGTTCCCGATTCACATCTCCAAAAGATGTTTATTGAAAAATTGTAAACTCGCATTTAGGAAAAATTGACCATGATGAAATTTCCCTCTTTGTGACTATCACAACTCGGTTACTAGTCGTGATACAAAATCCACTTCTAACTGAGCTGAGAAGTCTGAACAAAGCAACCAAAACAACTCACAAAACTTTAGAAAACAAACCAAATGGTTTTTACAGTTCAATCCCCTTCCTCCACAACCAACTCCACCCATTGATAATCAAGTAGTAGCCACTAAAGCAGCCATACCCTTTACCTATGGGGACCCGAAGAGACAATTTACCCCTTTTCCTGATAACCTGCATAACACTATGAACCAATTGCTACAACAACAAATGATTGTTTTTCCTATAGTTAAAAAACTCGATCCTACCAATTCTCTACCCCCCACCTTTAAAACCAATGCTTATTGTCATTTTCATCACCAAAATGGACATGATATGAAACAATGTAAGTGTCTCAAACATTTAGTGCAAGACCTCATTGATTCTGGTCATCTATCCATTGTGGATGTTAATGATCAGGGAAATAAGTTTGTTGCCACTCCTAATCAGAATTTTCAAATATTTACCAACCCCATGCATAAACACAATGTTTCATTTTTCAAGGCTAGTGAACCTTCAAACACTGATGTGATGAATGTGGATACAACTAATGAACAACATGATATTACTCCAAATGTTACCAATATTAATCATATGGATGAAATGTTGGGTATGATAGAAATTATCCCTCGTAAGGGACCAACTAATAAATCTCTTGATATTACTTTTTCTCCTCAAGATATACTTAAAAAACTTCCCGATGGTCCTCTTTACATAGCTAGCCGCATCTATGATAAGCCCACTAATGGGATATTAATATATCTGTCATGTGGTGAGAATGTGATCATGAAAGAGTTTTTGGTATTACATGATCTTTATCAAGATGATTATGACAAACCAATTGCATGGCTTAAAACACATAATGGTTTTGCGTGCCTTATGATTGAATCAATCATACTCCCTTTACAGATAGGACCTAAAACATTGGATGTAACATTCTCTGTTATTCCACAATCAGATCAATTTCGTCTACAGCTAGGTCATCCTTGGCTTTGCTCAATGAAAGTTGTCCCTTGAGTCGTTCACAAATGTTTGAAGTTTTCGCTTGAAAATGAGATATTTACTATACACCATAGTGGGTTTAATCCATTTTCTTCTAAGGGTAACTTTTCCTTGGAATCCTTTTAGCTTGAACCTATGGAACCTATCACCCCTCACAAATATTTATTTTTGATTTCCTATCAAAATTTCAAATCCAAAAAAATAGTCAAATTGTCTCTTCACAACATGTCTCCATCCACTTCCTAAACTCCTATGCTCGACGAGACAATGCTTTAACCTGAATCCAAACCTAAACAAACATTACAACCTCCATAACAACCAACAATAAACACTTCACCCTCTTCATCTAAATGACTAATAGATAATGAAACCAACCCCGTCATACCTCCTCGTATTAAACAACTTTATAAAGCAAACGAGAAAGTGATTGAACCATCTCCTTCAGTTCCTTCCATTCCCCCCCTTGGGAAGAAAAGGAGCCTATATTGGATCAATCCACTCTTACACCTAAAAAAATTCAAAATAGAATTAAAAGAAACCATGGTGCTAGAGAGCATAGGCATCATCTTCGTCTCCTTGCTCATCAGTTACATGCAGAAGAAAAAAAAGAAAATCACAATCCACATTTTTTGAAAATAATGCATGACTACCCTCCTCCTCTTGACCCACCACAAGCTAATACAATCCAACCATCACAACAAGAGGTGCAATCTACTTTGGGTATAGTCATTTGTCCTCCTGTTGTGATAAATTTAGATGATGATGAGGAAACCACAAAGATTGATGATGAAATACATGATGAATTGAATACATTGTTTTCCTCATCTATGAGCTTCACTGAGATATCTCCTATCCAAGGTGACAAGCCTAGAACTTCACCTAGTACGACCCTTGCTCTTGTCCCTCTCACTAGTTGTTCACCTTTCGAACATGATTGGGAGGCAGATGACTTGTTAGATGGATGACTTGCATTCCCTTTACTAGTATTTTACATTTTATTTTTCTTTTCCTTTTCTTTGGTGTGCTTGCATGTGTGTAATGTGATCCCCCGTACTGTGTGTTTGATGTTTTCTCTCTTTGTGCACTTCTTCTATTTGTACCTCTATTCTTCTATATGTCGTACATCACTTTTTCTTTTTGTCTTTTGTTTTTTGTTTTCCTTTTGGGGATGATGCAAAGTGTTGAGACACCATATGTCTCCTCCATGTTGACCCAAAAGGTCACTTTTCCTTTTTTTCTTTTTTCTTTTTATGTTTTACTTTTGGGGATGATGCAAATAATTAAGATGCCCTATGTCTCTTCCATGTTGACCCAAAAGGTCCCTTTTCCTTTTTCTCTTGTTTTTTGTGTTTTTCTTTTGGGGATGACACAAAGCGTTGAGATTCCCTATTTCTCTTCCATGTTGACCCAAAAGGTCCATTTTCCTTTTGTCTTTTGTTTTGTGTTTTCCTTTTGGTGATGATGCAAAGCATTGAGACGCCCTATGTCTCTTCCATGTTGACCCAAAAGGTCCCTTTTCCTTTTTCTCTTTTATTTTCTTGTGTTTTCCTTTTGGGGATGATGCAATGCATTGAGACTGAAATGTCTCCTTCATGTTGACCCAAAAGTCTTTCTTTTTCATTTCGCCTTTTTCTTTTCACTTTTTATCTTTTCTTTTGTGTTTTCCTTTTGGGGACGATGCAAAGCATTGAGACACCCTATGTATCTTCCATGTTGACCCAAAGGGTTTATTTTTCTTTTGTTTTCACTCTCATTGTGTCATTCTTCTAGTTCTATGTATTCGCGGAATGATGACAGTTCTGAGCTCTTTCATAAAAAAATTGTAGCAACAAACATACTAAACCCAAATCCATAGATCTCTTATGTGTTTGGTGTTTTCCTCTTTGGGGGTGACCCATTTTCCTTTGCTTTCTTCTTCACATGATGCAACCTATTTGAAAACATTTGACTTTACATAGGGGATTTTTGAGTTGGCTCTCATGTCTTATTTCTTTTTGCATTGTTCATTTGCTACTTTAAAGTAATCACTCATAGAATGGTGTGTAACAATTCATTTAAAGTGGGGGCATACATTGGCATTATTCATTTTTATATTTTTCTTTTTTCTTGGTTCTTAGTGTAGCCTTGTTGCTTCACATGATGTATTTGTCACTTTTTGGATGACATTGGGTGTGATGTGGGTATGTGCAGGATCATCATGGAAAAAACAGGCCCTTAAGTGGCAAAAAAATTAGAAAAATCAGAGTTAGGAAACTAGATGTAAAAATTTGAATAAGTTATCTATATTGTTTCAAAAATATGTAAGAATAGAATCTGTAGCAAATTGAATGTAGTTTCTAAACTACTAGGTTTGTTTAAAAAAAACAATCTATTTGGTAAAAATTTGAAATTTCAATGCAGTGGTACTTAAATTTCAGGGAAAAAATAAGAAGTAGGTGTTTGTTTGACCACTCTAACCACTCTAACCACAATAAATTGATAATATTTTTTTATAATATTTTAGATATAAATAGAGGACTGATGCCCCGATGTGATGCATATTTTTTTGTAATTTTTTTCCAAGTAAATAATTAATTATAAATTTTTATTACAAATTTTTAAAAAATATAAAAAATCGTATGTCTGACCACATTAACTTGGTCAAAACTTCATGAAATTTATTTTTTTCTTTTTTTAATCCTATAGTATGAGAAGCATAGAATCTGACACATGTTTTAGATTCAAAAAATTTGATACCGTTTGAAAGCTATAAATGTTTTTCAATTAGCCTATCAATCAGGACTTTAGTCATAATTTGAATAGAAAGTGAATAATAATTACTTATTAAATTCAAAGTAAAGCATAATTTATATGGGTGGAAAGCTGAGAATCTCCTTTCAAAACCCTTTTCGTTTCATCAATTTTGGGTAAAAAAATAGTTGTCAGCCACATACCCATCATATTGCCACTTTTTGGCCCATCATGATCTTGCACATACCCATGTTCTTCATAAATGTGATCTATCTTAGCAAATTACATTCCTCTTAATGGCCTGATGCAACACACTACATCCCCTAAGTTGTGAATATTCTATTCTTTGATTCCTCCTCTCTTGGAGACATTAGACACAATGTTCCCTAAGTTATAGACCTTGCATGAACCAAACTAGACTCCTTTGAACATTTTTACATTTTACATTTTTGCATTTTGTATGGCCACCTTGCATAACGTAGCTTGCATTACTTTAGTGCTATCTTCTTTTTTCATGAGTTATAAGAATACAAAGCTTTGCTTGTCTCATGGAGCTCAAACTGAAATTTTCCTTTGGTGCCTTATTAAAGTTATTAGGAGGTAAAAATTTATTATTGTTGAGCGGGAAGCCCATTCTGAGGCACAACTTTCCCCATAGTGACCTATGTGTTTGTGAGTACATACCAACTAGTGTATGTTTCTCATCTCTTGGGCCTTCTCACCCAACAAACATCCATGATTTATTTTTCCCCAAAGTGAGTATGCATTTTTCCTTTTCTGGACAAACAACCTAGATATGATCCACAACTAGCTGGACAAATGATCAAAGCTTGATCTGCCTTTTCCTTTTTCTCTTCCTCTCTTTTTCTATTTCATGTGCGATCATTTGTTCTTATGTTTAATTTTCCATGGGATCTTCATCCTCGGAGCTTGATCATCCTTCTTGATCATTGTTATCTCATCATGCTAGCATAAGTTCATCCAAATCCCTCTCAATATGCATGGCTACTTTAGTGTGAGTTTGAAGCAACTTCATCCTCTCACTAAAGTGGAGGCTAAATGTGTCATAGAAAAATGGATCATTGAAATATTCACTATCATTTAGGTCTTTTTTATTTGATGCTTGACCTATTTTTCCTTGATTTAATGTTGCAATGTGACTTATACTTTCACATTAGGTCTTGAATATTAAAATTATTAAGATTTTATCATGTCTTGTGAAGGTGTTGTGAAGTGTTGTAACACATTTCTACACTTTTCTAGACTCTTCTTATTATAATTCATCTAAATATTCCCTTTTTATTCCTTACCAAGTCTTATTTTAAAGTGTTGTAAAGTCTTGTAACAAACTTTCATGATTTTCTAAGACTTTTCATCACTAATTACACCTTTCTTATGCTTTATTTGGCCCCTTTATGCACTTAAAAGTCTTGATTAAGTGTATTTTTCAGTATAAACCTAACAAATATTATTAAATGCAACTTAATTCTGACACCCACTTGCATGCCTTGAGTGGGACCCATTCGCCATGGGTGGCGAATGAGTCCCTCTCAACACAAAATTCAAAATAATTTCAAATTTCTTTAAGGTTTTTATTCTTAAAGAACTTAGGTCAACTTGTGATGTATTTTTGGGAAATTAGGGCATAAGTGTGTATAAATAAGTGTTTTTCTATTCCTTTTAACCCCCATTCATTCATGCATTCAATCCATCATAGCATTCAAGCATTCAAGCATTTTCATCATTTCATCAAGCAATTATCAAGCATCTTGGAGCAACCATTGACATATCTTCAAACTTCAGCAATAAGGGTTTGGTGAGTGCATGACATTTGCATGTTATTTTCTCATCATTCTCTTCTTATTTTATTTCATTATCAAGGGTTTTATTACCAAATCAGTGTTTGATCAAGGCAAACCCCTATACTCTAACCCTTAAACATTTTCCCCCTCTTTGCATGTGTGTTTGTTGTTGGCAACACAAGGGTAGACAACTGAGAGGGGAGGTGAATCAATTGTCACAAAAATTCACAACTTATTAACTTTATTAACCTTATTCTTAGATCTGATTATTAACCATGAAAGCATAAATCATCAACACATCATAAACACACATAATACCAAGATTGTTTATGTGGAAAACCTGCTAGGGGAAAAACCACACTGGAGGTTAATCCACAAGATTATACCCTATTAAAAGTATAAAGAATGAAATAGGGAATGCACATGCATTCAGGTGCACTGCCTAGAGCTCATTGCTCAATTACAACAAGGATTACTACAAGGAAGACACAGTATCTTAAAAAATATTCAAATTACATCCGTAGGGATTTGAATTGATAAAATAACATTTGCTAATGCCTGATCACAATTCGGGTTAAGCACATGAACACTTCTTCACTTTTCTTCACTCTTCTTCACTCTTCTTCACACTCTAGTTTTCCTTCAAATGATTTAGAACATTATTCACACACACACATTTGGAATCTTTGAAATGAAATAAAAATTTTCTTATATATCCACAACAAGAAATTAACTCGCTACATGTTGGCTTCAACAAAATAATAAAATGAATATAAACTATCGACCCAAATCAATAAAAATTATTAATGCGAATCAACCAAAGTCAGCGACAACATAGTGAAGAACCAAAATAACATCTTCAAACATGAACCACCTTCAAAAATTATTCCTCAAAGATCCACAACACACTACAAACACCTTGTCAGCCAAGAACATGAAAAACATTAATACGCAAGAGAAAATATCAGATCGTGAGCACAACGATCAATGCATACATGCAACACAGATAGAGAATGATATAGAGAGATCCAAAAACATTATGAATCACCAGAGAAGAATCTGCAACAATTGAACTAACTAAAATCAAATCATCTTCATTTAGGAACACAAACTAAAGTAACAAAAAGATTATTAGAATAAAAATCTTCATAACTCAATCAAAACTTCATGCATATCTCTAAAACTCAACATGGATAAACTAAATATACTAAAAAATAAACCCTTTAGTTCACAACCTATGATCATCAAAGTATTGAAGTCACCGACAGACTAAACTTCACTTCAACATTGATAACCAACAACTCATTTCATTACAATTTTCTCAATATCCTCGACATATACAACTTCAAATACATTAATGCTAATAGTGTTGATATCAATGAAAACCACATATCAAAAACACATCCACAACATCCAAAAATCTCCCACTTTTTCATTGATGGCAACACATGATGTGAAAAACACCATTAACACAATTGCACTTATCCCCCTTAGGTTCTTACTCTTCTCACATAACTCTTCCATATGACTCTTCTCCCCCCTTGACATAAATGACAAATATCTCTAAGCTCTAAACCACATATATGAAGATTTTAACTTCTAACTACTCCCCCTGAATAGCAGCCACAACAACATTAATCCAGATTAGGATATGACTATGAAAATCACGCACTGATGCAAAGAAATGCATCTTAATTTTGATTAGGAGGGGTAATCATCCCTAACTTCCCTCTGAGATACTCAAAAGTATCCTTAGGCAATGACTTGGTAAAGATTTCTACAATCTTCTCCTTAGTAGGAACATACTCCAATCTAACTTCCTTTTCACTCACCTTCTCTCTTAAAAAGTGAAACTTGATAGATATATGCTTGGTCTTTGAATGCAACACTGAATTCTTAGAAATGCTAATTGCACTTGAGTTATCACAGAATATAGTAATGGGTTCATCATTCACAACTCTGATATCCTTCAACATCTACTTCATCTGCAATACTTGAGTACAATTGTTAGCAACAACAATGTATTCAACCTCTGCAGTAGATAAATAAATGGCATTCTACTTTTTACTTAACCATGAAATTAGCTTATTTCCAAAGAAAAATGCACCACCACTAGTATGTTTTTTGTCATTCACATCACCAACCCAATCAACATCAGTAAAGGCACTCAAAGTAAGATCATGATCTTTAGGATACCATAGGCCAAAATCAACTATTCCTTTCAAGGATCTAAAAATCCTCTTCACAATAGTCACATGATATTCTTTAGGATCATCTTGAAATCTTGCAACAATACATACAAAATTCATGATATTAGGCCTAGTTTGAGTTAAATACAACAATCCACCAATCATTGATCTATATCTAGTTTGATTTTCCTTTAGAGAATCATCATCTGTTGTCAACTTACATCCGGTCACCATGGGTGTACCAACTGGCTTTGAATCTTACATACCAAATTTCTTCAAAAATTATTTCACATAATTGGAATAAGATATAAAGATCCCTTTGTCTAACTAAGTAATTTGCAATCCCAAAACAAAATTATCTCTCCAATCATTGAAATCTCAAACTCACTCGACATCTCATTAGCAAACTTCATGCACAAACTATCATCTCCTCCAAAAATGATATCATCAACAAAAACTTCCACAATCAAATCTTTATCATCATTCTTGAAATACAAATTACTATCAGCAGTACCTTTGTTAAATCCAAGCTTCAACAAATACTTATCCAATTTGGCATACCATGCTCTAGGGGCTTTCTTAAGTCCATACAATGCTTTCTTCAATCGAAAAACCATATCTCCCTGATCAGTCAACTAAAATCCATTTGGTTGCAAAACATACACCTCTTCTTCCAATTCACCATTTAGAAATGCTGACTTGACATCCATTTGATAAACCTTGTAGTCTTTGTAAGTAGCATAAGCAAGAAATAATCTCATAGCTTCAATTCTAGAAATAGGAGCAAAGGTCTCTTCAAAATCAATTCCTTCCATTATACAATATCCCTTACACACCAATCTTTCTGTGTTTCTAACCACTTCACCTTGCTCATTCAATTTGTTTCTAAAGATCCATTTAGTTCCAATGACATTTTTATCCTTAGGTCTAGGAACAAGAATCCATGTATTATTCTTCTCAATTTGTTGTAGCTCTTCTTTCATCGCTTCCACCCAATGTTCATATTTGCATGCTTTATTCACATTAGTAGGCCTAGTATTTGAAATCAAATAGTATTCTTCTGCAATCTTTCTCCTAGTCTGGACACCTTTTTTCTTATCACCAATGAGTTGATCTTTTGAATGATTTAATCTTACATACCTCAGAGTCTTAGGAAATTCTTGAATTTTAGGCTCTTGTGATCTCTCTTCTGCACTTTCACTATTTTCTCCTTCCTCTTGATCTTCTTGATTCACCAGAATGATTTGAACTTGATTTGAAGTTTGAGCTTTCTTTTCTTTGTTTCTACTATCATTCTAATCATCAGAATCATATCCACATGTTTTGGATGGTTTAGCTATGTCTTCATCAACCTTAACATTTTCACTTTCAATCATTTTGTTCAATCTATTATTGTAGCACTGATAGGCCTTAATTTTAGTAGAGTAACCCAAAATTATTCCTTCATCACTCCTAGCATCAAACTTTCCTATATCTTCATCTCTTCTGATATAACATTTACTCCCAAATATTTTAAAATTTTTAACAATAGGCTTATGACCACTCCAAAGCTCAAAAGGGTTGTTACCAATATCACCTTTGACTTGTACTTGGTTGAGGATGTAAACAATGATAATCACATCTTCTCTCCAATAGATATGAGGAGCATTTCCTTCCAACATCATAGTTCTAGTAGCATATTGAACTGTTATGTTCTTTCTTTCCACAACTCTATTTTGCTAAGGGCTCCGCGAGGTAGATAATTGTCTCTTTATCCCATGCACTTCACAAAAATAATTGGACTCACCAGAAGTGAATTCACCACCTCTATCTAATCTTAGACATTTAATCTTTAGACTAGTCTCTATCTCAACCATAGCCTTAAAGATCTTCAACTTCTCTAGAGCTTCAGATTTCTCCCTTAAGAAAGTAGCCCACATCATTCTTGAATAATCATTAATAAGCAACATGAAATACCTGTAATCTTGTAAACTTCTAACTCTAGAAGGACCACAAAAATCAGTATGCACAAGATCCAACAATTCTTTTGAATTATGTTGTTTGCTTCGAAATGAATGTCTAGTTTGTTTCCCCAATTGACATTCCTTGCATATGGCATTAGTAGGTTTCATCAACTTAGGAAGATCTCTCATTGCTTGAGTATAACTTATCTTGATAATATTATCAAAGTTAACATTACACATTCTTCTATGCCACAACCAACTTTCATCAACTTGAGAAATCAAACAAATTTTACTAGGAACATTCAAATGAAAGATATTACCTCTTGTTTTTGTACCTAATGCAATAATATTTCCAGAACACCCCAATATTCTGCACTTTCCATCCTTGAACTGAAGATTGTAACCCTTATCAACCATCTGTCTGACGCTTAAAATATTAAGCTTTAGACCTTCCACATATAGGATATCATCAGTATTATTCTTACCATCAAGAGAAATGCATCCTCTTCCATAGATCACACCAATTGTGTTATCACCAAATCTCACAACACCACCATCATACTTTTCCTAGCTCACAAACTTATTTTTATCTCCTGTCATATGATGAGAGAATCCACTATCAATCACCCATTCATCTTTATCTTCAACTCGAGCAACTAGGGCTTTCTCCACATTTCTACAACTAGTAGATTCAATAGACACGGGATTATTTTCCTTGATAGCAATAAATACCTATAGACACGTAAAATGTATTGATTGACATTGGAAATCTGATCCTGATCACTAACACCATTTCATCCTAAATCATCTCTCAGTCTAACCATTTAATCAAATGTCTTTATTCGATTAAATTCATTTATTTTCCTCTCTTAATTAAATAAATCATGTATTTAATTAAGTCTTTCTCTTTTGTTAATAAAATCAATCAATATGATCTAATTTTCCCTATTTAATTAAATAATTAATTTTATTTAATTAAATCTCTAAGGTTTATCTACTAAATTAAGTAAATTAAAACCTTATTTAATTTAATATGCCTTCATCCCCTTAGTTAAATAAATCAAAACCCTTTATTTAATTAAGTCTTTAAATCATATTCTTCTCATATTTGATTTAAATCAATCCATAAATTTAAGTCAAAATAGGTCACATCATTTAATCCTTCATTAAATTAATTAACCTTGATTAATTTAATCTTTTCTCATATCCCATCTTCCATCTTTTGCCACCTACACATGAAAATAGAGTTATTGGATTTATTAAATCTCTACTTATCTTCAACATGGCATAAAGGAGGAATATTCTTCAAGTTTGAAATTCAAATCTAAGTGTACTTTGTCCTTCCAACAAGGAATTCACTCCCTCTTACAAGTCCTTTTGCATTGAGCCAAGTGGCCATTACTCCATTTGACTTTCCCTCCACCTTGTCATTAATACAATTTCAAAATTCCAATATTGACATTTATTGGCACATTCATCAAAACTTGCACATCCTCCGTCCACTCACATTTGGACAAATGACATCATGTCATTGGTTTATCTTTTGTCCCACATTCATCCTATCTTTCAATCTTCAACTCTTTCTTTCTATAAATAAAGAGCTCATCCTTCATTTTGATCATCCACAACTTGAGTAAACTTACTATACTCAAATTCATAGCAATCTTCATCCATCTTATTGAATTTTATAGCTAGGTTATGCAAATTTTTATATTGGAGCACTCATCACTCTTCATCAAAGTGGATCAACTTTCATCATCAATTCACCATTGCATCATTGGAGTTGAGAAAGGGCCAATTTTCACATCAAATTGTCACCAATTCCCTCAAGAGATTAAGAGTTTGCTTTTCTTTAGAATAGGATTTGACATGTTTTAAGCTTTGTTGTGTTCTTCATTTCATTTCCTCTTCCTCTTGCAACTTAAATGAAATTCTTGAGGAATCTACATTCTAGCTTGCATTTGATCTAATTTATTGTTTTTTCCTTGTGCTATTGCAGGTTTAGGATCTAGGTTCACATTTTGGCGCTACAAGGAGGGAAAACTCATTTTCTAATCATGTTTTTGTCAAAATTTTCTTCTTCTTTTTTGTCTACAAGAAAACTCTACTAGTGGGGCTCAATGTTGTTGTTTAGCACCGCTGGTTCTCCAACGTCACTATATAGAACCGCTAAAAACTCCAAATTGCGACACCTTTGTCTTCCCACCCAAAATTTTGAATTCTAAACTACGCTGGTGAACCTGTCTGACCCGCGAGAATATTTCAAAAATACAAACTGCGCCACTAGCCAAAAGGGTGACACCTTCACACTCACTGGTCTGGTTGTAGAGCGACACCGATTGGCAAGCAGCACTATACAACACCACTGGTGAGATCAAACTATAACACCTTCATGGATTGCACCGCTGGAGGGGAATAGAAAGTGAAATTTTATTTGTAGCATGTGCTTTTTTTCAAAATTATGGTTGTTTTGTTTATGTTTTTCCCTTTTGACTTCTATTTCTGCAGAATCTAACTCAGTTTCTTGTAGGTTGGATTGACTAAAGATGAAAAGGGAAGAGAAGCATTACTAATTTTTTTAGTGGCTAATATTCGCCAATTGGCTAATAGTTGAAATTTGAAAATCCAAAATTGGCTCATAGTTGTAGCTATAACATGACTTGAATTGCCACATTTTTACAAAATTTTATTATAGTCTTATTTAAATCACTAAAGAATTTATTTTATTAAAAAATTTAAGTCAAATATTCACCACAATATTCGATACATGATTAGATTAGATTAGCCTAAATTTTATAAATTATAGTAGAAATCTATATTAATTCGCCAATATTATATCATAATTATTAGTTTCTTTAGGACTATATTTATAATCTTTAGTTTTCATCATTGATTTATAATATAATCTAATGACCCTTGTATTCCATGAGGTAAAATGTACCCATGATTTATAATGGTCATCAAGCCCATAATTTTGGGTCTCATGAGCATTATAGATTGTGGGTACATTTTACCTCGTAGAGTACAATGAGGGTTGTTAGATCAATGATCTAAAAGAAATTTTGAGTCCCATGTGAATTAGAGATCATGTGTAAATTATCTTATAAATAGAATACATTGAGGGTCATTATATTATATTTTAAAACAATGGTGGAAAGTAAACATTATAGTCTACCCCTTAAAGCCATTGATAATTTCCACCCTCGAACCCCTGCTTTTCCATGAGAATTATTTTTAGATTGGATGGATTCACCATCATAATTAATTCATTTTCCTATTATTTTTCAAGACTCGCCAAAATTTTCTACAAAAATTTAGTGATGTAAAAAAAATCACCAATAATTTTTTTTTGAAAAAAAGGAAAGATTTGCTAATAGATTTTAATATTTTTTCCTTAAAAATAAAAGATTTTCCAAGATTTTATATCTTATTTTGAGGGGAGTTTCTTAAAGTTATCACTGAGAAGCATGATGATGTCATTTCATAAAAACAAGTGTTTTAAAACATTCTAGTGTTTGTTTAACACTCTTAGAGGATTCACTATTCCTCTTAAGGAAAAAATTGTTATCTCTTTGAGCTTAGGACTTACTAATTTCATTTTGGGCTTTAAAAAGAACCTTTTGAATTCTTGTTACAAAAAGGCTTAAAAATAACATTAGGACTCAAATTTACTAGAGTTTGTTTTGAGTTTAATAATCAAACAAGGAAAATTGTCACACTTACTTTGGTGCTTTAAAACGAATTCACTTTTGCTTTGTGGACTTAAAATGAACAAGTATTTTCATTATTTTGCAATTACTTACACAAAGTAATATCATCAAAAGACTTATGCGCTTCTCTCACGCCTCACGATGATCTTGAGAATCAAAAGGCTTTTGGTGACATTAAGTTGCGTAAATAATTGCCCATACACACTTCAATTTGGGTTTAAAATTGAACAAATTGTGCGAGTGTGAGTGAGCCTATTGCATGTGTTCTCCCTTTGTTTATAAATGAAGTTTGATCAAACTATGAATATTCTTACTCACTTTTGTTTATCGTAGAGGGCCTGCCTTGGGGAAAAAGTACTCACCCAAGGGAATGACTCAACCGGTAACACTTTAAAGCCAAGAGTATTTCCAGTCGGGATATAAATGTGGGTATTGGAATAAATTCGAGTATCACATGGTTGAATCTGACGAGAAGGGTAGCAATGGTCTCTTGCGACATTGGGTCAACTCCTATGAACAGAAAGTTTAAACTAAAACCCTTGTTTAGAAATTGCCAAAATCATTGATCTATTTGTTGGTGCAAGAACGGTCATTTTGAAGCCGCCCCACACTTTTACGGTCTTTAGTAGAAATGGAAAGCATGCCATGGGATTTTCATGGGTGTTGATGCCTTGCTACCATGTATAAGTGAGTGTCATGGAGGGGAGCTAGTGGGGTCAGGCATCTAACCATTCACTAAAGATAAGCATAGTTGGACTTGTCCAATCCAAGTGGGGACTCAACAAATACTGTCTTTCATATCCATAAGGTTGTACTTGTTCTCGGTTACAAAACACTTTGCTTGCTTGAAAAAATTTGGAAACAAACATTTAACATCATCATCAAAATTTCAAACCCTTTAGGAGGCAAATACGAATTGACCAAATTCATGTGTTATTGCTTGCCCTTGGGATTTTTTCCTTAGAGGTTTCTAAACATTTGGACTTACATATCAATTTTCCTACTAAAGTTAAACAATAGGAAACCCTTGCCTTGAATTCATCAAAATCCCACACAACATACTTTGTGGGATTCGAAGAAATTAAGACATTAGACATCTAGTTTGGAAAGCTAACCAAAGAAGTGTTTGTGGTAAAAAAAAAAACACTAAACAAAGATAACAAAATTGGCTCTCACATGTGTTAATTCCTGATTTCCAAGAAAGTCAAAATCCCAAAATGAAATTCCTTGAGTCAAAGTTCAAAATTTAAGAGTCACACTTGAAAGGTCATCAAGAAATACATTAGGAAGTGCAATCAAAAGCAACATATAAAAATAAGCAAAAAATTCACAAGGTTCTATAGAATCATTCCTTTGAGTTCAATCTAGAAATATATTCTTAGTTTGAACCACTTCTTGGTTGAGAGGTCCTTAGGAGTATTGTATGTTCTTCAATACCGAGGTCTACTAAACAAGTGTTTTTTTAGGTACACTCTAGGATCAAAATCATCCATCTTTGAACATCAAAACCAAGATCATCTCATCAACAACTCTTCAAAAATCTTAGAAAAATCATTCATGTTAAACTTTGGGAAAATCATTTAAGAACAATCGAAAAATACCTTGTTTGATTGAATGTGTGCAGATACATCCTTCTCCACATATTTGATCAAATTATCAAAACTTGTGAACAAATTTATCGCTTGATAAACATCCAACATCTTGGGATTTAGGAGTTCATTATCAATATCATCTTGTTTGGATAGGAGTGTTTAGGTGAATCCTTCTTCTCACACATAGAAAAATTAGTATCTTGTGAAAAATTTAACTCTAGGACAACATCCAACCTCTTAGAGTTTATGAGTCCACCAAAAATCTGAATCTGAAATAAATCAATCCTAAATGAAGTCCTAAAGTTTAACATACTCTTCAATATTTTCTCAAAGGGTTCCAAACATCCATATCATTATCATCCTTTGATCCTGGAATCATCCTATATTTTCTCTTTTGTGCCTAAAGTTAGATCAATCCAAAGGATTAGAGATTCAACTCCTATATTCTTCAAAATTGATCCCTATTTTATGGTGCAAACTAGATCTCAACACAAGAGGAACATGGAAGCCAACAAAGAAATGTCCACTACAAATGACATAAATAAATTTTTTTTTGAAACAAATCTTGTTGAATCAAGTAATCCTTTAATCAACTTTCCTACATCATCACAAAATCCTCAAGAGGAGGTAGAAGATCATACCAAAAATTGCTTTGGAATGTCACATGAAGAAATCACTGAAATGATTCAAAATCCAAAGAGCCATAAGATTATCAATATCATGATGAGACTCAACCCTTCACTATACATGCTCGAATTAGCAAAACAAGGGGCTAAACTACCTTCTGATTTCGACATGAGCTCTATAGTGGAACCATCTTTAGAGGTCATGCCTCCAATTTCATCCACACTCCCCATCTCATCTACACCCCCATCCCAAAGCCTCACTCAAAACATCCCACAAATCACATCTATTGCTCCAACACAACCTAATGTTAATAAGGGAAATGCATTTCTCAATGCCATTCAAACACACCCCCTTTTCAATAATCAATACTTGGATGCAAACAACATTTTGGAACAAAACGTACCCAAAAATCCATTACATAAGTATGCCCCTCTCACTTTCCATGATCCTAGTGATCCATCATCATCATACTTTCATGCAACACCCCAAACCTCTCTCCCCATAACCTCACAAGGAGAAGGTGACATATACGGACCAAGGGGCATTTTCGACACTATGCCATTTCCCCAAGAGATCACATCACTTACATTTTCACCACTTCTACCAATACCATCATCATCTGCACCCCTTCTTGGCTTAGGGCTTCCCCCTTTATCAAATATCAGTCAAAATCAAACCAACATCCCAAACATCAATCAAAACATCATGCCAAACTCTCAAAACTTGTCATCGATATCAAAACAATAGATGGCAACTACACAAGAAATCACCACATCATCAACCACCCCCCTAACATCTCAAAGTGTGGTCTCTAAAGGACCAACCACATCGATCACACCATCCACCACTCAAACCCCAAACACAACAACACCTCTCAACACCACCACTACCTCCACCACCACCAAGCTTCAACATATCAAGCCAATACAACATGGCACTGCAAGCTGCTCAAAAGGTTGCCTATTAAAAGGCATTTTTGTAAGTACAAAAACAATAAGCTGCACAACTAGTTGCTAAACATGCCACACAACTAGCTGCGCATCAAGCCACTCAAGCCACCCAAGCTACTCAAGTTTCCCAAGCTGCATTACAAGTACAATAGGCTACCCAAGCCTAGATCTTATTGCAAAAACAACAAGCCACACAAGCTCAAGCTCAAGCATACACTGAAGCTTAAGCTCAATATCAAGCACAAAAAGCATAAGAACAAGTGCAATATCTTGCACATCAACACACAACACAACAATGAGCATATCAGCAAATGCTAAAGCAATATCAAGAACAAAAAGAAGCAACCCAATTAGTAGCTCAACAACAAGCGTTGTTAGTACAAAAACAACAACAGGCTCAACAAAAGGTAATCCTAGCACAATAACAACAAGACCAACAACAAGAATTGTTGATATAGCAACAAGTACAAGAATACATGGCTCAGTAGAATGTGCAAATACCACCAATCAATACATCAAATCCAAACATCACACTCAAGCGAACTATCTCAGAACACTTTCATCCCACCTCCTGACCTACAAAAAGATGTCACAACACAAATCAAATTACTCTCACAACAAGTGCTTGACCTTCAATTAGGGTGAATCACAAAAACATCCAACAACTTGTGTCCTTATTGATTTGACAGGAGCCTTGTGATGAACCATTCCCGAAGGGATTTGAGATCCCCAAGTTTGACAAGTACCATGGGATGGGAAACCTTGAAGATCACATTAGGGAATTCCAGGTTCATTGCATGGAAGTCACGTATGACAATACCTATCTGATGCTGCTATTTCTTAGGAGTTTGGTTGGCCATGCCATGGAATGGTTCTCTCGCCTACCTACATGCATCAAGACATTCCAAGAAATCATAAACGCATTCATCAAAAACTACACATGCAATATAGCCACGGATGTCACTCTTGAGGAACTATCAACTTTGAAATAAGGAAATAATGAATCATTTGCTTCATTCCTACAACGATGGCAATCCAAGGCCAATTAGAGAAAATGGGTCATGTCTAAGGAACAACAAGTGTGCACTATCATATCCAACCTTGATGGCCTCTTGGAATTCCATCTCAAGGTCCAAGGGATCACCACATACGACCAGTTGATTTCCAAGGTGCTCAACATCAAACGAGCCCTTATGACACAACCTAGAGGATCAACCACATATCCTGGACAATAGAATAATCGCCCGCCCACCAATTACAATGACAAATCTCGCACATGGGCAAGAAAAAATTATTATCAATGACGGTGTCATTGATGCTAAAGTTTTCATCAGTGCCCCTTGGAAAAACACATCCACACCACAACAAAAAATCCAAAACCATCATCAAGCGAACACAACAACACAACAACCAAACAACCAAGTGATCAATAATTTCAATGACCACATAGGACTGCCCCAACAAAAGAAGAACTTCACCAAACATAAGTACACTACTCTTGGGGAACCACTCAAAGTCATCATGAAGAAATTACTAAACAAAAACCTCATCAAGATTCCCACCTATGAGAACTACCAAGAACCAGATGTTAAACCTCCTTGGTACAACAAAAAATCAGCTCTAAAACTTCCACAAAATCAAAGGGCACACCACTAACAATTGCATGAGGTTAAAGAAAATAGTCCACGATCTCATTGATCAAAGAATTATAAATGTGGAATAGCCAACAGGAAACTAGAACCTAAAAATATACATGAATCTGATGCCTAACCATAACAATAAAGGGAACAATAACATTGATAAGGGTAAAGGAACCTTAAAAAATGTAAATCATGTGTATGAAACTGTCATCACCTCCCTAGATGAATACTATGTAGTAATCACTATCAAAGGAGCTCAAGCCAATTGTGGATTCACCACAAGAGGAAGAAAAATTACTATCACAAGATCATCTCAACCAAACAAAACTTTCATGTCGAATTCAAGATCCATTGCCAATGGTTACAATGTCCTTGATTAGCTAAAAGGAATGCCACCACAAATCGCCATCATGGAGTTATTAAAAATCTCATCCACCCATAAGAAAATCCTTGAGGAAGCATTGGCTTCATCCATTGTCCCCGTAGATCTTGATGTAGAACAATTCCAAGCTATGGTCGGAAACATCATTACCTCGAATATCCTTACATTCTTTGACCAAGATTTTCTTGCTCAACCATCTCATAACCATGCACTCCATTTAGAGGTCCTAGTGCAGAAAAGTAAAGTCAAGCGAGTCTTGGTGGATGGAGGTGTAGGCTTGAATATTTGTTCCCTCAAGCTCATTAAGCAGTTAAAAATCTCAGAGGATTCCATCGAAAAAGGAAAATGTATTACAATTAGAGCATATGATGATCAAGAAAGAGTGTCCCAAGGGACAATGTGAATCCCTATTCAAGTATGGCCAACTATCATGGAAACCACCTGTCAGGTCCAGGACCTCAACTTGCCCTATAACATTATCCTACGATGTCCATGGATACAAGCAATGCAAGTGGTAGCATCAACTTTCCATCAATGTGTCAAATTCACATATGAAGGACAAGAGGTCACCATCTATGGAGATCCTGAACCATTCTCCTACTGCAAGAACATTGAGGAAAAAAACTACAAAATCCCTCAAGTGCCTAAAAATGATGAAGGCCCATCAACACCATACATTGATCCAGCCACTCTCGCTTCCACTTTTGTGATAGAGACACCCACCACTCCTACCATTCCCACCATCTCTATTATCAAATTCATCATCCAAGGTAATGGTTGTAGAAACTACATGATTCCCAAAAATTCTTTTGTGGTAGGAGTGTTACCACAATCTCCCAGATCACGAGGATGTCCACAATCAAATGAAGCTTCCACATCTCAAACATCCCCTAAAGAATATCCTAACTTTAGAAGTTGGGAAGATCTCAGCCAAGAAGTTATAGAGGAGGACCCATCTCATCTCCTATACCAAGATAATAGACCAGCAACCAATCTACCAATGGATGAAAGAAGCAAAGGTTTGCAAATGATGCTTGCAATGGGCTATGACAAAAACCAGAGACTTGGGAAAAATGATAATGGGATTATAATACCTATCATTTCAGAGATGTGAATGAGATATTTTGGCCTTGGATGTACTCATTTTAGTATAACCATACATGGCCGAAGTCCTCCAGTTAGAAAGGCCAATAATCCTCTTCAACTATCTACAGTCGAACTTCACTTACCTGAATGTACAGGTCGAGTCTTAGACAACTTCACATTTGACATAATTGACATCTGTAGTAGTAGTGATGATGAGGATCCCATAACCAACCTACCTAGGATCTTTTAGGATACCACCCTTCTAATGATTAGCACCTTATCCTTTGAGTTAGACCATCAAAATCATGAAATCTGCCTAGTTTACCCCCAACTCATCGATTATGACCAACGAGGACCACCAATTCTTGACACATTCGAAAATGATAAGGTGCTCTCAGAATTCATGAGACTATGGGATAATATTTAGTGTGGGGATCACAAAGTAGGATTCATCATTGAGATAGATACACATGCATATTATGGGGAAATGATTGAATCCCTTAGTCGCAAAAGTGAAAATTTGAGAATAATATCTAAGTCCTTGAGTGAAAACCACACTGTGGCACTCTCTGACATGAAAAAAGTAAAAATAAAGGACACATCCAATGGTGAAAACCTCTCCGAGGCACCTGAGGATGGGGGATTAAATCTTCCTTTTAGAGCTCTCCATCAGGAAAAATCAGTGGTCCTAGCAAAAAAGTGCAATCCAATTAATTTAGGAATAGAGGAGACCCCACACATCACATTCTATGTAGAATCATTACTATCAAAAGAACATGAAATCCTAGTAGCCTTCTTGAAAGAGAGACAAGTTAAATTTACATGGAGCTATGTAGACATGCCAGGGCTCGATCCAAAAATTGTAGTTCATCACCTAGTAGTATACTCTGAAGCAAAGCTCGTTAGACAAAAGCTCAGGAAAATGCACCCTCAGATCACCCTACTAGTCAAAATGGAACTAAAGAAGCTATTAGATGCAGGATTCATTCAATTAATAGACTATCTAGAATGGGTGTCAAACCTAGTGCCTGTCTCAAAACCTGATGGGGGCATCAGAATCTACATAGATTTCAGGGAGTTAAACAAAGCATATCCAAAAGATGACTTCCCATTGCCCAACATTAACATGATCGTAGATATGACGATGGGACACAAAATGATTTCCTTAATGGATGGTTTCTCGAGATATAACTAGATAATAATTACTAAAGAAGACCAACACAAAATGACCTTCACTTGACTGTGGGGGACTTATTGCCAGAATATGATGCCATTCAGCTTGAAGAATGCAAGAGCAACCTACCAAAGAGCTATGATGTTAATCTTCCATGACATGATCCATAAAACTATTGAAGATTATGTCAATGACATACTAGCCAAATCTACAAAGAGGAAGGATCACATAGCAACCTTAAGTGCCATTTTTGACAAGTTGGAGGAATACAAGGTCCGATTAAATCTAAAGAAATGTGTCTTCAGCATGCAATTAGGAAAGTTGTTAGGATACATAGTGTTAATGAGAGGTATTGAGGTAGATCCAACAAAATTAAAATAAATCCTTGAGATGGAGGCACCCAAAACATTGAAATAATTGAGAGGTCTCCAAGGTAGGCTGCAGTCCATCTGAAGATTCATAGCATAGCTGGTAGATAAACATAATCCATACTCTCACCTACTTCACAAGGGAGTAGCGTACAAGTGGGATAACAAGTGTGAATAAGCCTTCAATAATATCATGAAAGAATATCTGCTTACACCACTAGTCCTCATTCCACTAATCCTAAGAAAGCCATTAATTCTCTATGTGTTAGCAACAACAACAACCCTTGGAGCTCTTCTAGCTCAACATGCCAAAAATGGAATAGAAGAGGAAATCTATTATATCAGTAGGACAATGGTTGGTCATGAGTTAAACTACTAATTCATCGAAAAAGCATGTTTAGAAGTAGTGTTTACTTCATAGAAATTCAGGCATTACATGTTGGTGCACAAAGTCAAACTCATCACCAAAATCAACCCTCTCAAGTACTTACTATCAAAAGAAATGCTCACTAGAAGAATTCCCAAATGGGTCATGATACTATAAGAGTATGACACTGAATATGTTGAGTGGAAAACAATTAAAGGCCAAGTAATTGTAGATCAGCTTGTAGAAGCACCAATCTATTCATAGAATCCTCTCATCTCAGAGTTTCCAGATGAAACCATCTTCAATCTCAACATAGCTAACCACTGGAAAATTTACTTTGATGGCTCATACACATAACCTGGATTAGGAGCTGGTGTCTTCTTTATCACTCCACAAGGGGACTACCTACTAAGGTCCTATAAATTGGTGTTTCCCTGCACTAATAACATTGTAGAATATGAGGCTTTAACCATAGGTCTCAAAATAGCAGTGCAATGGCACATCATGACCCTTAGAGTATCTGGAGACTCCCAGCTGATAATAAACCAAGTGACTGATGAGTACTAGACTAAGGATGATAAGCTCACTACATACAAGAAACTGGTAGAAACACTCAAAGAATCCTTTATCAGGATCACATTTGAGAAAATTCCCAGAGCAAACAACAGAGCAGCATACGCCATGGCAACAATTGGATCCCGACTAGATATTCCTCACAAATTTCTAAAACATGAATTCTTGGTAGAGAAGCTTCTCGTGCCCACATTCAAGGTACCAGAATCAGAATTTGTGTGTGAAATTGTTGGTCTCGGTAATCCGTGGTACCATGACATCTATACCTACCTATGAGTAGGTTTCCTACCTATTGACTTACCCTCAACCTTAAAACAAACCTTTGTCAAAAAGGCATCCCGATTCATCATCCTAGGAGATACCCTGTATCATAGGAGCATAGAAGGAACCTTATTATGCTTCTTAAATGTTGAGGAGGCATTGACTACTTTAACTAAGGTGCATAACAACATATGTGGTTGACACTCAAGTGGAATGACCCTAGCTAAGAAATTGTTGAGGATGGGGTATTATTGGCCAACAATGGAAAGAGAGGAACATGACTATGTTAGAAGGTGTCTACAATGTCAGCAACATGGGGACCTCATCCATGCTCCAACTCAAGAACATCATACTATCATCAAACCATGGCCCTTTTCATAGTGGGGACTTGATCTCATTGGAAAATCACTCCCATTTCATCTAATGGCCACAAGTTCATCAAAACCACCACAGAGTACTTTACCAAGTGGGTGGAAGCCATACCCATGACATATATAACTAGGAATCAGATATCAAAGTTCATACTAAACTATCTCATTTGCCTCTATGGTGTCCCACAAGCCATTATCTCAGATAATGGGACACCATTTAAGAATCAGAATGTTTGCAACTTGTGCAAAAAATTCAAAATCCAACATCACTTCTCCACCCCATACTATCCCCAAGGCAATGGCCAAGAAGAAGCCACAAATAAAACCATTTTAAAGATCCTCAAAAAAATAATTAATGACACAGGTCGTGATTGGCATCTGTAGCTTAATCCCACCCTTTAGGTCTACCAAACCAGCATCCGCACACCCACTGACGCCACCCATTTGTCCTTGGTCTACGGATCAGAAGCAGTACTCCCCATTGAGATCGAGCTCCCATCACTAAGAGTATACTTGAAAAATCTCATCATGGATGAAGAATACTGAGTATTAGGACTGAATGAGCTGGAGCTATTGGATGAGCGGTGTATAGACACTTTAAATCATTTGCAAGTCTATCAAAACAAACTCGAGAGGAGCTATAACAAGAAGATTAGAAGTAGGAGTTTCCAAGTCAGAGATTTGGTGCTAAAGGAGAATCAGAAGAACGTCCCAAATCCAAACAGCAAAGGAAAATTTGAACCCAACTGGTTGGGACCATTTGTCATCACAACAAGCTATAAGTTAGGGGAATATCAATTATCAACACCCGAAGGGGAACCTCTGCAAGATCCCATGAACAAATCTCATCTCAAAAAGTCTTATGCCTAAAATATTTCAAGGTATAGAACCAAAAATTAAAAAAATTAGAAAATGTCCTGAAGAAATGGTTACCTTGGTGAAAACCTAGCAAATAGGCATCTTGGTGACAACAAAAAAAATTAGAAAAAGGATAAAAAATAGTAAAGAAAAAAATCATCCTCTAGTGAAAACCACTTCGGTGGCACTTTGGATAAGTACCTTGGTGGAAACCCAGAAAATAGGTGCCTTGTGTAAATAAGCACTTTCCATCCACTAGGATCTTTATGACTTTTTCTGCATCATTCATCCATTACTTTTCCATCATCCATTGCATTCAAATCTCCATCCATCACCCATCCATGTGACATCCGCATCATATCTTGGTCTTAAATCAATCTCATCATTACCTGATAAATGCATGTCCTAGGATGAATCCTTCCTACAATGGGCACTTTTTTATCAGACCAAGCACTTTGGATAAATGAAATGATGTGCCGCCATCCACTAATATGTCCTAGGATATATTGTTTTGACAATTGGCATCATCTATTGGAAATAATTTTTGGTTCTTATCCTTCAAAAACATAGTTTCCTTTGGCTAGCGGTATGAAGAACATTGCCTTGTTTGTTTACTTGATCTTTTCTTTATGATTTATCTTATTGCGCTCATTCCAAGGACCTCTCGATGATATCCGAACAAAGGATTTATAGAGATAGGAATGGGGCAATGATCATTATCTTTTGTTTGCTATGCTTGTTGGATATTATTGTAATATAACCTCGGCAAATACTTGCTTTATTTAGGTGTGTATGAAGGGTGTTTTTATTTTGTTGACCACATAAGAAGGCTTACCTTCCTATGTTTTGGTTTGAGATAATTGAAGTACCTAAAGTGCACCCTATTAAGGTTTTTGTATATCAGGTTTGAACAAGGATACTCCTATCTGGTTGTCGAGTCAAATTCCATCACATTAAATACAACGCAATCCTAGTTCTTAATACTTGGATGCATCGTATTTATGTTTATTATCAAACATAAGGAAATTGGCCCTTTGAAAATCCTAAATCCTCAACAAGTAGTCATCATCATTTTCATATTCATCATCTTATGCCTTGTTGGAATGTCTTCTTTTCTTTCATCCCTTCTTTCTCTTCATGCTAACAAGGTACTATGACAGTTAATCATCATCAATCCTGTATCTGCAGAATGTTAGCGTATTGCATAACATATCATATAGGAAACATATGCATTGCATCTCCACCATCATATAAATGTGTTGTTATAAGCACTTTTCATAAATAAGTGCATCCATTTTTCATCACATTACATCCATTTTTTATCACATTGCATTCATCACATAAACCATCGCATAAAATTCATTTGCATAAACATTTCATAATCATTTCATATTACCATCTACTGCATAATCAAACATAATAGGTATATGAGCATTATAGATAATCCATCGCATTATAAGCATACATATTCATATAGACCATCTCATAAAAAATAGTTATTATGTCATCACATGAACGTCATAAAGTCATCTCTCACATTACATTCATTTTGTATAACGTAAAGCATCATCCTACCACTTTGCATTAACATATCATATCATATATTACATCACATCACAATAAATACATCACATACATCTCACAATCATCTAACATGTTTAGGATAATATATATTTGTTATTCTCAACATCTTAAACCCATCTCATTTACATCATCAAGACATATCATATAGATCATGACCATTGCATTCACATTGCATCATACATAATCATAAAAACATACATATCATCCATCATTCATCCATATCATATAGAACATCTCATAAATAACCACATCACAATCATTTTTTGCATTTCATTTTATAAATCATCCCATATCATTATAAGAATTCAATGCACAATTAAAATAGGAACATAAACTTTACATTAAAAGCATGCATCCATCCATACTCATTTTATAAAAGAATTTATCATTTTGCGTATACACCATAAATCATCTCCATACCATTTTGCATATCACATCATAAACATCATCACAAGAACATATCATACATCACGTACATCCATACATTCATAACCACATAGAATGATCACTGCATCATCATCACCATCATAACGAAAAAAGGATTTGAAAAAAAGAAATCATTGCACAAATCATCGCATTCCCATCAACATACATAAATCATCATATAGATTACATCATCATATAAACATAACATCCATCCATATCATATATCAGTCGCATAACCATCACATAGTGCATACACCATCAAGAAAGCAATGCATCCATATATACATCGTATAACACCATAACATTATTGTATAGAATATAGAAATAGAACCATCCATAAATGCATAATAAATAAATGATACACATCACATCATATCAACATCATCACCTCTTATATATATATAGATCATTGGATAACTACCATAGTACAAAATAATTGGATCATTGTACATG
>VDFB02270651.1:443775730-443906320 GCA_007258455.2 Sequoia sempervirens
TCAAATCCGGGTCTAGAACTACACAATTTGACCTATAGGTGTTCTCCAAGCTTCTCTTAAGGTTTTGATCACTTTGAATAGTTTTTAAAAATTGTTGAAAACTTTTCCACTCTTTCTATTTGATAAATCTACAAAAAAGACCTACAAATCACATGCAAAAAGAGAGAAACATGGTTGAAGGGTTAGAGAATAGGGGTTTTCCTTGGTCAAACCCATTGTTGTTAATTAAACCCTTGAAAATGAAATGAAATATGTAAAGGGAATGATGAATTAAAAACACACAATGCTACAACTCACCAAACCCTTGAAGTAGAAATTTGAACATATGTAAATAATAGCTCCAAAGTGCTTGAATGCTCTTGAAAATGCTTAGGATGCTTGATTGAATAATTGGTGAATGATTTCTTGAAGTAATTAGGGGTGAAATGAGGAGAAAAATGCTGTATTTATACACAATTATGCCATAATTCCTGAAAATACTACATCATAGGCTGACCTTAGGTCTTATAAAATAAAAACCTGCCAATATTTTGAATTTATTTTTATTTTTATGCGAAAGGGGACTCATTTGCCCCTAATGGTGAATGGGTCCCACTTAAGGCATTTAAGTGGGTGTAATTAAGTATTTTAAATGATGTTTATTTGGTTTCTTCTAAAAAATGCACTTAAGGCCCATAGACGTAAAATGGGGCCAATTAAAACATAAGAAAGGTATAATTATTGATTACAAGCCTAGAAAAGCATGAAAGTTTGTTACAACACTTTAAAAAACTTTGAAATAAGGCTTGGTAAATGATAAAAAGAGATTATTTAAGTGAAATATAATAATAAGATCCTAGAAAAGAGTGAAAGTGTGTTACAACACTTCACAACACCTAAGTAAGGTACCATTTAAGCCTTTTAGTTTACAAGGTACCAATACCTAATGTGAATGTGTTATTCACATTACAACATTAAATCAAGGAATAATCAAGCTAAAATCACAAGGAGGGCCTAAATAGGAAGAAAAATTAGAAGGGTTACTTTTTGGTGTCCACGTTTAGCCCCCACTTTAGTGAGAGGATGAACTTGCTTCAAACTCACACTAAATTAGATCAACGGATCTCAAGAGGGGTTTCAATGAACTAATTCTAGCAAGATGAGATGACAATGATCAAGAGGGGTGATCAAGCCCCTAGGATTAGGATCCCATGACAAACCATCATAAGCACAAGGGAACACACATGAAAATGAAAGAGAGAAAAGAAAAGAAAAAGGAAAAAGAGAGAATCAGATTAAGCTTTGATCATTTGTCTATCCTGATGTGGATCAGATCTATATTGTTTTTCCATAAAATGCATACTCACTTTGAGGTGACATAACTCATGGTTTTCCACTAGGTGAGAAGGCCTAAAAGGTGAGAAACATACACTCATGGCTGGTATGCACTCACACACATGGAAGTGGCTATGGAAAAATTCATTCCTTAGAATGGGTTTCTTGCTCAACAATACCAAAGTTATACCTCCTAATAACTTTAATAAGGCACCACAAAATAAAATGACCTTTTGAGCTTCACGAGACAAGCAAAAATTCATATGCTCGGAGCTCATGAACAATAATGATGGCACCACAGGCATGCAAGCCATGTTATGCAAGGTGGCCATATATTAAATGCAAAGTGCAACATGCAAAGAAGGTTCAAAGGATTCTTTCTTAGTTCATGTGAGGTCTTTAACTTAAGGAACATTGTGCCTAATGTCTCCAAGAGGACCAATCAAAGAACAGAAAATTCACAACTTTGAGGATGCAGTGCATTGCATCAGGCCACTAAGAGGAATGTAATATGCTAAGATAGATCATGCTCATGTAGGACACCACATCCAATGTCATCTACAAAGTGACAAACACATTGTATGAAGTAAGAAGGCTGCACTAAGAATTGATAAAAAGGAAAATACAAAAGAATAATGCCAATGTATTCCCCCACTTTAAAGAAATTTCTAACACCATATTGTGAGAAATTAATTTAAAGTAGCAAATGAAAAATGAAAACAAGAAAGAAGACATGATAGCCAACTTGAAAATCCCTGTGCCAAGTCATATGCTTTTGAGTAAGGATGTGTCATGCAAGAAAAATGAAAAAGAAAGGGTTTTCCCCCAAAAGGAAAATGCCAAACACATAAGGGGTATATGGATTTGGGGTCAATATGTTTGTTGTTGCAATATTTTGTAAGGAGCTCAAAATTATCATCATCTCCCAAATGTATAGAACTGGAAGAATGACACAAAGAGAGTGAAAACAAAGAAAAAGAACCTTTTAGGTCAACATGAAGGAAACACCACTGTCTCAATGCCTTGTGTCATCCCCAAAAGGAAAACACAAGAAAATGAAATGAAAAGTCATTTTGGGTCCAACATGGAAGAGACATGAATGTCTCAATGCTGCATGTCACAAAAAGGAAAAAACAAGAAAAATAAAAGAGAAAATGAAAAGGATAAATGAAAAGGAAATCCTTTTGGGTCAACATGAAGGACACATGAATGTCTCAATTCCAGGTTGCATCATCCCCAAAGGGAAAACACAAGAAAAGATAAAAGAAAAGAAAAAGGCCTTTTGGGTTAACATGGAAGAGACATAGGGTGTCTCAACGCCTTATGTCATCCTAAAAAGGAAAACACAAACAAAAGCGAAGAGAAAAATGAAGAGAGATGCATGACATATAGAAGAATGAAGGTACAAATAGAGGATTTTCACAAAGAGAGAGAACATCAGATAAAACATTGGTAGATCACATTATACACATGCAAAAGAAAAAGAAAAAGAAAATGCTAAAGACTACTAAGGAAAATGCAACTCAACTGTCTAGCAAGTCATCTGCCTCCCAATCATGTTCATTGGATTCAGAAGATGAACAACTGGCTAAAGGGACAAGAGCAAGTGTCAAACTCGGTGAAGTACTAGGTTCATCACTCTGTATAGGAGAAGTCTTAGTTAAGCTCATAGATGAGAAAAACAATATGTTTAATTCATTATGCACCTCTTCGTCAACTTTAGTTGTTTCCTCATCATCATCCAAGTTAATCACAATACGAGGACGAATGATAATACCTGAGGAATAGTGCAACTCTTGTTGTGATTGTTGTATTGGATCACTTTGTGGTAGGTGGGGAGGAGGATTGTCATGCATTGCTTTTGTCAAGTTCAGATTTTGATTTTCATTGGTAGGTTCATGTAACTAGTGAGCAAGTGCATGACATCTATGTCTATGCTCTCAAGCACCTTTGTTTCTTTTAGTTTTGTTCTGAAGTTGCGTTTGTGTAAGAGCGGGTTGATCAACTATAGGTTGCTTTTCTTCCCTAAGGGGAGGAATAGAATGAACCATAGGAGGTTGCTCATCCACTTTCTCTTTCTCTTTGTAAACTTGTTTTATGTGAGGCAACATTACGTGGTTTTTGTCATTGTCTCTTGGTCTTTTGGATGATGTATGTGAATTTTCTATTGTTGGTTGATCTTGGTTATGTGGTTCTTGTTTAGGTTGAAGCATGGTTTCATCTATGATGGAAGTGTCAGAGGTAGATGGGGACATGTTTTAGAGAGACAATTCTGCTATTTTCTTTACTTTGAATTTTTGGTAAGCTATGAAAAAGAAGTCTTGTCATGGCATTATAGGTTCCATGGGCATAGGCCAAAAGGCATCTAAGGAAAGGTTTCCTTTTGAAGACAAGGGGTTAAAGCCACTATGGCAGAAAGTAACTATTTCATTGTCAAATGGAAACTTTAAGCATTTGTGAACAACCAAAGGGACAACTTTCATTGAGTGAATCCATGGATGGCCTAGCCTCAAATGAAACTATTTTGACTACAAGATGATGGAGAATGTGACATCTAATGTTTTTGGTTCTATTTGTAATGGAAGGACGATTGATCCTATCATAGGGAAAGAAAAACCATTATGTGTCTCGATCCATGCTTTTAGTTTATCATAGTCATCTTGATAAATTTCATGTAATACTAAGAATTCCTTGGTGATGACAGTCTTTCCACATGCGGGATTTATTAATATCCCATTAGTGGGTTTATCATAGATATAGTTGACTATGCAAATAGGACCATTGGGAAGATGTTTAATTATATCCTTAGAGGAGAAAGCAATATTAAGAGAGCTTTTAGGTTGGCCCTTACAATGGATAACGTCTATTGCGCCTACTATTTTATCCATAGGATTAACGTGGGTAATATGTGGAAGAGGATCATGATGTTCGTCATTTGTATCAACATTCATCACATCATTCTTTGTAGTTTTGCTAGCTTTGACAAATGCAATATTATGTTTGGGCATTGGATCGATGAAAATTTGCAAGTTTTGATTTGGAGGGGCAATAGACTCATTTCCTTGATCATTAACACCGGCAATGGATAGACGACTAGAACTAATGAGGTCTTGCACAAGATATTTAAGATAGTTACAATGTTTCATGTCATGTCAATTTTGTCAATGATAGTGGCAATAAGCATTTGATTTAAATCTTAGGTGTAAAGGGTTAGTAGGGTCAGGTGTTTTGATAGTGGGCAAGGTAATCATTTGTTGTTGTAAAAGTTGGGGCATTGTGTTATGAAGGGTGCCAGGTAAAGATGTGAATTATCTTTTTGGATCTCTGTAACTAAAGGTTACCATGGTTTTAACAATAGCAACTTGGTTGTTGATAGTTTGAGTTGTTTTTTGAGGGGGGTTGAATTGTAAGAACCCTTTGTTTTTTTTTCTAAAATTTTGGGAATTGTTTTAGTGTGCGGGCTCAGATTTCTCATCGTGGTTAAAAGTGGACCTTGTATCTCGACTACTAACTAAATTTTGATAATAAAAAAGGGCAGTACACAAGTGCATGAAGGAGGGAAATTTCATCATGGTCAAATTTTCTTGAATCTTACTTTGCAAGTTTTCTATGAACATCTTTTGAAGGTGTGGGTTAGGGACCTTGACGTCAATTTGGGAATAAAGTGATTGATAGTGTGAAATAAAATTAGTTATATTTTCTTCCTCATGTTGCTTGCATCTCATCAAATCAACCAAGGTTTTCTTAGGATTCATATTCACTTGGAAATGGTTGACAAATGCATCAACAAGTTCATTAAATGAACTAATTGAATTGTTCGGTAAAGATAAGAACCATTCCAAGCCTATGTCTTTTAAGGACCTAGGGAAGAGTTTTTCCAACAATTTATCATCAAGGACAAAGTCACTACATAAAGCAATATAGGAATTGACATGGTTAGAAGGATCTCCCTTCCCTCCATATTTCTCAAATATAGGAACCTCTACACCTTGTGGCATTGGTGTTCCTAATATATCCAAGGAAAATGGGCTTCTTTTAACATAGTATGTGGGTGGGACATTCTAATTTTGATTTATGGTGGGGATTTATTTGTGTATGGATGAAACAGTTTGGAAACTTTGTGTTATGAGAGGATCAGTATAGGTGGTATGAGGTTGAAGTGAAAGTGGGGATGGAGTGTATGTAGTAGTAGGGAAAGTGAATGGAATACTTATAGATGCTAGTGTGGTAGAAGATAGAACATGTGATGCCACATAGGAACTAGGGATGCTAGCAAAAACACCCAAGGAAGGAATCACATTACTAACTTGTTGCATTGTTGTTGTGATATGAGGAGTGGTATAGGTAGGTATTGAGGCTATTATTGAGGGAGGAGGAATTTGAGTTCCTCCTTGGTTGGACACATTGTTTGTTGTAATAGGAGCACTAGATGTTAAAGGAAGATGTTTTCCAAAGATTTGAACTATGTTTTTCACAAGGTCAAGGCCTTCGTCACTTTCAAGCATGCGGTGAATGTTTTCTATGGTAGGAATTGCAGTAGCAGGAATGTTTTCAAGGCTAACTTGGTGTTGCAAGTGTACTAAATCCTCATGAATTTGAATTATCTTTTCTTGCAGGATATCATCAGACCTATGTTCAACATGCATGCTACTTGAAGGAAAAGAGTTGCTAAGGGTATTATCCATGCTTAGTATACTATTGTCAATACTAGGAGTGGAAGCTCTAGATAACCCAAGATCCACAATGAGTGTGTTATCATGAGATGCCATGAGTCTCAAACTTCTTCTCACTAAGGTATTAGTAGTAGGGAACTAAACACTCATGCAAAGGCTACTAAATGTAGGGTGAATGCAAATGCAATGTAAACTAAGAGCAATGAAATGCTTATAACTAAAATTGTGGAAAGTAAAATAGAAATGTAGAGACTCAAAAAATTAACTATAGATGACAAAAAATGCAATGCAAAATATGTAACTGGACTAATTTGCCCAAGGTGGCAAATGAATCCAACAAGTGATTTTTTGAAAGCTTTCATAAAATTTTAAAATGAATTTTGTTATTTTTATGTTTTCTAATGCAAATATGATTTGAAAATGTAGAATTTTAGTGTTTTTCAAGGAATTTAAATGCAATAATTCAAGCTAAATGGGATTTTCACTAATGCAAATTTGAAAACACTAGGATGCACATGCAAGTGGCAATGAAATGTTAATACAAGATATTCCTAGTATGTAAATACACTCCAAATTAGAATATTATATTCAAAAGTTAGGTTCACAAAAAATGTGGACAAGGGAAATGGGTGTTTCACTTCCATATCCACATAAAAGGGGAATAGGGAGGAAGGGATCCAATTTTGCAATATCCACACACAAGAGTACCTTAGAGACCTCAACCCAATGAAGGATGTGAGATCTAACTATAAGGTATCCTTAGAAATGAATGGAAAAAAGAAAGGGGCTCACCACCAAGTATAAACTCTGAAAATGCAAATGTTTGAAAACATGGTGTAGTATGCAAAAATACCCAAAAATTCAAGTAAATTGTAACATAAATTAATGAGATCTGAAGTGTGCACCTAGAGATTGGAGAAGGATGGAATGGAGCTCTAGAATCCTGGAAAATTCACTATGGCTTCCAACTGGGACTTATACACCTCCCTAGGAAAATTAGTCTTGTTTCAGGAAAATTCTGCCAGAGAGGTTTCGGGCAACTGGGTACTCAGATCTGTAAAATTCATGTTTTCAACCTTGGAAGTGGGACTCACTCACCACTAATGGAAAATTAATACACTTATAGGTTTCGAGGAATTCATAATAGGAAACTATAGTCTTCAATTTGCACTTATATTCTTGGTTCAAACTTGGGTCCGAAACTACAAAATTTTACCTATAGGTGTTCTCCAAAGATTCTCTTAGGGTTTTGATCACTTTCAATAGCTTTTAAAAATTGTTTACAACTTTTCCACTCTTGCTTTTTGATAAATCTACAAACAAGACCTACAAATAACATGCAAAGAGAGGGAAAAATGGTTAAAGGGTTAGAGAATAGGGGTTTACCCTAGTCAAACCCCTTGTTGGTAATTAAACCCTTGAAAATGAAATGAAATATGTAAAGAGAATGATGAATGAATGACATGCAATGCTACAACTCACCAAACCCTTGAAGTAGAAATCTGAACATGTGCAAATAATAGCTCCAAAGTGCTTGAATGCTCTTTAAAATGCTTAGGACGCTTGATTGAATGATTGGTAAATGATTGCTTGAAGGAATTGGGGTGAAATGAGGAGAAAAATGTTGTATTTATACACATGCCCTAATTCCCGAAAATACTACATCATAGTCTAACCTTAGGTTTTAGAAAATAAAAACCCACCAATATTTTGAATTTATTTTGATTTTTGTGCCAAAGGGAACTCATTCACCTGTAATGGAAAATGGGTCCCACTTAAGGCATTTAAGTTGCTGTTAGAAATTAAGTATTTTAAATGATGTTAATCGGGATTATTCTCAAAAACACACTTAGGTAAGGCCTGTAGATGTAAAATGGGGCCAATTAAATCATAAGAAAGGTATAATTATTGATGAAAAGCCTAGAAAAGTGTGAAATTTTGTTACAACACTTTACAACACTTTGAAATAAGGCTTGGTAAATGATAAAAAGAGGCTATTTAAGTGAAATGTAATAATAAGATCCTAGAAAAGTGTGAAAGTGTGTTACAACACTTACATAAGGTACCATTTAATTATTTTAGTTTACAAGGGCCCAAAACCTAATGTGAATGTGTTAATCACATTACAACATTAAATAAAGGAAAAATTAAGCGAAAATTACAAGGAGGGCCTAAACAGGAAGAAAAAGTATAAGGGTTACTTTTTTAGTGTCCACAGTAGGAATACAATCTTGAATACTTTCTTCCAAGGTTTTTTGAATATTTGCCCAATTAGACTCCTCTTTAAACAAATTTTCATAATAATAATAGAATACAAGTTAATAATATTAGTTGTATCCATATGATATCCCTTTTTGTCCCTTCTAGCCTCGATTTTCTCTTTCTTGTGTTTGTAATTGAGATACTTAAAGAAATATTTAGAATCCTTATTCCCATCTTTAATCCATTGAATTATAGCTCTAATTTTGGCCCCTTTCTCTTTATAATAGTCCATTTTGCACAATTGAGCTTCAATAACAACAATATGGTGTTGAATATTAACATTATGAGGACCAGTGTTCAAATTTTTCCTAGCATGCTCAAGTTGTCCATTAAGGGTTTTTTCTCTACGTTTACACCTCCAAGCCATTCTTCTTCCAAAGGAATGAAGAAAATAAACACATTCAGATAAAGTAGCATGCCACCAATTGATCCATGACTCCCCTTCAAGAGGTTTAGGAATCGAATTCCAAATCCCCACTAAAAAAGAAACAAATTCAACATTTTTACTTGATGGGATATATTTAGTTTAAAAGGGAGTTGAGAGAGGGGATCCATATTTTTCAAGAGGGAAATTGAACAAAAAATAGGAAAATTATTTGATAATGTTGTTAAATGATTTACTTGCACATAATAATTTAAGATAACCTTATCTAACTGTATGTTATGAGAAACATAAAAAAGATCCAACTTGCTCAGTTTTCTATCACTACCTAATCTATAATTAGACCAAGTGTACCAATTATCAACATGATTGGATATTATGTTGTAAGAAAAAAGGGTTATGTGAAGATCTGGATTTTCTTTTAGTATCAAGCTTCTTATTTTTGTCAATCCTTAATGGATGCTTCCTGCAGGGAGATCTGAATGACTGCTTTGTGCTCCTTTGGGCCTTAGTTGTTCATCCACTTTCCAAAAATGAAGGGTTTGCAACATTGTTTGTCCATTTCGTCAGAAGTAAAGAATTGCTAAGCTTTGAAATGTGGTAAAACCTTTGGCCCATTGCCACGCTTATTTTCTATGCATCCCTCTTTCCCTTTTCCCCCAAAAACACAAAGAAGAGTTGAATTCTATAAAAATATTAGAGGTCATTCAGTAAGGCACAAGCTAGTCCCCCACTCATTGAATTTATCATAAGGTTGTTTGGAGAAGCACAAGGTCTCGTGATCAATAGACACATTTTTTACACTAGTATAAAAACAACAATAAATGACTAAAAAAGCTACTAAAAATTGGTCACATGACCATTAGCTTGGTCATGTGACCATTAGTAGTTTATTTCTAGTTATTTATAACATGACCAAATTCATGACTAAACCATTTTTAGTCATTTATTGGTTATTTTGATTGATAATTTTGGTAGTATATTTAGTCATCAACTTAGTCATTTATTGTTGTTAACTGATCAATTATTTAGTCATGGTAAAGTAAGTGCACCAAGATGGTTCCCAAAAAGGGGGCTTAAGTGTCCACTTTTTTTCTGAAATCGGGAAATGCTAACCTTGGATGTGAAATTGAGGATAGTTACACTCAAAATTTTGAAATGGAACAAAAACAAGGATCAAAGTGCTCTAAGTCTACTTTCTAAACTACTAATTTATTTTGAAAATGGTTGAGATTAAGGGGTTCAAAAGAGGGATGTACAAAAATTGGTGTTGTTTTTGTCAGAAAAACAAAACATAGTAACTCTTGTATGACCTGAGCATGGTGAACTTTTTTGTAGTATTTTTAAAATCACTATAGTCAGAAGTTAGCTAATAGCATCTAGTTGATGCACAATTTTTCTGATAAATTTTTAATGATATTTTGATTTTTTACTAATTTTCTAAGTGGGCACTTCCTAAAAAGCAGAATTTTGGCTATGCTCCCCCTACAAATTTTAGAAAATAATTGATTTTAAAAAAAAAAAAAATTTAAAAATTTGTAGAATGGAGTCTAGTTTCTAAAAATATAATTTATTTGAAATTTTGATGAATGGTTAATTTATAACAAAAAAAACACCAAACACTTCTTTTTTGCAAAAAATAGACATACAAACAAAAGAAATTATGGATGAAAGGCTTAACATTGTCAAAAAGTGAAAAAAAATACATCGTTGGATAGCTAAGAGAGAACCTAACATTACCCATGTTTTTGATTTTGTCAATATTGAACTAGATGCAATCTTGATGGTGAGCACAAACCCGATTATGTGAAAAATTGTAGAATTTGCAAAAACACATCTCTGGCCTTGCTGGGAATGCCCTCCAAGCCTTTGGGTTGGTATTCCAAGGAAAAAAGTTCACTTTTTCCTTTGTTTTTAACGTGATGGTCAGTCATTTATTTAGTCATGGTATTCATTTATTTATTCATAGTAGTCATTTATTTATTCATTGTAGTCATTTGTTTAATCATTGTAGTCATTTATTTAATCATTGTAGTCATTTTTTAGTCATGGTAGTCATATATTTTAGTCATGGTAGTCATTTATTTAATCATTGTAGTAATTTATTTAGTCATGGCTTAGTAATTTATTTGGGTGAATCAATGATTCAAGTTACAAATCAAATCTAACTTAATTAATCCTCACAAATTTATGCATATAAACTTCAAGTATCATAGATATTCAAATGTTGAGAGAAGCACCATGAAATGAAGATTAAAATGCTTGAACAAATATGATTGATCAGACACAAACAAATCACAAATCAAAAGGAGCCACAACACAATATTTATTAATGGAAAACCTTATACATGGAGAAAAAACCACTCTAAAAATTTACTTCATTAAGCCTCATTGGAAAATCAAAACCTCAACAGTTACAGCCTCATGGAAAGTCAAAACATATAAATGATGTCCCTCACTGGCAACTTGTCTCAATGACTATTTTACAACATTTATTGAAGAATTGAAAAATTCAAAAGGGCATAAAAATAGAGAATCACTCTGTATCAATGAATTTCTTTTCTTGAAAGTTTCATTTGGATTTGAGACTCGAGAACCTTTGCTTCTACACCTACAACACAACTATAAAATGTGTTTCTCCTTATTCAAAAAAACATCCATCTCAGCTCATGCACTGTTAAATAGTGAATTTATATCAAATTTCCCTTTCTTGTTACCACTGGTAATGCCAATGTCAATGTAAAAATAGATCCAATTGTGGAGTCTGACACCCTCAATGTCAAACAAGAGAAGATTACCAATATAATAATAACAATAATAGCAATACTTTTGTTTCATTAAGCACAACGAAAGAGGAAGGCAACAAGCTCACAACATCCCCTAATCATATCCAGACTAGCAGAGCTTATTGTGCAAGAGAAGAAGCCCTCAAGAAAGAGATCAACCCTTTGCACTAGTATATTACACTTCCTCTTTATTTGATTAAACATGTATTTTCCTTAATCATCCAAAATATTTATGCATTTTCCCCATATATTAAGAATTCTTACTTTTGTTTTGATTTGAGAAAAAATAAAATAAAATTGTGAGAGATACATTTAAAATGGTGGCTAACATATATAACTGAAGCATACTCCTAAATATAACAAAACTTTAAAACAAACAACTATATAACTAGTAAAGCACTATTTTTAGAAATCATTGCATCACGTTTTTTCTCTCTCTTAACCTATTTATTAGCTATCCATTGTTGAAGATTAAAATTAACAAAAATATCTTTTACCTAGAGAAACTCTTTTGCTTTCAAGTTTCAAATGGCTTTATGATACAAAAATGAAGCTTCCTATGAATTGGGAGATTTGTCCTCATGATCTTTATAGATAAAAACAAGAAATGAAAGGAATTTTAGAAATGAAATAGTAATCCTAGATATACAATACCAAAAATATATACACTATGAAACCAAAAAATACTTACATGATACATCTAATATAAAATACAAAAATGGTCTTTTTACTCTAACTCATGGACTGCTTTGCAAACCCTAATTATCGACAAGGATTAGATTAGAAGTATTTTTCTCCTCCAAACTCTTCCTCGCTGGTATTGACCTTTTACTTCTCCAATTTGGTGAGATGTAGCCTAAAAATAAGGTTTTGATGAGGGTTTTAAATTATGTTTTTTAAAATGAAATTACCAGACAAGGCTCCCTAATAAATAATGAAATTACTAGACCAAACCCCCTATTTTTTGACTTTTCACCCAAGCTATGGGCATTCAAAATTTGGTCCCGTCCAAGCCACCCAACCCATACACAAGGGTGAGCTACCGGGTCATCCATTACCAACAGAGTTTAGGAGTGGCTACCAGTGTCGAGCTACATCCAATAACGAGACCGTTCAGAGAAGGTGAGAGAGAGTCCCTGCCGCTATTGGTTTTAGCTCCTCCAAACTCTTCCTCGTTGGTATTGAGAATTCACTTCTCCACTTTGGCGAACTACAACTTGAAAATAAGGTTTCAGTTAGGGTTTTAGAGTATGTTTATTAAAATGAAAATTATGGTTAATATTTTGTCATGTTTATTTGCCCGCATTTATTGGATTTCAAAATGGAATTCAAAATAAATAAACCATAATACATAATCTCCCACTTTTGCACAATAAATATTATTAAATATATTATAATATTATATTATAATTATAATATAATAATTATATTATATTATAATATTGTATTATATAATGTATAATATAATATATATAATATATAATAATAATATATATTATATAATAGTATAATATTATATAATATATAATATATATATTATATTATATAATATCATATAATATATATATTGATTCGTAAATGTTTTTGTATTAATTGCTTCAAAACAGACAATACATTTAGTACAATTTTTGCAAAAATACCAGACACCAGTTACACCTCCAATAACACATGTTTAGAAATTAGAAGACCCCTGAAAGGTTGATGCCAATCCACCCCCCAACGGACCCAAATACAAATGATTCTTTAAAAAAATTAGCCCGTAGGTTGCCCATTGGCGGTGCCCTTAAAGTGCCTCTCCTTTGATGTCCCATATGAATGGGTACTGCTTGACTCTCACGCCAGGAAGAAGAGCCCTCTGTAAATCACATGGTTGAGGAATCCCCACCCTCAACTTTACAATTATCACCACATCCATTATGCCTTCCTACAAACGCAAAGCAATTTTCTAGCCATGAGCAGCACCACCGCTTTCAACACTTCCAAATCAAGTAGTGCTGCTAAGAATCTTGCCACGATGTGAGCATTTATTCTCCAATGCTCGGTCGAGTTCATGAATTCCTCTCCCAAAAGTAGTTTCATTGCCCCTAAAACAAGTTCATCCCAATCTCTGAAGACCGATTTCAGTCTCCCATGGTGAATTCTCCCGTAAAATTCCCACAACTTCCTCCTAGATGGCAGAGAAATTGGAGACTCCATCATTTCCCATGAGAGAATGAATAACGCCTTGAGCAAGAAAGGTATAAAAAAGACTCATTATCAATACTACCGTCCCATCAACTCAGAAACCATTCTCCTCCCAGTCCTTTGATAGGATAAAACATTAATGCTACCAACTGTCGAGCATACAACACACACCACCTTGCATCAAATAACACCCTCCGCCACCACCCTTCTCCACCATGCCAACCAAGCATATGCCGCCGACCACATGCCTCTGACGGAACTGATTCTAGATCCACCCACTTGGTAGTCATGATAATATATATTATATATATTATATTATATAATATCATATTATATTATAATATATTATATTATTTTGTATTATAATATAATATATTATTATTATATTATATTATAATACAACTCACTCCCTCAATTCGAAATATTTTTTTTAATTATCTACTTTAATATTATATTGTCTAATTTTTATTTCTCTGACTAATTATTTAGTTGTGTTTTTCACCCTATAATCAAATTAGACATTTATTTAGTCATCTTTAGTTGTTGTGACTAAAATTTTTAGTCACATAATCATTTATTTGCCAAATTATACTAGTGTTATGTATATCCTAATTAGTGATGTATATCAATTCATGAACTAGTTTTCATAGCAAATGTAATAGATAATTTACTTTTTATGTATCTTTTCTCATCTGATATGCAGCGCTGATGTAGGATATATATCCTATGAGATGCATTTATTTTTTTGTATTTTCTATGTTACATGTTATGATTATGCAAGATGTATGCTAATGGTTTATGGGTGTAGGATGGATGCACTCATTATTTTTGTTAATTGTCATGATACCAAGTTGGAGATGTTAGTGTGGAAAGAAGATAGAAGAATAATAAAAATGGATTAACCATTTCTTTGAGATTGATTCAAAAGTCCAAAAAGCCTATAATTATTCAAGACTTTATTAGATATGGTTATGAGAAAGATGATTTTCTTGTTTCTGGGATTGGGATACCTTCATCATATCATTCCTTATTTTTTATATAGAAAATTGACATAATGCGTCAAGGTATTAAAAACCATAATGAATTCATATCTAATGCAATGGAATTTGACTCTACAAATACATAGGAGTATCCTTGTTCATACCTAATATACAGATACCTGGTTTGACCATGTGGAAGAATAAGACATCGAAGTAATGAGACTAACACACAATATGTGTGAAGAACCTAATAATTCCTAGCCAACATTTTACTTAAGAATACCCCACACATGTAAGGAAAGTATTTTTCGAGGTTGTATTACAAGAACATCTAATAAGAACAACAAATGAATGATAATGAACAATGCCCCAATCCTTTCTTAGTAAATTGTTTTAATTGACATCATCGCTTGGGGTCATTGGAATGGTTCAATAAGATAAATCATAAGAAAAAAATAAAATGAACAAAAAATCAATGTTATTTATACCTCTTTCCAAAGCAACATAACTAAGGTGATTTTCAATGATGATGTCCATTTTAGGAAAGATGTATCGTAGGACATTTTATTAGATGTTTTTAGCTAAAACTAACTATTTGATAGGAAGCTGATAGAAATGGTAACCAACTTGTTTACTCATGATCAAAACTCAATATTTTGACACCTTCAAGTTCATACTTCATTGATTTCCATACTTGTTTACACTTGTGTTATCAAAGGTTGAAAATGATGATTGAAAATGATGATCAATTTATTATGGATGGAAGTTTATTGCAGCTAAAAGTGAATTGGGATGGGTGATTTTGGAATTTTTTGGAATATTTCAATGTTTTTTGATGTTTTGAAATATTTTGAGGCTATTTTTGGTCTTTTGATATTTTGTTACTGTTTAGTTTTTCAAGTTATTTGAGGTTTTTTAGGGTTTTTGAACATTTTGGGATGTTTTGGGTTCTCAAGCTTTTCCAAATGTTTTTGTGTTTTCAAGTTTAAACCAAGACCTAAGGGGAAACTAGCCTAATGCCTCAAGGGCTCATTAGTGATGGTATTTCCTATGTAAGTGCAAAAGATTACGTAGTTCTACTGACTCTAACCAATGACTGCTTATTGATGAGATATGGACATGGTTGAACCATCAGTTTTTTGTGACAAACACATAAAGGACTGAACTAATTCCCTAGGGCTCATCAATGATGGCCTCGCTTACGTTCATTCTTAGAGATAATGTAGTTTGAAAACTGTATTTGAATTTTTGACTTTTTAAACCTATTTATGGGTTTTGATGTGATTTGGATGTTTTCGGGATTTTCTGACTTTACATATTTTTAGATATTTTTTATTTATTTTGTAGTTCTACAAATGTTTTAATATTTTACAATTATTTTTTGGATTTTGAGATTTTACAACTATTTTTGGATTTTGAGATTTTACAACTAGTTTTGGATTTTGAGATAAACAATACCTAGATCATTATGTCGATGTCATGTTATGAGAAATTCCAAATAGGTAATGGATAATCATGTGAAGAGCATACATCATGTTTTATTATTCCATAGGATCATTAAAACAATGCTAGATATAGGATATGGGGCCTCATGGGATAAAATTGGATTAAAAGATCATGTCAAGACTTTATCATGAGTAGAGATGAAGTATACGCTGAACCTTTGTTAAGAGCAAGATATATTGGAAGATTTGGATAAATATGGATTGGATGAATGAAGGGAGCGCTAGATCTACCATGAAAGGATCATAGAAATTCTCAATCCTACTCATGATGTCATTTTTTTAGGTTTTCATCATAGTACTTTCCCAAAGTGCCACCATAGTGGTTTTCACTGGAGGATGATTTTTTACCTTTCTATTTTCTTCATTTTTTATTTATTTATATTATTTATGCCCATGTTGAACCACCTAGTTGTAGTGATGTAGAGGAAATTTTCATAACGTTCTAATGATATCCTTCTTGAAGAAGCTTCTTTGCTAAGATACGAGAACTTAAATACAACTTTTGAGAATTTCAATCGACCTTGTTGAAACTGGAATTAACCTTGTCTATGTGCACACATCGTGATAGAGTTCCTTCAAAATCCTTATGATGAAGAGTAGTTGCCAACACACATGGTCAATGCGAGAATTGGATATCATGAATGAGGGAGTGGATGGTAAAATGCATGAAGGGATATGAGATGGATTGGTAGATAGTTTGGCACCTTTCACTATCCAAACTTGGGTATATGAGAAATAATGAGTGGAGATAGGATTTTGAGTGGAATTAGGACCAATCACTTGATATGCTTTATACGTTTCTTGAGAAGCTTTCTTTTGTATTTGCAAAAATCTTTGATGGATACATTTCCCTTTTTGATTTTTCCCCATAGTTTCTTTGATGAATGGAGTTTGGTAGGAATAATATTCTTTTGAATGCTTTGGTACCCATTTGTATTTTCTTTGTCCCTTTTTCTTTGACAATGTTCTCCTTTCATTGATTGGAATATTTTTTCCTAAATTGGTCCCGATTTGTGAATGGAATTATGCATGGATGTTGATTCATAATACAACTAGTTGTAGCATTGGCAATGGTTTCATCATAAGGCTTCTTCATGCCCCCTATGTTGGTGGTTGCATAAGAAAATGTTTCCCCTAATATTGTGGCGGTATTATCAACATGCTTTGAATCTACTGGTTTCAAGATGTCATTTTAACAAGACAATTTTTTGCTCTGGTAATGTATCCTCTAGTTAATGGCTACTAAATATGACTTGTCATGGACACATGGTATTGCCATTAGTCCCCGTTGTTTAGGAATGTTAATTGTCTACTCTAATTCTAAGATATCCTATTGATGTAAACATAGTCCTTCTCCTAGATAATGTTGGTTATCTTCATACTCAATGTCTTTGACTAGAATTGGGGATGTGTCCATTATTAATGCTACTTCAAAAGATATTGATGTTGCACAATCATTGTAGGAATCAAGAATCTCTACCATTTCTTACTCTGGTGTGAGAATGTTAAGAGTGGGAGACCATTATTTTGGATGAAGAACATCTATATGTCCATCGAAAGGAAACATCTCATGAGTGAACTCTAGGAGTGTGATGATATTTGACTGTATCAACTTCAATATTGTTTCCATAGGTTCCCCAAAGGGAATGAATTTTTGTTTAGGAGCATTATTTGGTCTTTGTGGTACATAGTTGTGCTATTTTGGTGGTTGTCCTCTTGGAGGGTTAACATTATTGACATTTTTTTGGTTGTTTTGTTGCATGTTTTTTCAAGTGTTGTATTGATCGTTTTATTGTATGGTTTGTGTGTTTGATGGATCCTTAATTACAACATTTGCATCCACCACACCATCATTATTAGTGTTCTTATTTTTAGCACAAAATTGGGTTTTATCATTGAAAGTAGATGGTTGGTTTTGATTTTATGTTGTTCCTTTTGTGATGAGGGCACTTTCAATGTTAAGGCCCTTAGGAATGAGTTCTTCATATGTTGAGACACATTGCATTTTTAGCTAGAAGGATAAGTCTGATTCTACATTTTTCAACAATGATCTCTATTTATTATTACTCAAGAATTGATCATTTACATTTACTAGCTCTATGCCTCCATCATTGCAAAAAGTCTATAAATGATTCACCCTTGCTCTATTTTAGGGTATATAGTTCCTCCAAAATTATGTTCATATCAAGATTGTAGGAAAAGTGTGCTACAAATTGATCTATTATTTCTTGAAAAGTTTGGATTCATTGAGGTAGGTGTGAGAACCACTCGATTAAAAAATTAGCTCATTTAATTAAAAAAGGGAATTAATGACATTTAGTTAAACAATTACGATTATTTAGTCAAATGAGAGGACTTAGGAAATTTAATTAAATAATTCACATTATTTAATTAAATAGGATGAAAATTAGTATGAAAGGGGTGAATTAACCTAATAATGTCAATTATTCCGTTAATGGAGGAAAATTATGAATTTAATTAAACAATCAGGATTATTTAATTAAATAGCCAAAAAGGATCAAATTAGGATGAAAACGATGCTAGTAATTGAGTTCGAATGCATGATACTAATCAGGACAATTTTAAATGTCTACATATCTAAATTCATCTTAAAAAAACACCAACTACAATATATTCATAGAAAGAGGGTAGGATTAATATAATCACTTCCAATAAAAGGAAAATCATGCTCTTGCATATTGGAAGCTTCATATTTCTTAACCTACCAATGTTTATGTGGACACAGAAAAAGTAACCCTTCTACTTTGTCTCATGTTTATGCCTTCCTAGTGGATTTTGGCTTGATTTTTGGGTATGTGCAGGATCATCATGGAAAAAATAGGCCCTTAAGTGGCAAAAAATTTAGAAAAATCAGAGTTAGGCAACTTGAAGTAAAAATTTGAATAATTTATCTATATTATTTCAAAAATATGTAAGAATAGAATCTATAGAAAATTAAGTGTAGTTTCTAAACTACTAGGTTTGTTTAAAAAAAAAACATCTATTTGGTTAAAATTTGAAATTTCAATGCAATAGTACTTAAATTTTAGGGAAAAAATAAGAAGTGGGTGTCTGTCTGACCACTCTAACCACCATAAAATGATAATATTTTTTTATAAGATTTTAGATATAAGTAGAGGACTCATGCCTCGATGTGATGTGTATTTTTTTGTAATTTTTTTCCAAGTAAATAATTAATTATGATTTTTTTATTACAAATTTTTAAAAATATAAACACTCATATGTCTAACCACCTTAACTTGGTCAAAACTTCATGAAATTAATTTTTTATTTTTTTAATCCTATAGTATGTGAAGCATAGAATGTGACACATGTTTTAGATTCAAAAAATGTGATACCATTTGAAAGCTATAGATTTTTTTCAATCAGCCTATCAATTAGGGCTTTAGTCGTAATTCAAATAGAAAATGAATAATAATTACTTATTAAATTCAAAGGCATAATTTATATTGGTGGAAAGCTGAAAATATCCTTTAAAAACCCTTTTCATTTCATCAATTTTGGGTAAAAAATATTCATCAGCCACATACCCATTATATTGCCACTTTTTGGCCCATCATGATCCTGCACATACCCTTTTCCTAGATTTAATGTTATAATATGACATTAGGTCTTGAATATTTAAATCATTAAGACTTATAGGATGTCTTGTAAAGGTGTCATGAAATGTTGTAACATATTTCTACACTTTTCTAGACTTTTCTTATCACAATTCATCATAATAATTCCTTTTTATTACATACTAAGTCTTATTTCAAAGTGTTGTGAAGTGTTGTAACCCACTTTCATGCTTTTCTAGACTTGTCTTCATTAATTCAACCCTTTCTCATGTTTAAATGACACTTTAATACAATTTTCAGCCCCCCTTAAGTGTGTTTTTAAGGATATTCCCGTTAGACATCATTTAATGCCCCAAAATTCCCGACATCCAATCAAAATTTCCCAAGTGGACTAAGTCACCATCTTGGGTGACTTAGTCCCACTTGGCTCAAAAATCAAAATAATTTTAAAATTTTGGCTAGATTTTATGCTCTAACCCTTGAGGTTGGCATGCGATGTGTTATTTTTGGTAAAATTAGTAAAATCAAGTATAAATAAGGGTTTTTCCCATCATTTTACATCTCCTAATCTCCTACAATGTCATAATTTCTTGCACTCATTAAGCATCCAATCTTTCAAGTAGTCAAGCACTCTAAGAACAATCAAGTCATCCATTGGAGCACTTTATTACATATCTTCAAATTCTCATCAACAAGGGTTTGGTAAGTTGATAACATTTGCATGTTGTTTATTTATCATTCTCTTTACATTTCATTTCATTATCTAGGGTTTGATTACCAAAGTGGGGTTTGACCAAGGAAAACCCCTATACTCTAACCCTCAACCATTTTCCCCCCTTTGTATGTGTGTTTGCAGAATTTGTAGGAAAATTTGTCAAAGGATAAAGTGTGGAAAATGTTTCCTCAATCAATCAAAGCTATTCAAGTCAAGCTTGGAGATATTCTACAGGTCATTTTCTAAAGATTTAGATCCAAACCCACATCAGAAAAGCAAACGCAAACCTGAAGCTACAAGATTTTGTCCCAAGATTCCGCAGACCCGAAGCTACAAGATCTTGTCCCAAGATTCCTAAATTTGTAAGAGGATTAAATCACCCCTCCTGGTGATTTAGCCCCACCCCAAAGCCTAAAAAGAGATTTCTACATTTCTAGACACCCATTTGGCAGATTCTTCTTTTAGACAGTTTTCTTGGAACCATGACTAAATCACCCTACTTGGCGACTTAGTCCCACCAGACATAAAAATCATAATTTACAGAACTCCAAAGGTCTTTGCAATCTTCAGTAAACTCTTCATCATATTCCAACTATATCTTTCCAATCCTATTAAGTTATTTCATCATTTAGTTGCATTTTTAGGTGTTTTTTAATATCACAGTGTGTTTTCCATCATTTCACATTTCTTAGGTTTAGCATCATAAAATCATCTCATTTTCAGATTATTGCATTTGTACATCTTATTTAGACATAATAAATTTCATTTACATTAGTATTATGTGTAAACACCCATAGATTTTAACCCTATTCCTTCCCTTTTAGGTGAAAAACCCTAGAAGGGTAAGTGTCAAATAGGGTTTCTAAAATCTTTGTTTACATTTTGGTGAACCTACTTTTTGAATATATTTATTTTTGATTTCAAGTGCATCCTAGGTTTCATTTTAATTTGCATTGCATTAGTTATTGCATTGTTTAAATTGCATTAGTGAAAAGCTTAAATAGCTTGTATTTTTGCATCATTTTCAATTGAAAACAACAAAACTTTTACATTTTCATTCTATAGTTGCATCTGTGCATTTGAAAAACATAAAGTTACATTCAAAATTTCTAAAAAATATTAAAAAAATCATCATTGGGACTAAATTGCCACATTGGGCGACTTAGTCCTTCTGCATATTTTGCATTGTACTTTTAGGCATTTTTTGGGTATTTTCTACATTTCATTTTTACGTATCTGCATCCCTATCACTATTTCTAGAATTACAGAATTATTCATTTTCTTGCATTTAGTTTTCTTCACCCATTTGCATCATGGATTTTTTCTTTAGTATGTTTTTACAATAAGTAAAATCCTTAGTTGACATGTCTAATTGTGCCTTTGGCTATGATCCTAATGACCTTGAGCTTCCTCATGATTGTCCTCCTTGTGATGTTGACCTCATAGGAGAAGACAATGTTAGCATAAATGAGTTCTTTAATGAATGCTTTGATAACCTAGAAGCCAACAAAACATTTTATCCATCCATGAAGACTTGGGACCTCCCTACTGTATCTCCTCCTGATATGTTTGGAATCCTACATCCTGAAACCAATGAAGGACCTAAATTCCCTCCTACAAGTGGACCTAGTTCTTCTTCACAAGAAATTCCACAACTATGCTACTAAAGTCACTAACACCCCTATCAACCTTGAGGATACCTATGGTAAAGGTTTTATTATTTTAAGAAAACAAGGATGTGACATTACAACTAAAGATGAAATCCACCAACTTTTTTGAGAAAGCTCCTACCAAAGAAAACACACAAGCGATAGGATATCAAGCCCCTCCTAACTTAAACATCCTTCTTCCTCATGAAAAACCATTCAATGATACTAATGATAAGGATACAAGGATCCCCATGGATCCTCCTTTTCTTTCTATTCATGAAAAGGGTGAATCTAGTAAACGAAAATGACCTTATAAACTAAAAAAACTCAAGTTTCCTCTCCATCCACCACCTAAATGTGAAAGGAAAATCCAAATGCTTTTAAACAGAGGTCTTATATTATTACCACCTTCCAATAGGTTGGTGATACATCCTAAAGATTCAAATGTACCATATTGCAAATTTCATCGTATTCTTCGACATCACAGTGATGAATGTCGGACATTAAAGGAGATACTGAATAAGTATCACTTTGATGACACCGAGTTTTATCCTATAATACCCTAGTACACCTTTCCATTCCACCACATGCACTAGTTGTAGAATTTTACATTCTCACTATTGCATTTCCTTCCCCACCACCTATCTCAGCTCACTTTTTCCTTTCACTCAGTGGGGGCAAGAGGTCGGTAGCCTTGTCCTAGTAATGCAATTTTCCTTGTCTCCTAGCTATGTTATTCACCTTCCATTTATACCAATTGAGATTGGAAGGTGGATAACTTATCTATTGCGTGACTTACATTTGCATTACTTGTGTCATATTTCTTTCTTTTATGTATGTGTGTATCATGTTCCCTCATAATGTGTGTTTGATGTTCTCTCTCTTTGTACACTTCTATTTGTACCTTCATTCTTCTATATGTAACATATTGCTTTCCACTTTCACTTTTTTTTTTTGTTTTCCTTTTGGGGATGACGCAAATCGTTGAGATGCCCTATGTCTCTTCCATGCCGACCCAAAAGGTCCCTCATTCTTTTTCACTTTCCTTTTCTTTTCTTGTGTTTTCCTTTTGGGGATGACATAAGGAATTGAGACCAAAATGGCTCATTCATGTTGACCCAAAAGTATTTATTTTTCATTTCACCTTTCACTTTTGTTTTGTTTTTTGCTTTTAGGGGATGTCACAAACCGTTGAGATGCCCAATGTCTCTTCCATGTTGACCCAAAAGGTCCCTCATTCTTTTTCGCTTTCCTTTTCTTTTCTTGTGTTTTCCTTTTGGGGATGATGCAAAGCATTGAGACACCCTATGTCTCTTCCATGTTGACCCAAAATGGACTTTATTTTTATTTTGTTTTCTCTCTCTTTGTTTCATTCTTCTCATTCTATGTATTTGGGGAATGATGATAGTTCTGAGCTCTTTAATAAAAAGATTGCAGCAACGAACATACTAACCCCATATCCATAGATCCCTTATGTGTTTGGTGTTTTCACTTTTTGGGGGCAACCCCTCTTTTTCATTTTTCTCATGCATGATGCAACTTTACTTGAAAACATATGACTTGGAATAAGGGCTTTTTGAGTTGGCTCTCATGTCTTCCTTTTCATTACATTTTTCATTTGCTACTTTAAATAAATTGCTCACAGAATGGTTTGTAGCAATTCCTTTAAAGTGGGGGCATACATTGGCATTATTCATTTGCATTTCATACTTAGTGTAGCCTTGTTAATTCATATGTTGTGTTTGTCACTTTGTGGATGACATTGGGTGTAGTGTCCTTCATAAGTGTGATCTATATTAGAATATTACATTCCTCTTAGAGGCCTGATGTGACACACTACATCCCCTAAGTTGTCAATATTATATTATTTGATTAGTCCTCTCTTGGAGACATTAGACACAATTTTCCCTAAGTTATATACCTCACATGAGCTTAACAAGAATCATTTGAATATTTTCTTTTTTCATTTTTACATTTTGCATTTTACATTTTTGGCCACCTTGCATAACATGCCTTGCATGCCTGTGGTACCTTTGCATTTGTTCATGATTTCTAAGCGTACGAAGCTTTTCTTGTCCCATGAAGCACGAACTAACCTTTTCCTTTGTGACACCTTATTAAATTTATTAGGAGGCATAACTTTTATATGGTTAAGCGGGAAGCCCATTCTGACGCATGACTTTCCCCATAGCCACCCTTTTGTTGATCTCTCGCCCCGCAAATGACTAGAAATTCCATGGCCCCAGAGTGAGTATTCTTGGGCTTTCTCACCTGACAGACAACCATAAGTCTTGTCACCCCATAGTGAGAACACATTCCTTCTTTTTCTAAACAAATAGACTAGATCTAATCCATGAGTTGGACAATATGATCAAAGCTTTCTTTCTTCCTTTCTCATCATCATGTGTGTTCCTTTGTGCTTATGATTAGCTTGTTGTGGGATCATGATCATGGGGGTTTGGTCATCCCTTTTTATTATTGATGTCTCATCTTACTAAGAATTAGTGCATTTGAACCTTTCTTGATTGCATGATCAACTACTTTAGTGCGAGTTTGAAGAAAGTTCATCCTCTCACTAAAGTGGGGGCTAAATGTGGACAAGGAAAAAGTAACCCTTCGATACTTTTTCTCATGTTTAGGTCTTCCTAGTGGATTTTGGCTTGATTTTGCCTAGATTTAATGTTATAATATGACATTAGGTCTTGAATATTTAAATCATTAAAACTTATAGGATTTCTTGTAAAGGTGTTGTGAAGTGTTGTAACATATTTCTACACTTTTCTAGACTTTTATAATCATAATTCATCATAATAATTCCTTTTTATTACTTACTAAGTCTTATTTCAAAGTTTTGTGAAGTGTTGTAACCCACTTTCATGCTTTTTTAGATGTGTCTTCATTAATTTAACCCTTTCCCATGTTTAAATGACCCTTTAATACACTTTCCCCCCCCCTTAAGTGTGTTTTTAAGGATATTCCCATTAGAAATTTAATGCCTTGAAATTCCTAACATCCAATCAAAATTTCATAGGTGGACTAAGTCACCACCTTGGGTGACTTAGTCCCACTTGGCTCAAAAATAAAAATAATTTTAAAATCCTAGCAGGATTTTGTCCTCTAACCATTAAGGTCAGCTTGTGATGTGTTATTTTTGAGAAAATTACTAAAATAAAGTATAAATAAGGGTTTTCCCCCTCATTTTACATCTCCTAATCTCCTACAATATCATAATCTCTTGCACTCATTAAGCATTCAATCTTTCAAGTATTCAAGCACTCTAAGCACAATCAAGTCATCCATTAGAGCACTTTATTGCATGTCTTAAGATTTTTATCAATAGGTGTTTGGTAAGTTGATAATAGTTGCATGTTTATTTATCACTCTCTTTACATTTTATTTCATTATCTAGGGTTTGATTACCAAAGTGGGGTTTGACCAAGGAAAACCCCTATACTCTAACCCTCAACCATTTTTCCCCCTTTGCATGTGTGTTTGCAAACTTTGTAGGCAGATTTGTCAAAGGATAAAGGGTGGAAAAGGTTTCTTCAATCAATCAAATCTATTCAAGTAAACATAATCCTAATTCAAGCTTGGAGATATTCTATAGGTCATTTTTTGTAGATTCAAATCTAGAACCACATCAGAAAAGCAAGTGCAAACTTGAAGCTACAAGATCCTATCCCGAGATTCCTAAAATATTTAGGAGGACTAAATCACCCCTCCTGGTGATTTGGTCCCACCCCAAATCCTGAAACATGATTTCTGCATTTCTGGACACCCATTTGGTAGATTCTTGTTTTAGACAGTTTTCTCAAAACCAGGACTAAATCGCCCTACCTAGTGACTCAGTCCCACTAGACTTAAAAAATAGAATTTCTAGAATTCCAAAGGTTTCTTCTATCTTCATTCAACTCTTCATCATATTCTAGGTGCATCTTTCCAATCATGTTAAGTTATTTCATCATTTACTTGCATTTTTTGTTGTTTTTGCATATCGCAGTGTGTTTTCCAAAATTTCACATTTCTTAGGTTTAGCATCATAAAATCATCTCATTTTCAGATTTTTGCTTTTGTACATTTTATTTAGACATAATAAATTTCATTTACATTATTCTTGAGTTTAAACACCCATAAATTTTAACCCTATTCCTTCCCTTTTAGGTGAAAAACCCTAGAAGGGTAAGTGTCCAATAGGGTTCCTAAAATATTAGTTTATAGTTTAAACAAGAGAATATAATTTAAGAGGAAGTCAAATGCTTAGTCATGTGAACTGAGAATAATAATGAAGGTTTCCACAAATATTATAGAAGGAGCACTAGAAGAAAAATCATTGGTTCAAACAAATTTATATACAACAAGAGTTAAAGGAAAATAAGACACTATATTTAGTGACTAATACTTGAAGGGCCCAATAATTTGTGAAGAGGTAGTATTAATGGTCGAGGATTTATATTCTAGTGATATAATTTCTTAAGGAGGTTGATACTTGTTAACACAAAAGGTGTCAAAGCTATCGCATCTATTAAAGGAAGTTTTCCACCATAATTAAGCATATGTAGTAGGTGATTAATTTGGAGGTGCTTGAATAATATTTATCGATTGTGCAAAAGGAGAACTTCAAACTTGAGGACTCTATGTGTCTAGTCTCGGTGACTGTTAAAGGTTGCTAATCTTAATTAATTGTTTCTGTATTATAAATTCATAATGATTAACATATGTAATGATTGCTTTAGAATGCATTTATTCAATTCTAAGTAAACCATTTAATAGAAACAACAATGAATTCAATTTGTTATGAAATTCCTAACTATAATTGTATTAAATCTACTCACAAGTGCTACAATTTATTAATTGGTTTGAAGTTGCTATGCATTGAAAGTTGTAAGTATATTAAGGTTTTCACAAGGAATTGAAAATATTAGATAAATCAAATTATTTAAAAAAATAGTATCAAGTGAAACTTGAAAAATAGCAATACTCTTGATCCAAGGGGTCAAGGTTATTATAGGGGTATCAGAGCTTGGATAATGCCAGTCTTTGGGTTATATTTTATACTTTTTTCTTGTAACCAAGTGATAAGTATAATAGGTTTTTTTTAGGGAACAAAGAAAACAAATTTAGTGGAATCATCCATATTTAGAACATGATACATTATGAACTGCAATAGCAGCAAGGTAGCACCATCGTGAGATTGGAATAGCTAGCAGGATGGGTGATAAGAGAGACAATAATCCACCACATGATGATAAAGAAGAAAGAGTAATTTTGAGAGGTATTGTGGTAGGACAACATCAGGTAACAAATGTTTTATAACAACTTACAACAACCATTCAACAAATGAACATAGGCCCCAAGAGGAACAATCATGAATAAGAAAATGATTGTAGTGTAGTTGGTACACCACATGTGGAGATGACTCATTAACACTATAGATAGACCATTGCAGCCTACTTTATTTCACATTAGCATCACCTTCATACAAGGTTTCCAACTTTTTCTAGATCTCATAAGCAATCTTCAGATCCATCACATTTGTCATCTCAGTATCATTCAAAGCACTCAACAACACTTCCTTAGCCTTGATATTATACTCAACATCCTTGATCTTAGTGGAAGTATTAGGACCATTCTATGGAATAACATATATATTTTTGTAATGCTCCAGTAGGTTTCACCAATGCATCTCGGATGGCACTCAATTCAAGTCTTCCATAAAGAATAATTTGTCCCATCAAATCTAGGACTATCCTTCTTATAAGTTTTCATCCCGGATCACCTCAAGCTATTAAACTTCTTTCAAGGAACCACAAGCTCTAATAACAATTGTTGGCAACTCAAGGGTAGACAACTAAGAGAGGGGGTGAATCAGTTGTCACCAAATTTCAAACTTATTCAACTTATTAATCTTATTCTTAGATCTTATCATTAATCATGAAAGTATAAATGAACACATTAGAGTCACACATAACACCAATATTTTTACGTGGAAACCCTGTTAGGGGAAAAACCATCATGGAGGTCAGTCCACAAGATTATTCCTTGTTAAAAGCATAAGGAATTATGAATGGGGAATGCACATGCATTCAGGCACACTGCTCAAATACAAAATAGGCTTAATGCCCAAAGGAAGATCAATGTCTTACAGAAAGGTTCTAATTAAATCCATTAGACTTTGAACTAAGAAAAGTAGCATCTACTAATGCCTGGTTACAGTTTTGGTTAAGCACATGAACACTTCTTCACTCTTCTTCACTCTTTACTTTTCCTTCAAATGATCTAAAATTTATTCGTACATAGGACTCTTACACTTCACACACACACACACACATATCTTCAAATGATAAAACAATTGCTTAGATTATATATCTGCAACAAGAAATACATTGCTTATAAGTCGGCTCCAAAGAAATAATAAAATGAATATAAACAGTTGGCCCAAATCAATAAAGATTAATCATGTGAATCAACCAAGGTCAGCCACAAAATAGTGAAGACCAAAAATTACATCCTCAAACACAAACCACTTCAATTAATTACTCCTTGAAGATCCACAACACACTTCAACACCTTGTCAGCCAAGAACATGAAAAACATGAAAATGCAAGAGAAAATCTTGGGTCACGAGCACAACGATTAATGTGGACATGCAACATAGATAGAGCATGAACTAGAAACATCCAAAAGCATCATGAAACATTAGAGAAGCATCCACAACAACTTAACTTACTGGAATCACATGATCTTCATTCAGGAACTCAAACTGAAGTAAAATAAAAACTGTTAGAATACAAATCTTCATAACTTGATCAAATCTTCACATGGACCTATGAAACTTGACGTGAATAAACTAGATATAATTAACAAGAAACCCTTTATTCCACAACCTCTAAACAACAATGTATTGATCACACTGACAGAAATAACTTCACTTCACCACTAACAACCTATAGCACTTCTTATTACAATTTTCTCAATATCCTTGACATATATAGCTTCTAATGAAACAATGCTAATAGTGTTGACATTAATGACAACCACATATCAGCAACACAACTCAACATCCAACAGGGACAACAAAAATATAGTAGAAGAACCAAGAAATAATGAAGACAAAGGAAACAACACAATGAATTCAAGCAAGTGTTGAGACAACTTACTCTACCTAATTTTTATGGTAGTGAGAAGACTAGTGCATGAGCTTGGATTCATAAGCTAGATACATTTATAACTTTTTAACTCATGAAGGAGGAAAAAGTGATTAAGTTTGCAACCATGGATCTTGAGGGTATAGCATATGATTGGTAGCATCATGGATTTGTGATGCATAATCATGCACTGATATACTCCTATGAAGAATTCAACAACAATCTCATTTCTCAGTTTGATAGGAAGGACATGGAAGCCTATTATAGAGACGTAACCTAAATCAAACAAGTGGTGCATGTTGATTCATACATCAACAAATTTTTAGAGGTTTATCTTATGGTCCTTGATATGACAAAAAAGAGTGGTTATATTATTTGTAGTGGGATTGAATGTAGGTTGAGGGGTTTGGTTAAGGCTTTCAAGCCTAGCACTTTGAAAGAGGCTATTCAGCTCTCCCTTAATATTGATAGATCTCCACACATAGGTCAGCCCAAAAAGAAGAATTTCAAGGATAATAAATCAAAACACAAGCAAGCCAGGAGAACATCCAATTAGCTTAGGCCTATGCAACCTATGAAGGATTTTTAAACAAGGAATAAACTATGTAGGAAGAAGTTATGCTTCACTTGCAAGGAACCATTGGAACTAGGTCACAAGTTCCTTGGGAAAGGAAAGAGAAATTACATAGATGTCTCTTCCAATATTGATGAGGAGGTTGTAGACACAACTTTAGATAGTGGTCATGAGAGGTAACCACACAATGATACTAATGCAGGAGATATTATTCATGGTACTATTACTACATAATCAGGAGTTCTTAAGTATCATCCTTTTCGAATGAGAGGAGTCCTTAAGGGATAAAGAGTCACTTGTTTGATTGATAGTGGAGCTAATGATTTCATTGACAAAATTTTGGTTGTGAAGAGGGGATTCGAGGCTGAGGATTTTTTAGGATTTAGTGTTATGATGGATGATGGATTTAAATTGAGATGTACTAAGAAGGTTCCTCAGTTGAGCATGCAGTTGAATGACTCTATGGTTATTGATGATTTCTATATGGTTGGGATTGGAAATTCCAATATTGGTTTTTGGAATCTAAGAGTTACAATTGTTGGATGATATGGTTGTGTTGATGATATATGGTTGTTGAATTGATGTCAACACTATTAGAATTTGATGTATTGAAGGCTATATATGTCAAGGATATTGAGAAAATTGTTAAATAAAATGTTGCAGGTCGCTAGTGGAACAATGAAGGTCATGAAGGTGTCTTTCCAAGTACATTGAATATCAATTGTTGTGGACAAAAGGCTTTATTTCTCAGAGTATCTAGTTTATCCACTTGAAGTTTCAGAGGTCCATGTGAAGTTTTGATTGTGTTATGAACTGTTGTGTTCTGACAATTTTTTGGTGGTTTCAATTAGTATTCCTGAGTGAAGCTGATATGATTCTAGTAATTTCAGTTATTATGGATGTTTCTATGTTGGTTCTTGTTGCTTGTGGATGTTTCTAGATCATTATCTATCTTTTTTGCATGTCCGTATTGATCGGTGTGTTCGTGGTTGAATATTGTTCTCATATCTGTTCAAGTTTTCATGTTCTTGGCCGATATAATGGTTGTAGTGTATTGTAGATCCTTGGAGATTAAAATTTTAATGTTTGGCATGCTTGAGGATGTTGTTTTGGGCCACAACATTATATTTTCTGATGGTTTTTTATTCACATTGAAAAGTTATTTGTAAATTTGGGCCGACATTGCATATATGTATTATATTTTCATGTCTTTTGGCCAATGAAGTTGTTGATGAAATTCATGTTGTAGATATATAAGAGCAATTTTTTGTTTGAATTGAAAGGTGCTCGGTGTGATCCTGTGTGTATGTGTGAGTATCATTTGATTACATAGCAGAGTGTGGAGAAATTTGAGCAAAGTGTAGAGAAGTTTGAGTGAAGTGTGAAGGAGTATTTATGTGCTTAATCAAAACTATCATCAAGCTTTTGGAGAAGCTATTTTCTTAGTTCATACCTTGCAAATCTAATATGTATTTCTCTTTCTTGGGCAGTGAGCCCTCTTGTATTTGAGCAGTGAGCTTTAGGTAGTGTGCCTAAATGCATGTGCATTCCTATTATTATTATTATACTTTTAACAAGGTATAATCTTTTGGAATAAGATCCACCATGGTTTTCCCATAATAGGGTTTCCACATAAAAAATCTTGGTGTTCTTTATGTTTCTGATGTGCTAATTATTTATGGTCTATTGTTCATGCATCAGATCTGAAATTGGGTTAAGTTAAGTTTGAGTTAAGATTGAAAAATTTAAATAATCTGTGACAACTGATTCACCCCCCCTCTCAGTTATGTGTCCTTGTTTTTCTGACAATTGGTATCAGAGCAAGTTCCTCCAAAGAAGCTTAAAAGCTTGAGGTGATCTGTGATGGCATCATATAAGAAGGACAAGATTTTATGGAACAAACTACTCACTATGGAAAACCAAAATGGAATGTCATTTGAGATGTTTAGGTGAACACTTCTGGAAGATTACAAAGAAAAAATATACTATTCCTCAGAATGGTCCTTCCACTCCTAATGGGATTAAAGATGCTAAGAATAATATCAGGGCTATGGAAGCCTTGCTAAGTGCTTTGACAGATTCAAAAATGAAAAATGTGATAGGTCTAAAGAAAAATCATGAGATGTGAATGAAGTTGGAGACTTTGTATGAAGGTGGTGTACATGTGAAGGTCTCTAAGCTATAGAGTTTGAAAGGCAAGTATGAAAATTTGAAGATGGGTGAAGATGAAAATATTTCTTCCTTTATGCAAAGATTAAATGAAATTGTGATGGGTATTAGATGTGTTGGTGGTACCTTGGATGAATAGGAAATTGTAGCTAAAGTGCTTAGATCATTGCCTCCTTCCTCCAAATCAAAAGCTCATGCTATTGAATAATTCATATCAGTAACAAATGTGACAAGGGATATGCTAATTGGTAAACTTGCTTCCTTTGAATTAAGTGGATTTGGTGATTCTGCCCGTAAGACTGAATCTAAATTTAAGGCTTCTGTATCTAGAAGAAACATACAAAGATATGATCCAGGAGAAATTTATAGAAATACATTCACATACAAGGAAGAGATGAAACAAATTGAAGAAGAAAAAAGAGAGGTTGCAGAGATGGAAGCACTGATTGTGAAGAAGAAGGCAGAGGACAAGGTATGTATAAAGGAAATCTTCCTATTAAATGTTTCTCTTATAGTAAAATAGGTCATTTTTCTTCAAGGTGTCCTGAAAGAGTTCCCAGGTCTAAGCCCTACAAACCTAGATTTCAAAAGAAGTGTTATTTTTCTGAAGAAGGTGTGACTAATGAAGAATCTGATAAAGAAAATAGAAATGAAGATGAATGGGTTTTCATTGCTACCATTGAAAATGGTCTGGTGGCTATTGAATCTACTAAAGTTGAGAAAGCTCTTGTAGCACAAATTTAAGAGAAGGATGAGTGGGTTATTGATAGCGGATGTTCACATCATATGACTGGTGATAAAGGCAAAATTTTAAGTCTAGAGATGTATGACGGTGAGGTTGTAAGATTTAGAGATAACGATGTTGGTGTGTTTCATGGCAAAGGATCTATTTGTCTTGGTGGTAAACATAACACTAATGATTCCTTTATGTTGAAGGCTTAAAGCACATTTTTTTGAGTGTTGGACAGATGGTGGACAATGGCTATGATCTTCAGTTCAAAGATGGAAGATGCAGGATACTTGGAAGCTCTGGAAATATGATTGCTTCAGGTACAAAAATAAGAGGTAATATTTTTCACCTGAGTGCTGCTAAAGTAAGTTTTTTAATTTCTTAAGTAGATGAAATCTGGTTATGGCATAGAAGGTTGTGTCATGTGAATTTTTAAAAAAAATTCAAGGTAAGTTCCATTCATGCAATAAGAGGTCTACCTAAGCTAGTGAAACCTGCTAACACAATATGCAAGGAATGTTAGATGGGTAAACAGACTAGAGTCTCTTTCCAGAGTAAAAATCATCATTCTAAAGGAGTACTAGAGCTGGTGCATATTGATCTATGTGGTCCCTCCAGAATTAGAAGTCTACAAGGAGAAAGGTATTTTATGATGCTTATTGATGATTACTCTAGGATGATATGGGCCGCTTTCTTAAGAGAAAAATGTGGAGCATTAGAGAAGTTCAAAAGTTTCAAAGCTATGGTAGAAAATGAGAAAGGTCTAAATATTAAATTCCTAAGGTCAAATGGAGGTGGTGAGCTCACCTCCAGGGAGTTCGATTATTTCTGTGAGGAACATGGAATCAAGAGATAGTTTTTTGCTCCCTAAACCCCTCAATGGAATTGAGTTGTAGAGAGAAAGAATAGAACAATTCTGGATGCTACTAGAATAATGATGATTTAAGGAAATGTGCTTCATATGTATTGTAGAGAAGTTGTAAACACTGCTATGTATTCTTTAAATCAGGTAAATGTTAATGGTATTTCTGGTAAGACTCCTTTTGAGCTATGGTTTGGTTATAAGCCTACTATTAAATATTTCAAGATCTTTGGAAGCAAGTGCTACATTAAGAGAGATGAGGACATAGGAGAGTTTGATGCAAGGAGAGATGAAGAAATATTTCTAGGTTACTCTACCAAGAGCAAGGCTTACCGATGCTATAACAAAAGATTAAGAAAAATGGTTGAAAGTGAAAATGTTAGAGTTGATGAGGACTCTAATAGATCATCCAGATACTGTGGATATGATTCAAATGACTAGCAAGACAATACAAACCAAGGGAAGAATGCTTAGACACAGAATTAACTTCAAATTATTCTGGTAAATCAAGAAATTCAAGAAGAAAAGACAAGTGCAACTATAGAAGAAAGAACAGAAGAACCAGAAGTGTGAGTGAATCCTAAAACTCTGAGGTATGTAAGATTGAATCATTTTGAAAATCAAATTATAAGAGACAAGAATAAAGGTGTGCAAACCAGAAGAAGGATTGCAAAAGAGTATTTCCTAATTTCCAAGATTGAGCCTAAAAATTCCAATGACGCTTGCAATGATGAACATTAGATGGAAGCTATGAAGGAAGAACTGATGCAGATTGAAAAGAATGATGCATGGATTCTTGTTCACAGACCTAAAGACAAAAATGGGATTGGTACTAAATGGGTCTTTCAGAATAAGCTAAATGAACAAGGTGAAGTGATCCAGAATAAAGAAAAATTGGTATGTAAAGGGTATTCACAAATGGAAGGTATGGATTTTGAAGAAACCTTTTCCCCTGTTTCCAGAATTGAAGCTGTAAGATTATTTCTTGTGTATGTTGCATATAAGAACTATAAAGTCTATCAAATGGATGTGAATTCAGCTTTTCTGAATGGTGAGTTAGAAGAAGTAGTACATGTTGAACAACCAGATGGATTTCAACTGACTGACAAGGAAGACATGGTTTCTCAATTGAAGAAAGTGCTATATGGACTCAAGAAAGCCCCTAGAGCCTGGTATGCTAGACTAGATAAATACTTACTAAAGCTTGGAATTAATAAAGGTACTACTGACAACAACTTGTATTTTAAGTTGGATCATGATAAAGAGTTGGTAATTGAAGTCTTTGTTGATGACATTATTTTTGGAGGAGATGATGATTTACGTATGAAGTTTGCTAATGAAATGAAAAGTGAATTTGAAATGAGTATGATTGGTGAGATGAAGTTCTTTATGGGATTGCAAGCCACTAAAAAAAAAATGGGATTTTCATATCTTAGTCCAAATATGTGAGAGCGCTACTAAAGAAGTTTGGAATGGAAGACTCAAAGCCTATTGGTACACCCATGGTAATTGGATGCAAGTTAACATAGAATGATGATTCTCCTAAGGAAAATCAAACAAGATATAGGTCAATGATTAGTGGATTGCTCTACTTGACTCAAACCAGAATAGACATCATGAATGTTGTATGTATGGTTGCTAGATTTCAGGCTGATCCAAAAGAATCTCATGTGACTGTTGTAAAGAGAATTTTCAAATATTTAAAAGGAATAGTTGATTTTGGGATTTGGTATCCTAAAGATGATGATCTTACTTTGAGTGCATTTACTAATGTGAACTGGGTAGGAGATGTCGATGATAGGAAAAGTAATAATGGTGGCACTTTCTTCCTAGGGAAGAAGCTGGTGTCTTGGTTGAGCAAAAATTAGAATTCCATCTCCCTATCTACTGCTGAGGTAGAGTATATTGCTGCTACAAATAATTGTACTCAAGTGATATGGATGAAATAGATGTTGAAAGATATTAGAGTAGTATATGATGAACCTATTTCAATATATTGTGACAACTCAAGTGCAATAAACATATCAAAGAATCTGGTGCTACACTCTAAGACCAAGCATATATCAATCAAGTTTCATTTCCCAAGGGAAAATGTGAATGAGAGAGAAGTCAGATTGGAGTATGTGCCTACCAAAGAATAGGTTGCAGAAATTTTCACCAAGTCATCGCCAAAGGATACTTTTGAGTATCTCAGAGGAATGCTAGGGGTGATTACCCCTCCTAATATGAACTAGAGATGCATTTACTTGCATCAATTTATATGCTTCAAAGCTATATTCTTATCTGAATTGATGTTTCTGTGGCTGCTACTCAAGGGGAGTAGTTATATGTGCAGATATGTGGTTCGGAGCCTGTATGTGGGAAGATAATGTTTATATTTTCCATTAATGTAAAACGGGAAGAAGAGTCAGAATCTAAGGGGGAGTAAGTGTTGATTGAGAGTTACGTTGATGGTGTTTTTCACATCATGTGTTTCCATCAATGACAAAGGGGGAGATTTTTGGATGATGCGTTTGTGTTGCTGATATGTGGTTGTCATTGATGTCAACACTATTAGCATTTGATGTATTGAAGGTTGTATATGTCAAGGATATGGAGAAAATTGTTAAAGAAAATGTTGCAGGTTACCAGTGGAACAGTGAAGGTCATGAAGGTGTCTTTCTCAGTATGTTGAAGATTAGTTCTTGTGGAATAAAGGGTTTATTTCTAAGAGTATCTATTTGATCCACTAGAAGTTTTAGATGTCCATGTGAAGTTTTGATCGTGTTATGAATAGTTGTGTTCTGATAGTTTTTATTTCGTTTTAGTTAGTATTCCTGAGTCGAGATGATATGATTCTAGTAATTTAAGTTGTGTATGTTTCTATGTTGGTTCTTGTTGCTTGTGGATGTTTCTAGATCATTCTCTATCTTTTTTGCATGTCCCCATTAATCAATGTGTTCTTGGCTGAATATTTTTCTCATATGTGTTTGGGTTTTCATGTTCTTGGCCAACATAATGGTTGTAGCATGTTGTGGATCCTTGGAGATTAAATTTTGAATGTTTGGAATGCTTAAGGATGTTGTTTTGGGCCACAAAATTATATTGGTTGATGGTGTTTAATTTTCATTAAAAATTTATTTGTAAATTTGGGCCGACATTGCATATATGTTTTATATTTTCATATGTCTTTTGGCCAACGAAGTTGTTGATGAAATTCATGTTGCGGATATATAAGAGTAGTTGTTTGTTCAAATTGAAAGGTTCTCGGTGTGCTCTTGTGGGTGTATGTGTGAATATCATTTGATTGCACAACATAGTGTGAAGAAGCTTGAGCAGAGTGTGAAGAAGTTTGAGCGAAGTGTGAAGGAGTATTTCTATGCTTAATTAGAACTGTCATTAGGCTTTTGGAGAAGCTATTTTATCAGTTCATACCCTGTAGATCTAATCCATATTTCTCTTTCTTGGGCAGTGAGCCCTCTTGTATTTGAGTAGTGAGATCTAGGTAGTGTACCTAAATGCATGTGCATTCCTATTATTATTCTTATACTTTTAATAGGGTATAATCTTGTCGACTAGCATGCATCGTGGTTTTCCCCTAATAGGGTTTCCACGTAAAAAAATCTTGGTGTTCTCTGTGTTTCTAATGTGTTGATTGTTTATGGTCTATTGTTCATGCATCAGATCTGAAATTGGGTTAAGATTTAGTTAAGATTGAAAATTTTAAATAATATGTGACAATTGATTCACCCCCCCTCTCACTTGTCTATCCTTGTGTTTCCAACAACAATCACTTGGGAGATATATCTAGGATTTTGAGTGGATGGAGCTAGAGTTCATATTAGATGGGAAGAAGATTGTATTGAGATCTTTGGTAGATGGTGCTCCAAGGGTAGCATTAGCAAAGAGGATGGAGGTATTTTCTGTATAGGATGAGGGAGATGGTTTTACATGCTGCATGATGTTTTCACTTCTCATCATGAGTCATAAACCTTATGAGTATTTTGGGAACATGATAATAAAAGTAGCGCAATGGTCATAAACAAAGACTAAGGTATGTGATAGTGAGTTTCCTAATTGCATGTTGAGAATAAATGTACTTTTATCTAGCGGAGATAAGGAGATGTTATTTCTAGATCTCTTGCAACATAGTGTTTTAGATAGTAGACTTTATATATTTTTCAGATTGATATGGGATCCTAGAAATTGGTGTTGGGAATTCAGGTATTGATTGCTTGGGATAAGCAATCTCTAGGAAAGGAGGACTATAATGTCCCCATTTTTTGAGTAATTACAAATATTGATATTTAACTTATTTTATTCCCATAAGCTAAATAATGGAGTTATAAGAGAATAATAAGTAAATGAATTATTTTAAAGTTGTTTATTTTAAATAAATATCAAAAGGATAAATTTATTTTAATTAATTTAATTAAAGTGTCAAATAAAAAATAATAAAATATTATAAGTCACTTTATAAAATGTTATAAATTCACTTTATTTATTAAAGTGCTCTTCTTGAAGTTGGAGGTGGTTACATTTGGATTATTGTAGAAGACTCAGCTGAGCCTTTAAAAGTAGATAAGAGCAATGCATTTGGGAATCCATTATTGACTTAATATTTTTCTATCCATTATTGTAAAAGCTTGAATTATAGGTTCAACTAATTCTTTAAGTATGAAAAACCCTTGAAAATGTTTGGAGTATTGGATGAAAACCCAATTCCTTTGGATGGTCTACTTCAGGATTCACATTGGGCTTAATTGATCAATTTTAGAGCTTCAAGGAATATTTGTTGAAGAGAGCATTTAGAGAAATTTTTTGAGTCTTCTTTAAAGACAAAATTTAGAATATATTTTTGATATCATTTATAGACTAAATCAAGTGAAACTCTTTTCTATTTTATGGTAGGCATTTCAATCTATGTTTGTAGGATTAAAAAGCTACTCGTTGCAAGGGAATTTCAGAGTAATCAATGGTTTTTGAATAATTTATTAGTGTGATTCAATAGAAGATCTCTAATTATATTTATTCCAAGAGGCATAACCCTACAATGGTTTATATATAATTTCATTCATACCTCATTAGCACTTATTCATATAATACAAAGTAAACAAACAAATTGATAAGTCAAAGAATTGGTATATGTGCTCAGATTGGAAATAAGTGTAAATGGTGTCAACCCTCCAATACCATGATTTTGGAAGTATTATCATAGGTTACAAACTAATTAAAAGAGGAGCACTATAATAAGGAGATCTTATTGAAACATTGGAGACATTCTAATAAACGTGGCATATAAGAATAATTATTGTAGATTTGAATTCATCTCAATAAAGACAAAATACACCAACCTCCATATATTCATAGAAAGAGGATGAGATTAATATAATTGTTTCCAATAAAAGGGAAATAATGGTCATAAATATTGGAATCCATATATTTCCTAATTTGTCAATCTTTAGACAAGGGAATATTCTTTAAGAGGATGTCAAATGCTTAGCCACTTGAACTAATACTTGAAGTTTAGACATTTTTTTTTTTATATTGAAACAATGTGATTTACAAAGAATAAAAGCTACCAATTGGTAGCAAGGAGAAATAAAACTATCACAAGTAACTAAGAAACACTAACAAACCATAAGAAAAACTCAGCCAACAAAGCTATCATAAGTAGCACTAACAAACCAACTGAGAGAAATCATTTCATATACTATATAACTTTACATTGAAAAAACTTGCTATCGGACTGGAACTGTAGAACTTGATCTTTGAATTTTGAAGAGGTAGTATTAATAGTGGAGGATTTATATGCCAATGATATAATTTCTTAAGGAGGCTAATACTTGTTAACATTAAACTCATAGAGCTATCACAACTATCAACCATTGCAATAGGTGATTAATTTGGAGGCGCAAGAATAATATTTATATATTGTGTAAAAGGAGAACTTCAAACATGAGGACTCTATGTGTCTAGTCGGTCAATGTTAAAGGTCAACAATCTTAATTAATTGTGCTTGTATTCTAAATTCATAATTATTAACCAATGTAATGATTTCTTCATAATGCCTTTATTTAGTTCTGGGTAAACCATTTGATATAAATATAAAGGAATTTGATCTATTATGTAATTCCTATATATAATTATATTAAATCTAAGCAAGTGTTGAAATGCATGATATTGGTTTGAAGTTGCTATGCATTTAAATTTTTGTAAGTATATTGAGGTTTTCACAAGGAATTGAAAATATTAGATAAATCAAATTAGTTTAACAAATAGTATTGTCAAACTTGAAAATCACAATAATCTTGATCCAAGGGGTCAAAGTTATTATAGTGGTATTAGAGTTTGGATCCTTCCAACCTTTGGGTTATATTTCAGACTTGTTTCATGCAACCAAGTGACATGTATAACAAGTATATTGATGGGGAGAAAATAAAACAAATTCATTGGACTCATGCATATCCAGAACATGATATATTATCAGTTGTAATAGCTGCAAGGCAACACCATAGTGAGATTAGATTAGCTAGCTAGATGGGTAATAGGAGAGACAACATTCCACCACATGATAATAGAGAAGCAAGATAAAATTTGAGAGGTATTTCTATAGGACAACATCAGGTAACAAATGTTTTAAAATAACTTACAAAAACTATTCAAAAAATGAACATAGGACCTTGGAGGGACAATCATGAACAAGCAGATGATGGAAATGTAGTTTGTACACCACATGTGGAGAGAACTCATGGATGCACTATAGATAGACCAGTGGAGCCTATTTTCTTTCCCAAAAATGAAGTAGAAGAGGGGATTGTTGGTGTGGATGACAATGCAACATTAGCAAATAATGTCATGACTATGCATGATGAGTGGAATACACTTCCCAAAAATTTCAAGGAATTTTTACCCTTCCCTTAGTATATGGGACAATGAATATATAATAGAAAATATAGGCAAGAAAAAATACCAAGGCAACAACACAAGAAATTCATGCAAGCATTAAGCAAGCTTACTCTACCTAACTTTGATAGCAGCGGGAAGAATAGTGCATGAGCTTGGATTCACAAGCTAGATACATTTCTAACTCTTAAGCCCATGAAGGATGATAGAGAGTTTAAGTTTTCAACCTTGCATCTTGAGGGTATATTATACAATTGGTGGTATCATGGATTGGTGACACTGAATCATGCATTGATAGACTCTTATGAAGAATTTAACAATAAGCTCATTGCTTGGTTTGATAGGAAGGATGTTAGGGTCTATTATAGAGAGCTAGCCCAAATGAAATAAGTGAGGCATGTTGATTCATACATCAAAATTTTTTAGGAGGTTCTTGAACATAAGGTCTCTGATATGACAAAAAAGAGAGGGATCATATTATTTGTAGAGGGATTGAATGACAGGTCAAGGGGTTTGGTTAAGGATTTCAAGCATAGGAATTTGTAGGAGGCTATTTAGCTAGCTCTTGATCTTGATACATCTCCATCCACAAGTCAGCCCCAAAAGAATAATTTCAAGGATAATAAATCAAAACACAACCTACACTTTTATGACTATCCCAATTTGATAATGACTATTATATGGATTAGGGTAGTTGCAAAATATTGAAATTATCAAACTTATGGGTGCCCAAATAGGAAAAATAAAAAGGAAAACCTAGATATACATTTTTGGGTATACAAATAAGACAAAAAAAGGTGAATTATTAATTAAAATTCTTGCATCAGTTACATAGTGTTGTGTAGTCTCACAACACGTCCCACTTTTCCCCTTTGGAAAAATGTGGACCCCCCTTTTCTCTTTTCTCTGCCCTTTTTTCTTTGTTGTTTTTTGCTTGCATCAACATTGTTTTGATGCTTGGATGGTTGCTGGTTTTCCTCTCTCATTTTCACAAGTGGCCTCTTTGTATTATGTAATTTTTGTTTTCTTGGTCTTTTGGAATTTTAGTATGCTCTTAATTTGTATTCTGCTATCAGAAACCAGAATCCTAGAATCCTACGTTGAGCCAAAAGAGTTTGTATCTTCAAAAGATTCTAGCTCCACCTGATTTTTCATTGATCAAATTTTATAAACCCAATAATCTTCCCTTTTACCGAAATCCAGTGCTTTATTGTTTCTTTGATGTGAAAGTCAAAAACTAGAAAGTCTGCTTTGAAATTTTGTTAAGTTTATCTTTCAAGTTTCCGTTTTCGGTCTTTCTCTTGTTCTGGTTTTTTCTTTCTTTTTCCCAAAAAGTATTTCTTAGATCCTGGTGTTGTTTGATCCTAACAAAAGCATTATCAAAAGCCTCAACCCCAGTGGTCATCATTAATCACATATCTTTAATTATGGATACCTTGTAAATAATTAGTGTGACATATAATTGCCACGTATAATCACCGCACTGTCTTTGTTCTCAAATAGCAAGCAAACATAGAAATCAAGGTGTTCATGATTTGAACCATAATCCGTAATGATTACACCTTTATTCTAGGAATTACTGTGAAATAAAAGGTAATTAATGAAGGTGGCGAACTACCTATGTACTTGGCACCACCTTGAGCATGCAATTGCTTTTACAACACTTCGCTTTGCATCATATTGCAAATTTACTAAAAACATTGAATTCACAAAGCGGCATTAGCGTGCAAAGAGAGGTAAAATTTTGAGAAACTAAGTTGCAGCTACCAAGGGTTTTGAAGTTGTATTCTAAAGAATAACCATTTTTAGCCAAAACTAGGTATGTTCCGAATAACTGATACATTGATAAGACTTTCTCAAGCTAGAAAATTTTGATGATGGTATTTTCTCATTCTAAAATTTGAATGTTAATTTTTCTCTCAGTTGTTAAATTTAATCAAAGAATGAATTGAAAATTTTATGAAATGTAAGTTTTGGTTAAATTTAACCCTAACTCACACACATAGACAAATATTCTAAAAATTATAGAGCACATTATATTCAAAATGAGCACTTCTGATGCAAGAGCAGAAGATGAATTCAAGTACTACAATTCACAAGTAGTACACATTAATGTAGTGGTTACAGATACCCACATGGGATGGTATTCTGACATTGAAATACATTCACGACTGTTGCAAGAAAATGCTACCCAATGCATCAAAAATGTCATATCCAGTGGGTTACTTCCTACAGGAGGGTTCTCACCAGCAATGAAAGCTCTAGAATTAGTTATGTAGTGCATAAACTATTATAATTCAACCAAAAGGATTGTTGAAAAAGAGGGAAGAACTTATGCAAACTTGTCTCAAAAAGGAATTATGTGTACATTCGGTCTCCCCTCCTACACATGGATGTTTAATGTCGACCTGAAATCCAAGGCCAAGACATATCAGAGCGTTGAAGAACATAATAGAGAAATTATGATCACCTAATGGTACCAACAACCAATCACACCATAGGCCAAGGTAATTCAGAGGTCTATGGTTAAACAAGAAATAAAAGAAATAATAACTTTGTTGAGCTGAGTAGCTGGTTTGAGAGATGCGAGCAAATTCAAACCCTGGATATTTGTGATAATATCCCAAATGATAGAAGGTCCCATAGAGTTAAATTGGGGAAAATTGATAAGTGACAGGCTACATGAACTAATTACTACATTCCCCAAAACTAGATGCTTCTACATGTCATCATATGTTATTTACTCATGTGCTATGAGAGCTAGTAAACAAGGATTAAAATAGATTGCTACTCTAGGCACACAAGTTGGCAATAGTTTGATATATGCACATTTAACCCAAATAATTGTTCACAGAAATAAATGTGATTGTAGAAAAGATAATGATTTGTTCTCCATGAAACTGGTCAGAACAATGGAAGGTGATAAATCTAAGAGACTATCCTTGCAAGAAAAAAGTGCCATTCATCCTATGGGAGGCTAGTGAATATAGTTCCCAACTTACTTCTACCCTATAGATAAAATAGTTTAATTGGAATTCGTGAGACAGTTAAAACCATCTCAAGCTCTTTATAGCCATGCTCGCAAAAAGGCCTATATTAAATTTCCCATCACAATAGGAAATTATAAGTGCAGTGCAGTTAAAGTAAATAATTTATGTGCGGAGGAACTAAGGACCTACCATTTTGAAGAATTTCCACTCTAGAGAGTGTACTATGATATTGAATGAAATATTGCTAAAAATATAGCCAGTTTTCATGCTCATTTGCCTCATTTAGAAGAGTATTGGCTTAATTGTGAAGCGAGCACATGGTCAGAAGGAAAAAGTATGAAACAATGACTCTAGGGTTTTCTTGAATTCTCAAAATCTATGACATCCCAGACCAATTTGAAGAAGATGATGGTCAGGTGTTGAATCAGTTTTACAATGATGACAAGGTATATGATAAACCCATTCTAGACCCAGGTGTTGATGATGAAGACATGACATCAATTGATGATTTTACTAGGCCAATCCTAAGGTATACTTAACACTAGATTAATTATTTTTTCAAAAGTTTAAGAGAAAGAGGAATTGAGCCCATCTACTAAGAAGATAAAAGAAGAAAACAAAGAGATGAAATTGCTTTTGAAAGTGGAGAGCCTACCAAGAAGAAAAGAAAGACTAGTAAGGTTACTCCACATATTAGAATTGAAGAAAGAACCCCTGAAGCAATAAGATAGGAAGTTCCCATAAAATTATCAGTAAAACAGAAAGATGTAGAGACAAGTAAAGATAAATCAAAAGCAAGACCTAAAGGTGCATCTTCTTCTACAGCTAGACCTAGAACCAGAATAACTATTGATGAAGGAATAGGAGTAACATGGAACATTGGTACACAAACTAGGTCTACATCTCAATGAGATGCATCATTATTCACTTCTCCCCCTTCAGTTAATATGGCTAGTATGAAGCAAGCATTGGCCGAGACTCCTATGGATTTACAAGAAATTTTTGAGGAAGATGAAGCCAAAATTAATGAACAAGTAGATAGATGGGGTGCTATGTGGGAAAAAGTATAGGAAAATAAATCCAAGGACAAGCCTATGGTACTCCTAGTGATAGAATAAATTCCGGATATGAGCTCTAATCCCATAAATATTCAAGAAGAATAATTTATTCAAGGAATGCTCGAATTAGAGGCAAGAAATCCTAGCGTGCTTGAAATGGAAACATGGGAAAATGGAGAGAAAAATCCTATTTATGAGAGAGTTGTTGAAGATACTCTTGATTCCCATTGTTCTTTTGATAATGTGAAAAATGTTACTGAACACTCATAGGTCTTTGAAGAATTAGATAAAGGCCATGCTAAAAATGAAATTGAAACTAAAATTCCAGAAGAAGAAGTGACACAGTTCACAAGAGATGGAACTGAAAATGAAAAGAATCCTAGTGTTACGGTATATGAAGAAGATAATGTTCAGAGAGATGAATTACAAAATATTGATAGACAAGAAAATATAAGTCTCCAAATAGAGGAGGTAGTGCCAAATCCTATCAATCCCGAATCTATGCCAGATATTGCTAAAGAAATTCCCATTTCAAAAAATATGGCAAGTCAAAGAGATGAAATTCCTAAATCAAGTAATAGACAAAGACAAGAAAGAGTTATAGAGGTATAGTAGGATGATGATACACCTGATTGGTTAATCATTGAATTAGCTTCTCCAATGGAAGTAGAAATATTACCTTTGAATCTCAAAAAATTTATACAGGAAGTAAGTACTCCTAAACCTAGGCACAAAGCAAAAGCAAAGAATGTCATATAGAGAAATGAAAATGGCAATAGAACTATATAGATTGCTACTCCAACAAATGAGAAAGATAGACATGAGATAGTTCCTAAGGATTATAAAATCACAAGTATTAATCTTGGATACTCATCTTGGCAGCAAGAACTAGAAGAAATAAAAGTAAATTTAAATGCTACTATTGTCAGAGTACAAAAATATAAACAAAAGAAAAGATAATTGAAAGAACAAGGTGCTACCTTGGAACATTTTATTAAGTCACTAAATTTATCTGGTCAAGAACAAGCTGAATTGACCAAACATCCAATGCTAATGTCACAAGAGCAAGTAGATGCCATTGTTGCAATTCATCATAGAATGAATATGTTTGAAGAATGGATTGAATATTGGATAAAGAAGGGAGATGGATTTATTACAAAATTAATAAGAAAGTACAAGGAAGCATACCATTGTTCAGAGAAATCAAAAAGATTTGAAGATGAAGGAAATTATCATATAGACAAATATATAAGAGTTAGTACAAAATAATATAATATTAGAACTTGAAATTTCATTGCCAGGAAATTGGAGTAAACAGTGAAAATGGGAGGGTGACATGTTAGTGCAATGTATTGAAGGATTTGAAAGAGTCATCGTCGAGTGCAGAGGATTGATCAGAGAAAATCAAGAATTTATTGAAATATTGACACATCAAGGCTTTGATCCCCAAACATTAGGGTAGGATGGGAAGGAAGCTAAAGCCTTCAAGGAATGGATAGAAAGGATACAAAGAGATCCTATTCAATTTTTGATGAGGGAGGTCATCAATGATATAATACAATGCATAAACGTTATAAACAAATATGAAGTAGACAAAGCACAAAAAAATGATGTCATACTTCAAGTAACTAAGAATATACCAGACTCAAGATTACTTGGAGAGCAATATGAAGGATTTAAAAAGAATGCATACATCAAATATTAAGAGCTTTCCGAGAGTACCAATCAAAGAAGGAAGAATTCTAGAACCAGAGCCATTAGCAAACATGAAAAGAATTGGATACTAGATACTAGAAATATAATGGAGTTTATTTTTTGTTTTAATCTATAGGTTGATCTCGGTCCCGATAGGTGTTTCTCATTCCAGTATTTTGAAAAGAAGTTGGTAGCCTTGATGGAGATAAAGTGTTCATACTGAAGTATGAAGAAAAGTGTTGTTGTGGACAAAGTCAAAGCTTTGAATTACTCTAGAATGTTCTTGATGATAGTTGGCACATGCCACGTGACACATTTTAATTTGTTGTTTTTTATTCTCTAAGAAACTTTTAAGTTGAACTTCTAAGTGCCTTGTTTTTATAAAAGGCCATCTCCTCCCACATTTTTATTTTACGCTCGAAATTTGTGGATGTCAGAGGAGAAAAAACTTCTTTTAAGTTTTGTTCCTTTTTCCTATTTTTTGAACCATTCCAACGTAAAGCTTTGTATGCACATAGACATTAGTTGATATCAGAGCTTTATGGATAGCTACCTATCTAAGTATCTTTTGTAGCTGGTTTTGTAACTTTGGCTGAACAAGACTGTATGCTGTGCCATTTAAGGGTGCATATAGAACCTATTCGGTGTCCATAAATGAAACCCCATGTCTTTAAAATCTTGCACCATTTTATATGTAGCTGTGAAGCAATCTAGTGAAATATAAAGCAATTTTCTCTATTTTGATTAATTCTTTGGGGCATCCATGGAGAATAACCAGGAGAAACTTTTATTTTTAAGTATTTTTATGTTTTATTTTAGATTAGATGTTTAATATTTTGAAAATGTTCCAAAAATATAAGTGAATGGAAATAGTTTTGTTGAAAATCTTTTATTTTCCATGAAATTGTTGAATGCTTAATGCCAAATTTACTTAAGTGATAGCAAATAATTTGTGTTCATGAAATATTATGTTGAATCTTTCAATTTTATGATGTTATTTGATGATGAAATGAAGTTTTATGTGAAATGTTAGTAATTCTTGGAAAAGTTGGAAATAATCATGGTCCCTTTGAGATTAACAACAACTTATCACATCATTACCCAAGAGTGACCCTAGTGCAGCCATGACCTAGTTATCAAATTCTTGAGATTAAACAAAAGTCAATCTTTCCTCTATAAATGGAGAATTTTCTCTTAGGTTGTCTTTGCTTCATATCTTTCAAGAAGGATAGGCTCTTCGTGGTCTTGTCTATGGATATTTTATTCAATCTATTTACTATGAGTAAAATCATTGTCAACAAGAACTGGCACTAGAAGGAGGGCCATATTGTTGTTATTTCTGGTGTTGTTAGGTTTTAAACTAGATTTTTGTAGAACTACTAGATCTCGGTCTAGTGATCCTTGGGTGACTTTAGTTGAGCTTAGTGGTCAAACATCGTCCAGACCTCAAAAGTCTGCAAGTTCAAGTGCAAGTCCAAAGATTAAAACCATTGTTACACCATCACCTCCTTTAGTGACGACATTATTTAATGTAGAATCACCAATTCATTTTTTTGTATATAATGATTTACCAAAAAATCCTGACAAGTTGTGTCCTAAGTATTATTTCCACAAAGATGCTGAAGAACATATCAGTATATTCAAAGCTACATGTTTTTGAGTAAGAATTCAACATGAATATGTTGTGTGTCGATTGTTCCCATATACTTTGAGTGATGAAGTTTACTAGTGGTATGTCAATTTGCCTCGTAATTCCATCAGATCATGCCAAGATATGGAAACTCAATTTTTAGCTAGGTTTACAACATTGACTGATCTTTCCTTGTTATATTACTAATTTTCTCAAATCAATAGGTTCGAGGGAGAACCTATAACCACTTTTAATGATAGATTTCAAATGGCTTATTCTAGGTTACAAGCACCTTATGTAGGGGATAATTTTTCTACTATTGTAGTTTATTATACATCAGTAGATCCTTTAACTGCTATGTTTGTGAAGCGAAGAGCTAATCCTCCCACTACTCTACCACAAGCCTATGCTGAAGTTGTAAGTGTAAATTTAGAAATGAAACATCTTGGAAATGGATCATCCGCAAATGGCAGAAATGGATTAAGTATTTACCCTACCCCGAATGTGAATGGAGTCCCTATAGTTCATCCCATGACTCCTAACGTTTATCCTGCAGTGGTCCAAAATGGGACATTTCCTCAAAATACTTTCTTTCAACCAGGAAATAGTCAAGCTTTAGTCCCTCACCCTGGTCCAGCTATTATAGATCTACGACCTAATGGAAACTCTTTTTTCTCACAAACTCAAGAAAATCAAAATGTCAAAATTTCTGAGGAAAATGAAGACATGAAAGAAGTTATAGGTCAAATCAAAACATTGAATACAGAAGTTAGACAATTAAGAAATCAAAATTTCTATTCTCAAAATAATAATCTGAATTCTCAAAATCAAATGTATAATGCTCCCAGGCCATCTAGACCATGGAATACATGCCCTAATAATGGGTGAGTATCAACACCTTTAGATAATTCTGATTCAACTGATGAAAATTTTACATGAAAAGTATACTTAGTTGATCTTGCAATGAACAATTGGTTTAGAATTCATAAAACAAATACTCATTCTAAAGTGGATTGTTCACAACTCAAAATCACTTCAGCTTTGTGATTCTCAACCTCCTAAAGGAAATGAATTAGTTCTGGTAGGATATGACTCTGCCTTAGTCATGCTCATAGATATAAAGGTGATAATTCAACTATGACTTTGGAGACATACACTTTTCCTTATCAGGATGAAAATGAGCCTATAGAAGAAATGGATGAAATACACACTTTTCAACAATATTAGAAGGGACATAATTACAACATGAGAAATAATGCTAATAGTGGAGGTATATTCAATGGGCCTTTAACAAAATCCATCCCACCAAATAACTTTAACACTCCACTTGATGAAAAATCAAGCAATAATCTTGGGTTACCTAAGGTGACCTCTCATTACAATTCATCAAATGTTTAAAAAGGTGAAAAGATATATCCCATTGATCAAAACAATTTGACTAATTATTTAGCAGAAGAAATCAAGAAAGTAAAGATTAGCCTTTCTTTGTTATAAATTCTTAAGAAACCTATGATCAAGAAAGCTTTCTTAAACATTTTGGAATATTTTCCCAAAGAAAGCAAATTCAAGGACATTCAAGTGAAAGATAGTCAAGATAAAGCAAAAGATAAGAACATATTTCCCATAGCTGACACACAAGTAGCCTTTTATAAAGGAAAACTAGAGTCCCTTCCATTTTTTCTCACTTTGAGAATATTTGGTAAGAATCTTCATAATTGCTTAGTAGACTTTGAAGCTTCTACTGACGTGATGTCATTATCCATATGTCAAACATTGGGGTTAACTCCTACAAATTCTTTAAATAAAGTCACTCAACTTGACAAGACAGAGGTAAATGTAGTAGGAGAGTTTACTAATATCCACATGCAATTGGCTTCTGATCCTAGAATCAAATATTATATTGGCATTAAAGTCATGGAAATACTTGATACCTATGGTATGATTTTAAGTAGAGAATGGTCTAAAACATTAAATGGATACATGTCTATTGACTTCTCACACATGTGGTTACCATGGAAAGGATTGCCTAATAAAATTAGGATTGAAAGAGAACCTCACATGAATTACATGATCATAGATTAGAATCAGAAAAATGAAGTTCTATTTATCGATGTAGAACCAGGAGTTTATAAAATACACAGTTCAGGAGTTAAAATTGAAGAAGTTTTCACTTGCGATGCTAGGAAATATAAAAAATTAATTCTTGGAATAGATGTTTTAATCAAATCATATTGTGATTCACCTGAGGAGGAGAATAATCCTTATGATAAATTTTAGAATAGTATTATTGCAAAATCTCAAGAGAGTAATAAAAGTAAAATTTCACTAAAAAATTTATTATTGTAGGATTGATGAAGATTGCATAATGTTGCACATTCAAAGAACAACTATATGATGTGTCTAGAGATAATCCACAAAATTGAGAGCCGATATTGTCTAGAACATGATGATGTCAAAAGAATTGAACCGGAAATGTACAAAAATAAGTTCAAAACATACATAATGAAAAGATTTGTACGATGATGTTGAAAAATGGTAAAATATTGAATACAAATGATCAAGCTTGGATTCTCAAATTTGATGGATCAACATCAAAACAAGGAATTGGAATTGGAGTAGAACTTATCAACCCACAAGGTAACTCCTTTCTTGCTACATATCGATTGCATTTTCAATGTACTAACAATGTGGCAGAATACAAAGCTCTTATACATGGCTTGATCCTAGCAATTAAGAAGAAAGTTAGAATCCTTATAGTGTTTGGTGATTCAAAATTGGTAGTTAAACAAGTCAAAAAGCAATATATTTTCCACTACAAAATATTATCCAATTATCGACAAAGAGTGTGGGATCTAATCAAAGAGTTCGACACATTTAAAATATTACTCATATCCCTAGAAGATTTAATCAGAAAGGCAGTGCTCTAGCTACTATGGTTGTACTTTGGAATATGTAGAGACCTTAGATTTGAAAAAAATCACAATTGAATTGGTACAATTACCCTCGGTTCTTGATAATGTCACTAGTTTACAAGTGTTTGAAGATGATAGGCACATATTGAAATTCATTACTAATTTTGGTATTTTCGAAGCACAAATTATTGAAGAGATAGATCACCTTGATAGAAAAATTCAAGATGAAGAATTGACTCAAGTCAAAGATAATAATATTCTAAAAGGAATAATTGAGTTAGAAAAATTGTTCAATATTGATCAGATAGTCACATAGAAAGATTTACCTCAAAGTGAAGGAGGATTATCTGAGTTATATAACTTGAATATTGAAGAAGATCCTAAAAATATACTCATGGGGAAGGTTTGTACTAAAAAAGAGAAGAGAAATATTGCTCAGGCACTTAAAGATTATTGGAAAGTCATAGCATAGACATATGAAGATTTGAAAACATATGAAACTTCAATCATTACACATACTATACCATTGAAGCCTGATGCAAAACCTTTTTGATAGAAACAACGTCTAGTGAATGCACTTTTAGAGCCCTTAATTCAAAAGGAAGTTCAAAAATTGTTGTCAGCCAAGATAATTTTTCCAATCAAACATTCTACTTGGGTGGAAAATTTAGTCCATGTAAGGAAAAAGAATGGAGATATACGATTGTGTGTAGATTTCTAGAATCTCAACAAAGCATCTAGAAAAGACAATTATCCACTACTCTCACTTGAAGAAGTGTTACAGATAGTTAATGGTTCACAAATGATGTCCTTTTTGGATGGATTTTTGGGACATAATCAAGTAATGGTAGCGAGGGAAGATTAGATGAAAACAATTTTCACCACTAAGTGGGGGACTTTTTCTTACAGAAGGATGTCGTTTGGATTGATAAATGTTGGAGCTACATTCCAAAGAGCCATGGACTATGATTTTCGAGAATTGATAGGAAAATGCATCATCATTCACATGGATGACCTTACAATATTTTCTAAAGATAGAAGAGATCATGCTTGAGATCTCAGAGTGATATTATAGAAGTGTGAAGCTTACGGAGTTTCCCTAAATCCTAAAAAATGTATTTTTGGGGTGACTGAAGGAAAGTTACTAGGACATATCATTTCTAAACATGGTATTTCAATCAATCTAGATAGAGTGAACACACTACTCAAATTACAGCGCCCAGAAAGTAGAAAAGAATTAAAGTCATATTTCGATAAGATTCACTTTGTTCAGAAATTTATTACAGGATTTTCCAAAATAGTGAAGCCACTCAATGATATGTTGAAGAAAGATGCCAAAATAGAGTGGACAAATGAAGCTAAGATCACCTTCGAGACTATAAAGACTATAATCATAGAAGCTCCAGTACTGGTAAGTCCAGAATATATTAAACCTTTTTATATTTACTCATTCGCTTCTGGACACACTTGTGTTGCAGTATTAACATAAAAAGGAAAAAATAAAGAAGAAAAACCAATTTCTTTTATGAGTGCTCCATTCAAGGAAGTGGAATTGAGATACACATATGTTGAGAAACAAGCCTTTTCTTTGGTCAAATTTGTACGCAAGTTCAGACATTATATCCTCAAGACTATAGTTAAAACTATTGTCCCAGATTCAGATGTTAAAATGTTTTTAACATAGAGTGAGCTTGGAGAAAAGAGAGCTAAATGGGTTACCATATTACAAGAATACAATTTAGACATCATACCTATGAGGTTGGCTCAGGGACAAGCTTTGGTTAAATCTATTGCAGAAATGGATCAAAATCTATTGCAGAAATGGATCGCCAAATTTCAACTTAGCAATACATGTTGGATGAAAAAGATAAAGAAGACTGGTACTCAGACATTTGGCATTATTTGGTCAGCCATACTTTCCCTGATCATATGCAAAGGAAATAAAGAATATCCCTCAAGATAAAATCATAGAGTTACATGATTAAGGGAGGGGTTCTATTTAAAATAAATCATGGAGGAATCTATTTAAGGTGTTTAAATAGAATAGAAGTTGATAAAGTGTTGCAGGAACTACATGAAAGATTTGGAACAACTCATGGAGCACCTTTGGCTATTGCACACCTCATTTTAAGAGTGGGATTTTACTATCCCAAGATCTTTAAAGATACTTATGAACATGTTAAACACTATCACATATGTCAAACATCGTCAGATAAAGGAAGATTCAATGCTCAACCACTGCAGCTGGTGATAGAGATGCGTCCCTTTTCACAATGGGGATTAGTCCTTATTGAAAATATGAATCCTTCATCTTCTATTGGACATAGATTCTTATTGACTGCTATAGATTATTGTACTTGATGGATAGAGGCATGCCACAACAAACAATTCACTACCGACGTAGTCATAAATTTTTTGGAGGAAAACATTATCACCAGGTTTGGAATGTTGTATGCATTGGTATGTGATAATGGCCCTTCTTTTGCTTCATTTAAATTTTCTAATAGGGCATTTGAATATGGCATAACATTAAAATTTTCATCTAATTATTATCCATAGGGAAATGGATTTGTTGAATCATCAAATAAGAATTTGTTGGATATAATTAAAAATTTGATTGAAAAGAACCCTAGGGAATTGCATTCTTTGTTAAGGGTATGTGCAGGATCATCATGGAAAAAATAGGCCCTTAAGTGGCAAAAAATCAGAAAAATCAAAGTTAGGCAACTTGACGCAAAAATTTGAATAATTTATCTATATTATTTCAAAAATGTGTAAGAATAGAATCTGTAGAAAATTGAATGTAGTTTCTAAACTACTAGGTATGTTTAAAAAAAAAAATCTATTTGGTGAAAATTTGAAATTTCAATGCAGTGGTACTTAAATTTCAGTTAAAAAATAAGAAGTAAGTGTCTATCTAACCACCCTAACCACAATGAAATGATAATATTTTTTTATAAGATTTTAGATATAAGTAGAGGACTCATTCCCCGATGTGATGCATATTTTTTTATAATCTTTTTTCAAGTAAATAATTAATTATAAATTTTTTATTACAAATTTTTAAAAATATAAAAACTCGTATGTCTGACCACCTTAACTTGGTCAAAACTTCATGAAATTTATTTTTTCTTTTTTTAATCCTATAGTATGTGAAGCATGTTTTCTATTCATAAAATGTGATACCGTTTGAAAGATATAGATGTTTTTCAATTAGCCTATCAATGAGGACTTTAGTCATAATTTGAATAGAAAATGAATAATAATTACTTATTAAATTCAAAGTAAAGCATAATTTATATCAGTGGAAAGTTGATAATCTCCTTTAAAAGCCCTTTTCATTTCATTATTTTTGAGTAAAAAAAAGGTCGCCAGCCACATACCCATCATATTGCCAGTTTTTGGCCCATCATGGTCCTGCACATACCCTTAAGGTTCGCCCTTTGGGTAGATCGTACTAGGATGAAAGCTACATTAGGGAATTCTCCTTATCATTTGGTCTATGGGGTAGATCCTATACTACCAATAAACTTAAAAATCCCTACTTGGCAGTTTGCACAATAATATATTGGATTAGATGATCAAACAAAGCTCGATTGTTGCAATTGATGCATTTAGATGAGAAATGAACATGAACCATAGATCATTTTGTTGAAGATCCATCCATAGTGAAAATATGGTTTGATAAGCATTCCAAATTAAATACTTTCAGAATATCTGATTTGGTCCTATATTGGAATAAAGCTCATGAACGTAAAAATGAACACGGTAAGTTTAACAGATTATGTTAAGGCCCATACCAAATTTCTGAAATCTTGGGTGATAGCACTTATAGACTAAAGTCCTTGACGTGTGAAGATATCCCATTACCTATGAATGGGCAGTTTCTAAAGCATTATTTTCAATCATAAGCAAATAGTCTTTTTGTAAATAGTTTTTTTTTTTTTTAGCTTTTGGTTTTGTTTTGTTTTTTTTTTTTTTGGGTGTTGCATCATTTGAATTTACATTAATTGGAAACTTTTGAAGGTTTACAAGTCAATAGAACATAAACTCCAGAACTTTAATCTCTATTCTGATCGGAATTGTTTTTCCATTTATAAATTGTACGAGAATTATTCAATTTTATGTACTCTGATTAGCATGAATTATTCAATTGATGTTGAGCTACAAACAAATACATTTAAATCATTCTACTAAAATTTGGAATAACAATTGTTTGCATTAACTGAAAAATAAAAAGACTACCTTTGCTACCACTGTAATCCCCAACCTAATAACAGTGCTTCAATGCTTGCAAGTTGATAAATGAGCTATTATTGCAATATCAAAAGTGAAAAATGGGCTATCATTGCTATATATAAAAAAAAAGTGATATCAACTCTTTAGGCTATCCAAATAACTCCAATGGGGCTATGGATGCCTGACCGGTAGTAGAGCTATGTTTGGGAGGAATTACAGAGATAACCTTGTCGAGGCTATGGACGCTTGATTGGGAACAAGGCTCTATCCCTAGTTGGCTTAAAAGGAACTGCCATATTATGTAGATTAATGCAAATGGTTGTTATTTCTATGTTTACTGTAGTAGAAATAATTAGTTGCACAAATGTGAGCTTAGTAATACTTAATTGTGCATGCTAACTGAAGTAAAGTTTGAAAATGGAATAAGGATCCCATAATTTATAATTAGAATACTAAAGAAAGTTGGAACATTGATGATAGATCTGGAACTGACTTTCTATAGTTTTTTTTAGTTTTTTTGGTTGCTAGTTGTTGTGTAGTCTCACAACACGCCCCATTTTGCCCCTTTGCAAAAATGTGGATCCCCCTTTTTTCTTTGTTGTTTTTTGTTTGCTTTGGCATTGTTTTGATGCTTGGCCAGTTGTTGGTTTTCCTCTCTCATTTTAACTTGGCCTCTTTATATTATGACCTTTTTGTTTTCTTGGTCTTTTGGAGTTTCAGTATGCTCTTAATGTTTTTTCTATTACCAGAAACTGAAATCCCAAAATCCTGCATTGAGTTAAAAGAGTTTGTATCTTCAAAAGATTCTAGCTCCACCTAGTTTTTCATTGATCAAATTTTATAAACCCAGTAATCTTCCTTTTACTGGAGTTTGGTGCTTTATTGTTTCTTTGATGTAAAACTTGGAAACCGAAAAGTCTGCTTTGAAATTTTGTTAAGTTTATCTTTCAAGTTTTGGTTTCTAGTCTTTCTCTTGTTCCATTTTTTTCTTTCTTTTTCCCAAAAAGTATTTCTTAGATCCTAGTGTTGTTTGATCCTTTCAAAAGCATTATCAAAAGCCTCAACCCTGGTGGTCATCATTAATCAAATATATTTAATGGTGTATACCTTGTAAATAATTAGCATGATATATAATTTCCACGTATAATCACCACATCATCTTTCTTCTCAAATAGAAAGCCAACACATAAATCTAGGTGTTCGTGATTTGAACCATAATCTATAATGATTACACCTTTATTATAGGAATTAATGCAAAATATCATGTAATTAATGAAGGTGGAAAACTACCTATGTACTTGGCACCACCTCGAGCATGCAATTTCTTTTACAACACTCCACCTCACGTCATTTTGCAAATTTTCTAGACATTAAATTCATGAAGTGACATTGGCACACAAAGAGAGGTAAAATTTCAAGAAACTAAGTTGTAGCTACCAAGGGTTTTGAAGTTGTATTCTAAACAATCACCATTTTTAGCTAGAACCAGGCATGTTTCGAATAACCAATACATTGATAAGAGTTTCTCAAGCTAGAAAATTTTGATGATGGTATTTTCTCATTCTGAAATTTGAATGTTAATTTTTCTCTCAGTTGTTAAATTTAATCAAAGAATGAATTGAAAATTTTATGAAATGTAAGTTTTGGTTAAATTTAACCCTAACTCACGCACATAGACAAATATTCTAAAAATTGCAGAGCACATTATATTCAAAATGATCACTTATGATGCAAGAGTAGAAGATGAATTCAAGTATTTCAATTCACAAGTAGTACCCATTAATGTAGTGGTTACAAATACCCACATGGGATGGTCTTTTGACATTGAAATCCATTCACAATTGTTGCAAGAAAATGCTACCCAATGCACCAAAAATGTCTTATCTAATAGATTACTTCTTGTAGGAGGGTTTCTACCATCAATGGAAGCTCTAGAATTAGTTATGTAGTGCATAAACTATTATAATTCAGCCAAAAGGATTGTTGAAAAAGAGGGAAGAACTTATGTAGAATTGTCTTAGAGAGGAACTATGTGTACAATCAGGCTGCCCTCTGACATAGATTTTCAATGTTGACCTGAAAGCCAAGGCCAAGACATATCAAAGCGCTGAAGAATGTAATAGAGAACTTATGAGAACCCAATGGTGCCAACAACCAATCACACCACAAAACCAAGGTAATTTAGAGGTCTATTTTTAAACAAGAAATACAAGACATTATAACTTTGTTGAGCTAAGTAGATGGTTTGAGAGATGCAAGAAAATTCAAACCCTAGATGTTTGTGATAATATCCTGAATGATATAAGGTCCTGTAGAGTTGCATTGGGGATAAATGATAAGTGATAGGCTACATGAACTGATTACTACATTCCCCAAAACCAAATGCTTCTTCATGTCATCATATGTTATTTACTCTTGTGCTACAAGAGCTAGTAAACAAGGACTAAAAAAGATTGGTACTCTGGGATCACAAGTTGGCAATGGTTTGATATATGCACATTTACCCCAAATCATTATTCACAGGTATAAAGGTGATTATAAAAAATTTAATGATTTGTTCTCCATGAAACTGGTGAGAATGATGGAAGGTGATAAATCTAAGAGACTACCCTTGGAAGCACAAAGTTCCTTTTGACCTATGGGAGGTTGGTACATATAGTTCCCAACTTACTCCTACATCAGAGTGGAGGGATTTGATGGACACCCATTCATGCTTCCGTGGTAGCCTATAGATAAAAAAAAATTATTGGAATTAAGGAGACAGTTAAAACCATCTCAGGCTCTTTATAGCCATGCTCACAAAAAGGCCTCTTTTAAATTTCCCATCACAATAGAAAATTATAAGTGCACTGCAATTAAAGTAATTTATTTATGTTTGGAGGAACTAAGGAACTACCATTTTGAATAATTTCCACTCCAGAGAGTGTACTATGATATTGAAGGAAATATTGCTAAAAATATAGCTAGGTTTTGTGCTCATGTGCCTCATTTAGAAGATTATTGGCTTAACTGTGAAGATGAGCACGTGGTCTAAAGGAAAGAGTATGAAAGAATGAATTTATAGTTTGCTCGAATGCTCAAACTCTATGGAATTCCAGACCAATTGGAAGAAGATGATGGTCAAGTTTTGAATCATTTTTACAATGATGACAGGGTATATGATGAACCCATTCTAGACCCAGGTGTTCTTGATGAAGACATGACATCAATTGATGATTTTACGAGGCCAGTCCTAAGGTATACCTAACACTAGACTAATGATTTTTACAAAATTTTAAGAGAAAGAGGAATTGAACCCATCTACTCATAAGATAAAAGAAAACAAATCGATGAAACTACTTTTGAGAGTGGAGAGCCTACCAAGAAGAAAAGAAAGACTAGTAAGGTTACTCTAGGTATTAGAAATGAAGAAAGAACCCATGAAGCAATAAAACAGGAAGTTCCCATAAAATTATCAAAAAAAAGAAAGATGTAGACACAGGTAAAGATAAATCAAAAGCAAGACCTAAAGGTGCATTTTCTTCTACAACAAGACCCAGAACCATTATAACTATTGATGAAGGAATAGGAGTAATAAGGAATGTTGGTACGCAAACTAGGTTTGTATCTCAATGAGCTGCAACATTATTCACTTCTCCCCCTTCAGTTAATATGGCTAGTATGAAGCAAGCATTGGGCGAGAATCCTATGGCTTTACAGGAAATTTCTTAGGAAGATGAAGCCATAATTAATGAGCAAGTAGATAGATGGGGTGTTATGTGGGAAAAATGATAGGAAAAGAAATCCAAGGACAATCCCATGGTAAACCTAGTGATAGAATAAATTCAGGATATGAGCTCTAACCCCATAAACATTGAAGAAGAAGAATTTATTCAAGGAACGTTGGCCTCAGAGGCAAGAAATCCTAGTGTGCTTGAAATGGAAACAGAGGAAAATGTAGAGAAAAATTCTACTGATGAGAGAGTTGTTGAAGATACTCTTGATTCCCAATTTTCTTTTTAAAATGTGCAAAATTTTAATGAACACTCGTAGGTCTTTGTAGAATCAAATAAAGGCCATGTTGAAACTAAAATTGAAACTGAAAGTCCAGAAGAAGAAGCTACACAGTTCACAGGAGATGGAACTGAAAATGAGAAGAATCTTGGTGTAGCAGTAAATGAAGAAGATAACGTTCAAAGAGATGAATCAGAAAACCTGGATAAACAGGAAAATATAAGTCTCCAAAAAGAGGAGGCAGTGTCAAATCCTTTCAATCCTGAATCTATGCCAGATATTGCTAAAGAAATAACCATTTTAGAAAATATATCAAGTCAAAGAGATGAAATTTTTGAATCAAGTAATAGACAAAGACAAGAAAGAGTTATAGATGTACAACAAGATGATGATACACTTGATTGGTTAATCAGGGAATTAGCTTCTCCAATGGAAGTAGAAATATTACCTTTGAATCTCAACTATTTTATACAAGAAGTGAGTACTCCTAAACCTAGGCACAAAGAAAAATCAAAGAATGTCATATAGAGGAATGGATATGGAAATAGAACTATTCAGATAGTTACTCGAACAAATGAAAAGGATAGACATGATATAATGCCTAAGGATTATAAAATCACAAGTATTAATCTTGGAAACTCATCTTGGCAGCAAGAACTAGAAGAAATAAAACTAAATTTAAATGCTATTGTTGCCAAAGTACAAAAATATAAACAGAAGAAAAAAGAATTGAAAGAACGAGTTGCTACCTTGGAAAATTTTATTAAGTCAACTTTATCAAGTCAAGAACAAGTTGAACTACCCCAACATCCGGTGCTAATGTCACAAGAGCAAGTAGTTGCCATTGCTGCAGTTCGTCATAGAATGAATATGTTTGAATAATGAATTGAATATTGGATAAAGTAGGGAGATGAATTTATTACAGAGGCAATAAGAAAGTGCAAGGAAGCATACTATTGTTCAAATAAATTGAAAGAGATTTGAAGATGAATGTAGATTTCGCCAGGAGCAGGTCATTGATGAAAGGCGAAACATGGAAATTATCATACAAACAGATATCCAAGATTTAATACAAAATAATATAATATCAGAACTTGAAATTTCATTTCCAAGAAAGTAGAAGAAACAGTTGAAATGGGAGGGTGCCATGCTAGTACAATGTATTGAAGGATTTGAAAGAGTCACCATCGATTGTAGAGGATTGATCAGAGAAAATCAAGAATTTATTGAAATATTGACACATCAAGGCTTTGATCCCCAAACATTAGGGCAGGATGGGAAGGAAGCTAAAGATTTCAAGGAATGGATAGAAAGGATAAATAGAGATCTTGTTCAATTGTTGATGAGGGAGGTCATCGATGAAATAATCCAATGCAAAAATGTTATACCAAATATGAAGTAGACAAAGCACACAAAAATGATGTCATACTTCAAGTGACTAAAGAATATACCAAACTCAAGCTTACTTAGAGAGAAATATGAAGGATTTTAAAAAAGCACATGCATCAAATATTAAGAGCTTTCTGAGAGTACCAATCAAAGAAAGAAGGAAGAATTCTAGAACCAGAGCCTTAAGCGAACACAGAAAGAACTAGATGCCGGATACCAAAAGTATAATGGATTTTATTTGTTGTTTTAATTTGTAGGTTGATCCCAGTCCTGGTAGGTGTTTCTCATTTGGGTAATTTGAAAAGAATTTGGTAGCCTTGATGGAGATAAAGTGTTTGTACTGAAGTATGAAGAAAAGCATTGTTGTGGACAAAGTCAAAACTTTGACTTACTCTAGAATGTTCTTGATCACAGTTGGCACATGCCATGTGACACATTTTAATTTGTTGTTTTTGATTCTCTGAGAAAATTTTAAGTTGAACATTTGAGTGCCTTGTTTCTATAAAAGGCCATCTCCTCCCACATTTTTATTTTAAGTTTGGAATTTGTGGATGTCGGAGTAGCAAAAACTTCTTTTAAGTTTTTTTCTTTTTTTTGATTTTCTGAACCATTCCAACATAAAACTTTGTATGCACATAGACATTAATTGATATTAGAGCTTTATGGATAGCTACCTATCTAAGTATCTTTTGTAGCTGGTTTTGTAAGTTTGGTTGAACAAGACTATATGTTGTGTCATTTAAGGGTCATACAGAACCTATTTGGTGTCCATAAATGAAACCCCCTCTATTTAAAAGCTTGTACCATTTTATACGTAGTTCTGAAGCAATATGGTGAAATATAAAGTGGCTTGCTCTATTTTGATTAATTCTTTGGTGCATCCATGCAGAATAACCAAGAGAAACTTTTATTTTTTAGTATTTTTAATGTTTTATTTTAGATTAGATGTTTAATATTTTGAAAATGTTCCAAAAATATAAGTGAATGGAAATAGTTTTGTTGAAAATATTTTATTTTCCATGAAATTGTTGAATGCTTAATGCTAAATTTACTTAAGTGATAGTAAAGAATTTGTGTGGTTAATGAAATATTATGTTGAATCTTTTGATTTTATGATGTTATTTGATGATGAAATGAGGTTTTATGTGAAATGTTAGTAATTCTTGGTAAATCTAGAAATAACAATAGTCCCTTTGAGATTAACAACTTATCACATCATTACCCGAGAGTGACCTTAGTGCAACCATGACTTGGTTATTGAAGACTTGGGATTAAACGAAAGTCAATCTTTGCTCTATAAATGAAAATTTTTGTCTTAGGTGGTCTTTGTTTCATATCTTTCAAGAAGGATAGGCTCTTCGTGGTCTTGTCTGTGGAGTTTTTATTCGATATGTTTACTACGAGTAAAATCATTGTGAACACATAGTAAATGTGAGTTCATTCTTACATGGAGTAATCATGAAGCTATTTAATGCATGAAGGATAGAATTTAATTATATCTAATTTGGTATGACAGGTGGAACCTAACTATTTCTCAACTATCACATTAAGTGGTAGTTAACTAAATCTTATCTAGCATTATTATTGGAAGATAAATTAGAAAAATAAGATAATAAATAGAATATAACTTAAAATAACATAGTTGAGTGTCAATCAAGTGCATAAAAAATAGGAATATGTTTGAATGACACAACTATCTAAGTGTTCTTAAGAAAATAGAGTGGTTAAATAAATGTAATAAAATAATACTATCCTAGTGAAATGGCATGAAAACCTAGCCTTTTATAAACACTTTAGCATTCTTATATCCTCATTCTTCATATTATTACATGGTGTATCACCTAGAGTGATGACTTCTCATTCTTCATTTTGTTGGAAAATATGCCTCAATCTCATAGGTTGAAACCTATGAGAAAGCATGGTCACTATGACATTCAAGTTGTCTGGCCGACTGGAAGTTGTAACCTTTGGTCGTGCCAACAAAAAGGATATGAAAATCACAATAAAACCTATCCTGGGAATTGGAAATTCCAATAGGTGACTAATATCTCTTTATGGACGTTCATTTACTTGTCAAACCAGAGAACACATACTTTGAATGGAGCAGCACAATATATGCACTAAGAACTAGTTTCAGTCACAACTTAACAGAAATAAATACTTGGAAAGAATTCTATCTATGCTACAGGAAGGTAATGCGAAGTTCTCTTAACTCAACCATGATTTAACCAAAGCAGAAATCATAACAACTATGACTGAGACACAAACTATGAACTGGCCTTATGCTGCAGGAACAGGCACAGGGGTGGATTCCCGATGCTACAGGAACAATATAAGACTGAGTTTGTACAAAAACTTCAAAGATGAAATTTAACTGATGATCAACAGAAAAAGAACAGCTAACTAACTATCTACAGATACTTACTAAGTGGGCCCCCTTAGCAAGCATCTACTAATTACGCAAGTGCTGAACTCAGAACTTCATCAAACTTTATTCATAAACTCAGAATGGTATACATTGCTTTGTTGATATGAAAACTAACAACAAACTCTGCCTCTTGTCATACAGATTCTGCTTTTTATTATTATCATATTGACTCTTACATGATATTTTCTATCTCCCTATCACTATGCTTCTATCTTACTTCTAACCATCTTCTACTCACTCGCGCAGGAGGAGCACTTATTTAAAGTCAGGAGAACAACTAACTAACTAACCCTAACAAAGAAATACATGGAAGTAAAATGTATCCCAAAATCAAGGAACATACTTCATAAATGAATTTATCTGTTCAACCTGATCCAGAGAGAATCTAGCACTCCACTCTTTCCAGATTGACTATCATTAAAAATCCTTCCCAACAGTTTCGATCAAAGAGTCTTCACTAGAGCTTCCTCAAAGTTGTGCAGGAAATAGACTTTACTGCAAGGCCGAGATCAGCTGCACTTGACTCGATCATACTTTCTTCAACAACCTGCGAAACACAAGGTAACAAATGTGAAAGAAAAGGCACATGGAACATACACAATATTCGTTCATTAATCACATATTTAAATCTATTTCATCATTCAAAAACTATATGCGATATACCAGTCATTTAGGGAGTCAACGGGGTAATAAATATAGATAAGACAACACGATAGGCTGCAGGAACATGAAAGCGTATTGCTACAGGATATCCCAATAAAAGGTTTCAAAAGAGTTTAAACAACCATGAATAACAAAAGTAAAGGTATTAAAAGTTCATCATGATATCCAAACTATGAGCACATTTTGGGCTCATCAACCTTGTGTTTTGCTCATGTCGCCAAGACAATGCTTCTGTCTTGCCGACTGGTGATGTTGTTGTGACTTGTGGCCTTCGTTGTAACCTTCTGCCGAGTGGAGACCTCTGGCCGATAGTTGGTGGCTATCAGATATCGGTGTGACTTTGGGTGACAAGCGGTGTCAGGGAGAGTCTTGGATAGTTGGTATGTCTCATACCGACAAGGGAAGTCTTGCTGATAGATAAACACCTGTGGTCATCGGTGTAACTCAAGGGTCTCGGTGAGAAGTCTCAGCGACGATAGGAAGTCTTGCCGATATCGACATGACCTTCGGTCTGTCTGGTTGATGAAGAAATTGGTATGACTTGTTCCTATCGGCATGATCTCTTGGTGACCAAGAGATGTCTCAGCGACAGTGTTAGGGGTCATCGGTGTAACATAAGGCGATCGGTATGAAGTCTCGGCAAAAGACAAATGTCTTGCCGATTATCAGATGTCTTCGGTGTGACTCTTGGCGAACAGTTGTTTCGAGATAACATGGAACCCTCAGTAAGAAGTCTTACCCAAGGTTGATTCTCTCGCCAACAGTGGAACACATCGATGTGACTTAAAGGGTTCAATATGAAGTCTTGGCGAAAGCGGTAAGTTTGGCTGACAAGATAGACTCGGGGTGACTTGGAACTTGCAGGATGATGTCTTGGTGAAGGGTGTTTGTCTTGCCAATGGGAATCCTGTTGTCGGTATGACTCTTTGACTTCTGTGTGACCTCTCACTGATTAGCGATGGTCTAGCTAATGCTTCTTGGATGTCAGCATGACTCTTGGCGATTGTTCAGAGATCGGTATAACATGAAGCTCATTGTGACATCTTGGCGAAAGATGATAGTCTTGCCGCTAGATGGATGCCGATAGGAATACAATGGGTTTCAGTATGACTTGAAGACTTGATGTGATCTCCTGACAATAACGATAGTCTCACCGATGAGAATGCTAAAATCGATGTGTCTTGAAGACTTTGATGTAATTTCTGGGTGAAGAGCGATAGTCTTTTTGACTGATGAACTCTTCGGAATACTTTGTGAATATCGAAGTGATGTCTTGGTGACATGACAAAGTCTAATCGATAGCTTTCTGGACTCAGTGTAACGTCTTGCCGATAGTGAAGACTCTTGGTGACAAAGACGATATGGGCTCTATGGCATTAGGGAGACACGGTTAGTGTCTCACCGACATGCAACACAGGTTGAATGCCCTTGACTGAGTGAAGACTATCCTACATGGTGCAATTTGGACCAATCAAGGAAAGTAGGATGTGAACCGTTTGCTGAACCATTCCTATGTGGAAGTTGGAAAACAAAAGCACGAGGAAATGGAAACATCAAAGGATGCTAGGCTAGATGATTCAGTTGATCTAATCTGACAGTTAGAAAAGAATGGCCTCATAGAGCCTCTTGTGAACAAATGCATATATGTATGCATTGGACGTTCTGAAGAAAAGGTTGATAGGCTGATAGGCTGATAAGCCAAGGAGCTGAAGAGCCGAGAGCCAGAGAGAGAGAACTATAGAGTAAGGACCAAGTGGCTAGCCAAAAGGCTAAAGCCATGAGGTCGAAGTAGAGGATTCAGAGGCAGAGTCAAGCTGTTGGAATCTCTCATGATCCTAATTGCTTTGGTTGATCTCTCAAAAATAGTTTGCTACCAGTTGTATCCAGATGAGCAAGATGTAATTTTTGAAAAGGCTAAGAGCCTGACATTGTATTGAAACCGTTTGTTGCTGAATAATACAATGGCTTGATCTTTGGAGTGTGGGGTTTTTAATCTGAAAGGATTTTCCCCACGTAAATCTTTGTGTACTATTGTTTCTCATCTTTCATGTCTGTATTGGTTCTGTTAGAGAATCTGTTAATGCATGTTGTTGAATTTACATGTGTTTCTCTTAGATGGATCAATGTGGGAAATAACTGTGTCTGTTTTTGCATTTGGACATAGTTATACGTGTCTTTGAGGCAACCTAATCAAAATGAAAGTTACCGAAGGCACTACTATTTGGAGTTTTCATTGCATGCGCTCCACTACATTTCCTTACACATTTCTTTGTCCTTATATGATAGACACACATGATAGCTGAGATGTGAGGGGTGAATCAGTTGCAAATTAAACATTCAAACCCTCATTAATCTTCAAAACCTTATTAAGCATTAGCATGAATGTAAAAAAATTGAAACATTAACATATCAACAACCATACACTATAGAACACCAAATTTATGTAGAAATCCCTAATCAGGGAAAAACCACGGTGAGGATTAAATCACATATATATGAATAACAACAATAAATACAATAGGATCTAGGAAGAGATCACTACACAAAAGAAAAGAATGGCTCACTATCCAAAGGACACTATCTAAAATAAAAGAGAATAGAAGAATATTGTTAAATGGAGGTTCACTACCTTAGATCAATAGGAATATCCACCACAACAACTCTACAACATCTACAACCTTCGGCTCACTACCTCTAGCAACTTCAAGTACACTAAAAATGTAGACACCTTTTGCTCAGTACTTCTAGTAGCCTTAGGCGTTAAGATCACACTCAGATTACAAAACTTGATCACAACCACATCATTTTACATCACACAACACACCACCCACATCTTCAATAACTGAACTTTCTTATATATCCTACATGACCTCAAACAACTTCTCTAGGTAAACCACAATAAAATGGATGCACCTAAAATGTGCAACTAACAAATAGATCGGCACCAAACACTTCTATGGTATAAATAAATGAAGGTAGACCACACCAAGTGTTAAATGGGACCTAAATATACACTCAAATGCTTCACCATACTTCCACAAACCATGAACCACATCTACAAGTAATGCTAACATGCTAGGTTGGGAAAAAATGTATTAATGTTTCCAAACAATCAATTCACTCTTCACTAGGTCTAGAAACATCTTATAGACCATGAAGCAACATCACACAACATCCCAAAATTTTCCAACACCATTAGAGAATTCAACAACACTATCACAACCACCTACAACTAAGAATACTATCATCTTGTGCAACTAACAACACTACCACAAACATGCAACTCACTAATCAACCTTGTGTAACACCTAAAAATGAAACACTCCAATGGAAGTTAGGTACAAATAATATTAGAGAATTACCAAATCCACAAGACAAGAAACCTCAATGTGAAGAAATTTGCGGAGCAATTCCATTTCTCCTAGACAATCTTCTTCATAGGAAACACACTATTAGACACATCTTCCACTATCGTACAATCTAGAACCTAAAACTTAGGATATAAAACCTCTAAACACCTCTAATAATCCCATCCAAAGAGAAAAAGAACATATTCAACCATGAAGAAATGTAGAGCACAACATAAAACAAAACTCTATCAAATTTTACACTCTTTATTCAAATTTTCTCAAAAGCACTTGGAAACCAAGTGAACCAGTTGTATCAACAACACTTAGTCAACACCACAAACACCTTCTCATCAATAAAACACTAAAGATTTCAACAATATCCCCATCTACAACTCCTGCTCAACACCACACTGTAGGTTGACATAGGTTGACATCAATGACAATACTAATGAAAACATAGTGTAACAATCTCTCCCTTTATCATTGATGGTAACACCAACTCTAAAAATCCATAAACAAAAAAGAAACTCTACATTAAGTAGCACTCCCCCTTACATGGAAATTTCTTACATCTTAGACTTCTTTCTTTTCTCCCCTTTCTTTTTCAGGCTTCAATCTCCCCATGTGTTTTTCAAACATCACTTTCTCCTTAGTTTTTAATTTTTTTCTCCCCCTTTGACATCAATGGAAAAGGGCAACACCTGCATACTTTACTTCAAGAAACACCTGTAAACCGCTTTCTCTCTCATTTACTTTATCTCCACTACTCTCTTTCCATTGATCTCTCCCCCTTAGGGTCACAAGATATGCTCCCCCTAACTACACCAACCAAAGAAACCACTACCTACTCCCCCTAAGAGGTAGTCTTCATTATTCTAGGACAAAGAATACATCTTGAATTTCTCACTTGGACATATGCACCAGCTCATGCATCTAGTTGAAAGGAGGGGAAATAACCTTTAGATTCTTCAAGAGATACTAAAATATATCCTTTAGAAGAGCCTTTGTGAAAATGTTTGCTATTTGATCCTTTTTAGGTACATACTCCAACTTTACTTCATTATCTACAACTTTCTCTCTTAGAAAGTGATACCAAATAGAGATATTCTTTGTCATTTAATCCATTATTGGATTTTTTAAAATATTGATATAACTTGTATTATCACATAAGATAGAAATAGGTTCATCATATGATACTCTGGTATCCTTAAAAGTTTGTTTCATCCACAACACCTATGTGTAGCAACATGTTATTGCAACATATTCTGCCTTTGCAAGAGATTATGATATTGAATCCCACTTCTTAGTTATATGAGAGACTAATCTACTTCCAAGAAACATAGCACCTCCACTTATACTTATTTTTTCATCTATACAATCTACCCAATCTACATCTATATAAGCACTCAAAGAGAAATCAATATCCCTAGGATACAATAGACCAAAGTTTGGAGTTCCTTTCAAATATTTGAAAATGCTTTTTACCGCTACCACATGTAATTCTCTAGGATCTTGAAATCTTGCTACAAGACATATTGCATGCACGATATGCAGTCTAGTACTAGTTAGATATAGCATTCCACCAATCCTGGATCTGTACATTCTCTTATATGTCTTAGGAGATTCATCATTTTTTCTCAACTTACAACTAGTAACCATGGGAGTAAATACTAGTTTATAGTCTTCCATTCTAAACTTCTTTAACATTTCCTTGACATACTTTGATTATGAGATGAATATACCTTTATAGGATTGACTGATTTTTATCCCAAGGAATATATTCATCTCCCCAAACATTGACATTTCAAACTCATTTTGCATTTCCTTAGCAAACATCTTACACATTGCTTCATTTCCTCCAAAGATTATGTCATCAACATACACATCCACAATTAGGATTTGATCTTTCTCAACCTTGAAGTAAATATTTCTATCTGTAGTAACCTTTTTGAATCCCCGCTACAATAAGTACATATCCAATCTTATATACCAAGCTCTAGAAGCCTATTTGATTCCATATAAAGCTTTCTCCAACCTATAGATGATATCAAAATCTTTTCATAACTAAAAACCTTCTTTTTGTTCAATGCATACATCTTCTTCTAAATCTCTATTAAAAAATGCATACTTGACATCCATCTGATACACCATGAAGTATTTATGTGTTGCAAAATACAAAAGCATAATGATGCCTTCCATGCTTACTACTAGAGAAAAAGTCTCTTCAAAATCTATTCCTTCCACTTATGAGTAGCCCTTACACACAAGCCTATCCTTTTTCTTGATAACTTCTCCATTATTATTCAATTTTTTCTTAAAAACCAACTTAGTTCCTATCAAATTCTTGTTTGTTGGTCTTGGGACTAGCTCCCATGTTTGATTCTTCTCAATTTGCCTCAATTATTCTTCCATAGCTTTGATCCAACTCTCATCCTTGCAAGATTTAGTTACTATTTTAGGTTCTACTTCATAAAGTAAATAAAATTTTACATGTTCCTCTGTCATAGTAGCTCTTGTTCTTGTCATTACACCTTTTATCTTATCTCCAATGATTTGATCCTCAAAATGATTCTTCTGCACATACTTAGGAGTCTTAAGATTTATTTCCATAGCTTCTTCCTCTTCCAGTATCATCTCTATTTCTTTCTTTACTTCTTCTTCTTCTCTACAAGGAGTTTCATCATATTCATATCCTTCTATCAACACTTATATTTGATGTGATTCTTCATCTACTTTAGCACTTGCAATTTCAAATATATTCTTTATCTTTTTCTTATAGCATCTATATTCCTTGATCTTTGTAGAGTATCCAAGGAAGATACCTTCATCTCATATTGCATCAAAATTTCCTAAGTTCTCTTGATCTCTTTTTATATAACATTTACTTCCAAATGCTCTAAAGTATTTCATAGTAGTCCAAGTTTTCAATACCATAGTTTATATGGGTATTTGAACTATTCACTCTTGCTTATCCTTTGTTAAGAATGTACAGTGTAGTACCCCTCCGTTTATGCTTATATTTTCTTCTGTTGTATTTTTACACTGTTAGACTATGATACTTTGTTTGGATATTTGATTGCTGGTTTTGAGCGACAATGGATTTATTCTGTGACATGATGATCTTTGTTTGGTGATTACTTATTTTTAGACATGCTTTGAGATAGTGTAGATGTTTATTTTTAGTTGATTATTGTTATGTACATGTTTATGATGGACTAACTGTTAATTTATTTTGTCAGTCTGATGTGACATGTATTGGTGTGGAGAATGGAATCGCATCACTCGCTTGTGAGTGCCCTGTGATATCCGTGATTTTCTCCACACGGTGTGCCTGTACAATGGTTTATATATATATGCATGTTATTGCTTGGTTGCAGGAATTGCAGGTACATGACACTAACTCCACCTGGGTACTCAGGTCTGAGTGTGTCAAGACTCAACGGATACTTTGATTGGGAGATAGTAGTTTGGTTTACCCTAGTTTAGTCTATAACCCGGTCACTGGACATTGTCAGTTTTAGTTTGTGTCGTGGTTGTCTTGTTATTTTCTGTTTGGATAAATTGTTTGAAAGGTAAATTTGGTTAATTTTAATGTTAGTTTATTGTGCTTTAAATTATTGTTATTTAAATTAATTATTTTTAAATGTTGAAGAAATTAGTTGCATGTTATTTAATTAATTAATTAGCTTATTTGGTTAAATGGTTTGATCTTAAAAGATTAAACTTATTTAATTAAATAAATAAATTAATTAAATTAAATTATTTAAGTGTGTGATTAGCTTTATTTGAAATTAAATATTATTTGTGGAAATGGCATTTGAATTGTAAATTTAAATTAAATTAATTAATTGCATGCAATTGAAATTGGCAAGATTGCTGAGAAGTGGTGGAGAAGATATTTTGCAACCACTTCTCGACATGTGTGCAGTGCATTAATTGATTATTGTTGAGGAAATTTGTTTACGGGAGGTAATATTGGATCTGGAAAATCACAGAGGTTACACAATTTTTCTTTACGGGAAAAATATCTGAGCTTTGCAAAATTTCTCTGTGCTATTTTGGAAATATTGTATACTTGTGGAAGATCCCTTTGGTGGTTGGTTGTAGCTTTTCTTTGAATTGGGGGTTTTCTTTGGAGAATTTTTTGGGAATAATACGCTACAGGCAAGAGGATTTCTTCTACAGGCAGTTTTTTAATAATAGGTATTTTTCTTGTAATTTAGTTTCCTGGTTTTTGAAAAGAAAATCTGTTTGTTTGAATCCCATCTTCTTGGCAATTGCTTGTAGAAAATCTTCTGTTGAAATCCGTTATTTGTCTGCAAGAATCTTCAAGAACGTAGTTAAGCAAAAGAAAGAATTCAAAACAAGATTCTTTTGAAATCCTCTGTGAAAATTGTAGAAAAGAATTTTATAATTTTAGTTACAAATCTGCTATAAATTTGATTGAAAATTCTTATTTTAAAAAAAGGGGTTAAATACATAAATTTCTCAATTATTCTGTAGGAAAACCCTATGTCAGATATTTATACAGTCACAATATTTGATTTATTGTAGAAATTATATATATATTAATATTATGAAGAAATTTATGAAGTTTTAGATCAAAGATGAGAAACCCGTACACGGATTTTCGTTGAAAAATTGCACAGAGATTTTAATCCAAAATAATTTTTATCGCATGAAATTTATAGTGAAATTTCATTTAAATTAAAGTTTATTTGGAGGCTGCAGGGGGCTACCCCCACAGCCGACCCCCACGGGGGAGCCGGCGCTGCCTGCATAGCCATGCCCTCCCATCGAGGGTTCGGCTGTGTGAGCAGCCGAGCCCTGCCCAAAGTGTATTTTATATTTATAAAATTTAGATTAATTCAAATTGTTTATAAATTATAAATATAATATATATTTATATATTACATATATAATATATATTAATAAATATATATGTTATATATGTAATGTATAAATATTATTATATATATAGTTTCTTTTTAAATTTTGATATTAATATGAAGGAAATATGGATAATTCTAAAATGTTATTTAATATCATTATATAATTAAGTATATGTGTAATTATTTGATTATGAAGTGTTTTTATTTATTTATTTAAATGAATGAAATAATGTTAATTAGCATGTGAATATTAAGAATAGATAGTTTATAATGAAATGTGTTTTGTAGAGTAAACAAAATTTCATTATTAAATATGATTGTGAAAATTGGGATAATCGTAGATTTAATTTTCATTTTAAAAGGAAGATAAATTTTGTATTAGTTGATTAACTTCAAACTTCTAGTTCTTGTTTGAATGGATTTAGTAAATCCAAATTGTAGATGTGAATTTGCTTCAAGTTGCTTTATATTTTATTGGTTAATTTGGGAGTGTCGTAGTTGTTCAAGTCTTCCAGACCAGTTGTTTAATGGGGATTGTGATTATCTAAGTAGAGTTCTTGTGTTAACTAAGGATGTGTACATGGATTTGTATGGTGGTTTGACACCTGTTTTATGATCAATGATTTGATGTTCATTATAACACGTTTGGTCTTTTATATTGATTTTGGTTATATGTACACTTTGTATACCTTAGTCAGAAAACTTAGTTTTCCTTGTTATGTTTAGGGGAGTGGCTTTTTGTAAGGGCCGACACACAAAGTGGTGTCAGGGTAACTTGCAAGGAGTTAGTAAGTCAGTGATAACTATAGAACACAGTAGTTAGATTAAAACTCTTAACAAGATGTTTATGCCTTGCTTATGACTCTTGAGCTAGTTCAGTCTTGAGTATAAGATGAGAAGGCCTGGAATGGCAAATCAGTGTCTTATTTCCTTAAGATACATTTGATTCCACAATGATTAGCAATGGGGCCGGGTTTCGTAAGAGGTTACCAGGGTAACCCATGTTGGGGGCCGGAACCTAGGAAGAAACACCAGGGTAACCTTTGCAATATTGTGATGACACTCCACCTAAAGTAATAGTCTACTTTGTGTATGTAGTACATTCAATTGTTAAAGAATCTGGAAGCAATGTAACCATTAGATTGTTATGTACCTGTGTCTAGGGTTAGAAGATTATGTCTAGGTAACCATATTACTATCTCCTAGCACGGGGGGTGGACCTACGAGTGCCACATGGTTGGGTGGAACGTGCACCTTACTCCGTTGGGTCCCCAGTATTATCATGGCATCGAGAGCTTCATGGATGGAGAGCTCGCACTTGAAAACTTTTATGTACTTCATCATTGTAAATTATAAATCTTGTATTTGAAAACATCCCTCAATTGTTAAGAGGTGAACAATGTAAATGTAATTGTAATTATTATTGAACTACCTCATCAAATGGATGAGTATTGTAATACTTTATCTAATACAATTTATGAAACATATTTGTACTTTATGTTATCTTGAATGATGTTTCAATGAAATGCAATGTTATCTTTATGTTATTAATTAATTAGTGCAATGTGAAATACTAAAGTTGTCTATGGAATCTCAAAGTAGTGTAACGTCGTGTAACTTAACGAATGTATGCAACTAATTAACTTAATAATTATATTTTTTTAAAAAAAAAATTATTACACTTTTATACACAATTGCAACATTCCTTAAGTTATTATGACGGAGCATTACAATCAGTATGAATTGTTTCTTTCTAATAGATTTCTGGTAGAATTTATTCCTTCATCATGCTTCTTGACACTTCTTGAACTTTCTTGTTCTTCCTTTCCACAACTCCATTCTATTGAGGAGTCCTAGGAGTTGATAAATGTATCTTTATTCCACGATCTGAACAAAAAAAATTAAACTCATTGGAGATGAACTCACCTCCTTTATCAAACCTCATAAATTTTTCAAACCATTTCATTCTCAACAATAGACTTAAATGCTTTAAAAATATCTAGAGCTTCTAATTTTTCCTTGAGAAATGTCACCCAAGTCATTCTAGAGTAATTATCTATCAACAACATAAAATACCTATCACCTTGAGAACTTATTGTTATGGTAGGTCCACATAGGTTTGTATGCACCAAATCCAAAGGTCCTATGGTAGAATATTCCGTAGTTCTAAACCTCTTTTTGTGTGCTTTCCAAATTGACACTGCTTGCAAATTTTATTGATTTGATTTGTAACCTTTGGAAAAAATTTCATAGTATCAGTAGAGTTAATCTTTACTAGGCTATCAAAATTGATGTGATCCATTCTTCTATGGAATAGCCAACTTTCATTGATTTGAGACATAAAGCACTTAACACCACTACCATTGGGCTGATAAAAATTTCTTTTTTTCCTTGTTCCTACTACAACCAATATTTTGGAGCTTCCTTTTTTTTATTTTACAATCATCATCTTGAAACACCAAATTGTATCCTCTACTACACATTTCTCCTACATTGAGAAGATTATGCCAGAGACCCCTAACATAAAGAACGCCATTTTTTTTTATGCTTTCCATCAACACTAATTGAACCTTTTCCACGGATCCTTGTAGATGTATCATCACCAAACTTAACAAGACCATCATCACACTTTTCAAGCTTAAAAAACTTATTTTTATCACCTGTCATATGATTTGAGAATCTACTATCAATTATCTAGTATTTTATCTACTCTCTTGCATGAAAAGTAGCCAACATAGTTCCTTCAATATTGTGACTTGTTTTGGACTAGTTTCCTTCACACATCTTTCAAAATTAATAGAATTATTTCCAATATTTAGAGCCATGAAAAAAAATTCATCACTTCTATCATTCAAATAGTCTAATTACTCATCATCAGATACACCACTATCTTCTTTAATATAACAACTCTTCTTGATAGATTTACCTTTATGATCTTTATGTTTGTCATTTGAAACTTTCACTAGACATTTAGAGGCATAATTACCTATCTTTTCACAATTTGAACACATAAAGGGTAACTTACCTCTATATTTTCTAGTTCCCTTTTTCAATCTCCTTACAAAATTTTCTTCCACATAATCAAGATCTTCTAGATAAAATTCATCATCCTTCTTGTTGACTTTAAAAGAAGTTTCTTTCTTTTGATCATCTTTGCCAAACTCTATTAATTCAAAAGTAGTTAAACACCAAAAAATTAATCTCTAGAATATTTATCCACATTTTGAGCTTCCTCAATAGCATAAACTCTAGCACTATAAGCTTTAGGAATATTTCTCAATACTTTTTTCAAAACTTCACTTTCCTCTAGTTTTCCACCAAGTCCATTGATGACATTGACAATTTCATCCACCTAGAGCATGTAGCCACCAATATCTTCATCTTCTAACATCCTTATGGTTTCAAATTTGTCTTTGAAATTATACATCTTTTATTTTTCTTCCTTTTCCAATATTCTCATAATCCTTGATATCATCATCACTTTTTAGAGGAGTGGAATGTATGGTATATCCATTTTAGACTAACTTCCAAACACCAAACCCTAATGATACAAGAAAGGATTATATCCTAGCTTTCCAAATATCATAGTTTTTTCTGTTGAACATAGGAACCTTGACACCATTCTTATGCACCATTTAGATCTTCCTCAAGCAGTTAAGCTTCTTACAAGGAACCATAGCTCTAATACCAATTTTTAGACACATGGGACAATTGAGATGAGGGTGAATTAGTTTCACATTAAAAAATTCAAACCCTCATTAATCTTCAAACCCTTATTAAGCATTATCATGAATGTAAAAAAACTGAAACATCAGCACATCAACAACCATGCATAATAGAATACCATATTTACATGGAAAACCCTAATCAAGGAAAAACCACGGTGAGGATTAACTAACATATATATTAATAATAACATCGAATAAAATAGGCTCACTACTGGAAGGGATCACTACCCAAAATATAAAAAAAATGGCTCACTTCCTAGGGCTCACTTCCCAAAGGACTCGTGCTATCTGGAATAGAAGAGAATCAAAGAATATTGTTATAAACTAATTTAATACCTCAAAGAAACATGAATATCAACCATAACAAATCTACATCATTTGCAACCTTTGGCTCACTGCCTCTAGCAACTTGAGGTACACTAAAAATGTAGACACCTTCTACTCACTACTTCTGGTAGCCTTAGGTGTTTAATCTCGCACTTAGATCACAACATTTCATCACATTCACATCATTTCATATCACACAACTCACTACCGACATCTCCAACAATTGAACTTGCTTGTGTATCCTCCATGATCTAAAATAGATTCTCTAAGTTGACAACAATGAAATGTATGCCCCTTAAATGTGCAAACAAAAAATAGGTCAACACAAAAAAATGCATAGTGGAAAGAAGTTAAGGAGGACCACACAAAGGGTTGAAAAGAACCAAATCTTCATTGGAATGTTTCACCATGCTTCCACTAACCACAAATCACATCTGTAAGTAATGCTAACATGCCAAGTGAGCCAAATTTATATTAACACTACCAAATAATCAATTCACTCTTCACCAGGTCTTGAAACATCCTACAGAATATGAAGAAAAATCACACCAACATCTAAGAATATTCCAACACCATCAAAATATTTAGCAACAATGTTGTAACCACCTACAACTGAAATATTATCATCCTATGCAACCAACATTGCCGCAGACATACAACTCACTAACCAACCTTGCGAAACACCTAAACACACAACATTCTAAGGGAAGGTACGTACAAATAATATTAGCATGTTCCCAAATCCACAAGAAAAGAAACTTCAATGCAAAGAAATGTGGAGCAATTCCATTTCTCCCAGACAACCTTCTTCAAAAGCAACACACTGTTAGACACATCTTTCACTATCATATGATCCAAAACCTAAAACTATGGATATAACACCATTGAACACCTCTGAAATATCATTCAAATTGCACAAGCGCATATTCAACCATGAAAAATGCAAAGCACAATTCAAAACACAACTCTCTCACCTTGTACACTCTTTATTCAAATTTTCCAAAAAGCACTTGAAAACCAAGTAAACTAGCTACATCAACAACACCTGCTCAACAACACAAACACTTTCTCATCAACAAAACACTAGATATTTCAATAATCTTTCCATATAAAACTGCTACTCGACACCACACTAGAGGCTGATATAGGTTGACATCAATGACAATACTAATGACAACATGGTGCAACAATAGATCCCACGTTCTAGTGGTCATGTTTGGTGACTCATCCATGTGCATAGTGATACTAATTTTTCCTTAAATGTTCCTCCCTCTTTTCTTGGTGTCCAAATTGTCTTTAATTCTTAGCCTAAGCCATTTATTTCCCATGTCACACAACCTATAACATGTTTTTTATTTCTTGTGAATTTATTTTTTGCCATCTTATATTGTATGCTATACTGAGTTAACTTAATGTTAACCTATTATAATTGATGTCACATCTAATTTACAATATTATCATTAAATAAGGCATAATTATAAGAGATAGGCCAAGAGAAAAAATCAAAAAAATCAGAGTTAGGCAACTTGACATAAAAATTTGAATAAGTTATCTATATTATTTCAAAAATATGTAAGAATAGAATCTGTAGAAAATTGAATGTAGTTTCTAAACTACTAGGTTTTAAAAAAAAAAAACTATTTGGTGAAAATTTGAAATTTCAATGTAGTGGTACTTAAATTTCAAGGAAAAATAAGTATGTGTTTGTCTGACCACCCTAATGACAATAAAATGATAATCTTTTTTTATAATATTTTAGATATAAGTAGAGGACTTATGCCCCGATGTGATGCATATTTTTTTGTAATTTTTTCAAAGTAAATAATTAATTATGATTTTTTTATTACAACTTTTTAAAAATATAAAAACACGTATGTCTGACAACCTTAACTTGGTCAAAACTTCAGGAAATTCATTTTTTTTTTTAATCCTATAGTATGCAAAGCATAGAATGTGACACATGTTTTGGATTCAAAAAATGTGATATCGTTTGAAAGCTATAGATGTTTTTCAATCAACCTATCAATCAGGACTTTAGTCGTAATTTGAATAGAAAATGAATAATAATTACTTATTAAATTCAAATTAAAGCATAATTTATATTGGTGGAAAGCTGTGAATCTCCTTTAAAAACCCTTTTCATTTCATCAATTTTGGGTTAAAAAATAGTCGTCAGCCACATACCCATCATATTGCCACTTTTTGGCCCATCATGATCCTGCACATACCCCACTTCTTGATTTCATTTCTAATTTGATTTTAGCTAGAATATTAAAAGAGTGACCAACCAAGACCTAAACTATAATAAAACTAACTAGAAAATAGTAAAGAATAAAATAATTATAAATTTATTCAATTACTCAAATCAAAATATCTCCATTTTAGATGTGTAATTATTCAATTAATTATTTGGACATGTGCACCAAGATGGGGCACAAAAAGTGGCCAAATTCCTAAAAACAAACAAAATGCACTCGCACTTTTAAGAAATTCAAATAACACAATCATTTTATGGCTTGGAAAATTTGAGCCATAACACAATCACATTATTTAAACAAATAACACGAATGCATTATTTTTAAAATAAAAACATGTACATGTGTTTATTAAAAAAATGCATACACAGTTCAAAATGCGTACATGTTTCAAAACATGTATGCATTATTCTCAATAAAGTTATAAAAAGAAAAAGGCTATCCATTTTTCTCACCCACAACCCACAATTTTTACAGCTCTTTTTTTCCCCTCAACTGAGCATACCGTGAACATTTTTTTCCCTCCTCTAATGTATGCTCATAATTCCACATCGGAGAAGAGGTAAGTGATTCTTTTTGTATTTGATTTCAATGTTGTTTTCATTAGGAAAAATAGACTGTTTTGGGTCAATTTCATGTTTTTTTGAATTATTTAATAGATCATGTAAACGTTGAGCCAAAAGAAATTTTAAATAATTAATTGCTTGAGGGAAACCCTAGAACACCTAAACCTCCTCCTACCCTTCCAAAAAACCCTAGACAAATCCAAGAGGATTTCTTAGGGCATCTAGACAAAAAAAAAGTTGTAATTCATGAATTAGTTTCAAAATTGAGGGGTTCAAATAATATCAAACAAGCATCGCCAATCCCTTGCCTCAACATTGGAAGCCATGTTTATGAATGTTTAAACCATCAAAAATCAAATAAACTAATTTAAAACTTATAGAGAGTCATTTTGTCAATATTATGCAACAAAATTATCTTATGATGATGTGAAAAAGAAAGAAATAAGAAAATAAAGCATATTTCTTCTTTTTACTGATCCTAAAACCAATCAACCTATTCCTCTAAATTCAAAGAGGTTCCAATACATTAGTGTAATTAGGTTATAAGAAATAGGTTTTGGGATAGGTTGTGTATGGTATTTGACCAACCTCCATGCAATAATTATGAAGTGCCACTAGATTTTCTAAGAAAATTATACTATGAGTTTATCCTTCATGAAATACTTAATTACTTTAATATAAGGGTGTTTCAAGGTATAGGTGGAGGCTCTATGTAAAATATACCAAGATCTCTTCAGGTAGATAATTATGCAAATTGAAGAAGACCAATACAAACACCTATTTATCATGCGACAGTTCTAGTAGCCATCATGGAGAGTATGGAGGTGTAGACTCTCCATGTAGTTGCTAGTGTGACACACATGACTATAGACCATGGCACACAAATTTCCTAGCCTTTTGGCTCATAGGATGATGCACTAGCTCAACCATCTAGCTCTAGTGCCCTTATCTCCCTTTTATTCCCAAACTATTGTAATCTATGCTTTAGAAGAGATAGTGATGCAAAGGGTGCAGATGGATCCATCTCCCATGTGTGTTCTCATTGTCAATATAGATGTGATGGGAGTAGTGGGAGTCATTAGGGTGGTGCATCAAATGATGTGGTGATGAAAAATGAGTTGTTGAATGATTTGTATGCTGGTAAAATGTAAGGAACCTAAGGTGGTAGAGAAACTTCCTACACTAATCTTGAGAGGAGAATAATGAAAAACTTTTAAAAATATTTTCAGTTACAACAACTTAAATGGAAATAAACATAAATATCGTACATACAACAACACAGTGATTTACATGGGGAAAATTTGTTCATCAAAAAAATCCCACACTCCAAAAGCCACCAATTATATTAATCATAAATCACAAAGATTACAATATACTTGCAGAGCAAAATTCTCACAGGAGTATCAACAACCAGAGATCTAGAGGAAACACAAATGCTATTAGTCTCTCAAAATACATCACAATACACAACTATAAATTATAACAATAAATATGCAATAGTATTTACCTTATATATCAATAGTAATGTATGTAATTGCAAGGTTGAAACACATTTTCCCATCATCAAATGTAGGTATATTGATTTGAATTTATAACATTTTATTTATTATATAACTAAAAATGTAATTTTAAATAGGTTTTTAATCATAGAATTGAATTAAACTAATGCAAAAATTATGCATTTCATGGTGTAATGCAAGATATTGGTACATCATCGAGAATTCTTGCAATGACTTGTAAGTTGCATTTGTATTTGAGGTAAAATTTATATAATATATCAAAATAAAAAAATACTTTATATTAAAAATAATTTTTAATCATTTAAAACACATTTTTATATTGAATAGGTGGGCATGGCATTACCATCTACTACACATGTTACAATGGATGGTTATGACATTGGATTTACTCAAGTGCACTATATAACACATTTAAGTTTATTTTTATAACTTTCAATTTTGTTGTATATATATATATTTGTGAACTTTTGAGTTTATTCTAAATATTGTTTGTTTAGTAACTAATGAATTCATTAGAGAGACCTCCTGGGATAAGAAAAAAATTATAATTTGGTGTTAGTGCAATTATTTCATCCTCCTTGAACTTAAGTTAGGCATGAGTATGAATATATGTGTTTAATAATGTTTATATTATGTCAATTGATATTAGTATACCTATAAAATATTTTTGATAAATATGTCTATTATGTTATAGACGGATGTAAACACCCCAATGTGAGGAGAAACATCTCTTAATGGTGTCAAGCTTCATCAAAAAGAAGTATCAGACTACCAGTATGTTGTAAGTGTGTATAATATATCATTTTAAATATATTTATAGTTTTTGAATCTGGCATAGTATCTAATTTAATATTTTGTGTGTATAGGTTATGATAAAAAATACTAAGGAGTGCATGAGACCAAAATGAATCAAGACACTGACTACTAGTAGTGACCAAAGTTTAGTTAGTCAAGCTAAACGAGATCCAATGTTTTAGGATTAGCGTTCAATATTCATATATGAGCATATTGTGTATGCCTATACATGGCACATAGTTAACATTTTTGGCATGGCTATATGTATTGATGGTATTTTGTTGAGAGGCAATACATTGGCCTCATGACATTGTATGACATTTTGATGACATTTTGTGTGTCCTAATGATGGAATTTTATGATATTTTGTATAGCCTCATGGCCTTATTGAGATCAATTCATATAAACTTTTTATTCTTAAATTGTTAACTTAAATGGTTTAAAATATTCTCATAATTTACTTAGCCACAAGTAGTGTATGTATGAATCATATCCCATCCAAATTTTAATTTTTGAATCTAATTGAAAATAGATCAAATTTAAAAGTGAGTATTTGAGATGTCTAAAATTTAATGGGGGTATGCATATAGGTTGGTAGAAAAATGAGTAAGATATTGGGTAGGTGTTTCATTGTGTCATTCAATATGTTTCCCTTACTAAGAATGAAATCATTTGATTAAATCCCTAGTATGTGTAGTAGGATTTGAGTCATTGTAAGGATTTGGAAGAGTTTTATCTCCTCAATAGGGTTGAAATAAAATGTGTGGTTTTCGTGAGAAAAAATATTAACTTAATTAAGTGTAGTGTCAAAAAATGTCGTCAGTGACATTTTCACATTGGTTTAGCTCCTTGTTAAATTAAGCTTAAAAGTTTCCTTTATTTAATTTTTTAAGGTGTTTGATACATTCACACTAGGTCTTGGGCCCTTGTAAACTAAATAAAATGTATTTAATTGTGCCTTGTAAAGGTGTTGTAAAGTGTTGTAGCACACATTCACACTTTTCTAGGATTTTAATAAGTATTTGAGCCTAATGAACCTATTTGAAAAAAAAAATGTGCCTTAATGATGCCTTGTTTAGAGTGTTGTAAAGTGTTGTAACACACTTTCACACTTTTATAGGTTTCTATTTTATAATTGGAATTTATTATGCTTTAAATGGCCTTAAATTGCATCCACAAGCCTTAATTAGTGTATAATTTTGAGGATAATCCTAACATTAGTCATCAACCAATCATAATTTAGGTGTTTCTGGCTTATGTGGCCCAAATTTAGTGATCTAGGACTCATTCACCACATTGGGAAAATAAGTCCCAACTAGATTTTTGGGTCCCAAACCTGATTTCACACCTTTCTAAGAACTTTTGAATTTTGGTCCCACACATTATGCCTAATGGGACTCATTCGCCACCTTGGGTGAATGAGTCCCGTTTAGCTCAAAATTAAAATTAATTTAAAATTTGGCAAGATTTTATCCTCCTAGATCTGATTTCGGCTATAGTGTTGTAATTTAAAGAATTCTTGCATAATTAAGTATAAATACAAGGTTCTTTCACTCATTTCACCTAAGAATTTTGTGATAGCATTCCTAATAGAAAGTTTGAGTTCAGAAGAGTATTAAAGTGTTTACAAGAGCATTCAAGAGTCTTCAAGATTTTATAATCAAGTGTTTTGCAGTATTATTCAAGCATCAAGCATCATGCCAAATATTTTGTGCATCATGTTTATTTTTGAGCTAACAATTATGATGTAGGGTTTCATGATTCAAGAAATCATTTCACTTAAGATATATCATCTTCAAGAAAGAGTCAATATCTACATCCATTGGAGCCATCTCACACATGTTTGCAACACTTCATTGCTAGGGTTTGGTGAATTGCAACATCTTATTTTTCTCATTCATCATTCTACATTACTATTTCATTATATTTCAAGGTTTAATTATGAAAATGAGGTTTGACCAAGGAAAACCCCTATCCACTAACCCTACAACATTTTCCCCTCTCATTTGTGTGTGATTTGTAGGTCTAGGTTGCAAGTTTCCTAAGGAGAGATTGGAGAAAAGTTGTCAAATCCTTTAAAGTTTTCAAAGTTGTCATCAAGCCTTGAAGAACATTGGAGAACACCTACAAGTTGCAAATTAGGATTTCGGATATGAAAATCAATCAGGAAGGATAGAGTAGACAAAGAACAATAGATTCAGACTTTGAATTCCCAAAAAAATAGAATAGGATTGATTCGCCACAAGTGGCGAATGAGTCCCACTATAGGTGTTTGACAGAGACTTTTGCAGATTCATATACTCTTTTTCTTGAAACTTACTCCTATGTAAAAACCCAAAATTGGGATTGATTCACCCATAATGGAAAATGATTCCCACTAGGTCAAAAATTTAAAATTTTCAACATTTCAGGACTCCTTCCAATCATCTCCAAGTTTTCAGGTGCATAGATTTCATCTTGCAACTTTTTGTTTTGTTTTGCTTGCATTTCTAGGTCATTTAAATCAAGTTTTCATCATATTAGGGTTTCACATTTCATATTTCATTTCATTGTCTTTTCCAAGTCTAAAATTGGTGGTGAACCCCTCATTAGATCCTAATCATTCCCTAGGACAACCCTCTTGTAAGATCTCTTTCTCCTTTGCATTGAGATCTCAAGGGTATGTTCCTGAGTGAAAGTTAGTGAAGATTGTCATTCTAGGTCCTAAACCATAGAAGAAGAAGAATTTTTTTTTCAACATTTCATTTTGGTGAACCTCCATTTAGAACATTATAATTTTTATTTGGAGTGCATCATCATTCTAGATTTGGCTTGCATTAACATTACATTAGAGTTCACATTAAAGTTAATTGACATTCTAGGGTTTTAAATTTTTACATTAGTGAAAGTGCATATAGCTTTCTTTTTTGCATCTCAAATCATTGAAAAACATCTAAAAAATACACTTTCATTTACGTTACAAATCATACAAACTTAAAATCACTTAAACTCTTCTAAATTTTTTGAAAAAAACCCTAACTGGGACTCATTCGCTCATCTAGGTGAATCAGTTCTAGTCTAGATTTTAAATTTCCTTTAATAGCATTAAGAACCTCATTTTTATGCTTCCTAAGTCTCCTAGTAACATATAATATAAGTCTGGAAAGTTTCAGTAACTTCTATTTTATGCATCTAGGTCAAAAACATCAATTTAGGGTAGTCATTTTTGAAATCATTTCAATAGAAAACATCATAGCATCTAAAAAATGTTCACATTTCTAAAACTTTACATCATATGGATAAAAGTAGTTTTCACTTTTTCTTATACAGTGTTTATATTCATCAAAATTTGCATAAGTTTGATAAAAGTGCTTTTCACTTTTGGATATACATTTTTTGCATTCTTAAAGTTTTGCATACATTGGATAAAAGTACTTTTCATCTTTGGATATGCATTGTTTGCATTCTTAAAGAATTGCATAAGATGGTTAGAAGTGCTTTTCATTTTTGTTCAAATAATGTTAGTACCTTACCTTTCTAGGCATGCTAAGAAATAGTTCATATCCCCTCCCTATGAGAGTGTTTTAGTGAAAGAGAATACAACCTCAAGGACATTCCTAATGATCATATTCATTCTTCTCCTAATACCTCTCTTATTGGCCAAGAAGATATTTTTGTGTTAGAAGAACCAATCAGTGAGAGTTTTGAGAATCCTAGTTATTTCTCTCCCTCTACCTCTCTTATTACACAATACATTGATGAACAAGAAGAAACAACCATAATTAATCATGATGATCACATAATACAACAAGAAACCATTGAAACTTCAACTAGTCTACATACATTTCCAAACATATTCCCCTCTTGTGACAATATTGTAAGTGATGAGGATATGTTGGTGTTATATAATCAAACCTTTAAGGTCTATAACAACCTTTACGATGCTTCCCCTACCTATCCTATTTTAGAATACATTATGGGACAAAGGAATGAAATCATAAATGATCATGAAAATCATAGTTTTTCTTCTCCTAGTATCTCTCCTAGCTGTGAAGAAGATACTTTGATGTTAGAAAACACAATCAATGAAAGTCATGGTAATATTGACTTCCCCTCTTCCCCTAGGAAAAGCATTATTGAACAAGGAAACACCATCATTAACAAGCAATAAAATCCAACCATCAATCATTCCCCTACTTGCGATGAAGTCATTTTGGAAGAACCAATCCTTGAATGTCAAGAACATTCAGTTTGTAGTTCTCCTAAAAACTCTCCTCCTAGGGAGGATATCATGGTGCAAGAAAATGACAACAATAGTAATGTGAATTTCTTGAATTATAGTGAAAAGGTGATTCTATATTGCCCCTTATTAGAAATACATTAAACCAAGACCACTAAGGTTCTGAATGTGCAAGTGTCTGTTAGATCCCCCTTGACTAATGGACCTCCTACATACCTCGTGGGACATCCTAAGAATCCTCTAATCCTTTACCCACCTTCACACAAAGCACAAACTCAAAAAAAACTTGAACTTATCCTTTACCCACCTAAGAATAATGTGTCACAACAGTCAAGTCATAATAACATTGCTCATACATATAACACTAGACACAATCTGCAACCAAGACAAAAACCTTCAACAACTCTCACATTTCCTAACCCTATCTTACTAGGTCCCCCTCATTTTCCTCTATAGGGTGGAAAGGATTATGATATTGTTGAAAACTTAAGAGCACTCCTACTAAGATATCATAATGGGACCTTATTCAAGCATCCCCTCACTATCAAAAAATGATTCAAAGTGCTTTACAACAAGCTCCTATCCCTTCTATTGCACAACCAAATAACATAGCAGCCATGATTCAAGGAATAAATATTGACATTGTTTTCCACCAAAGCAAGCTCCCCTATTGGAAGTGAAAAAACAAAATGAGGATTTCATGATAATAGCTAGCCATAACAGGTTAGGAATAAAGAGAAGCCTTGTTGACAATTATTCCACTCTTGTTGTGTGTAGTGTATCAGGCTTTTGGATAAGCTTGGTGTCCAGACAAATCAAAAATTCAACCTGAATCTTTATCCATTAAAGGATTTGACAAGTAGGAACACAACCACTTGGTGTGATCACTTTGCCTATTACAACTAGAAAGGCCACATTAGAAACACTGATCCATGTCATGCCTTGTGACCTTTCATATAATCTCCTTTTAGGGAGACCATGGATTCATGCAATGAATGGGGTTCCTTCTACTCTTCATCTTAAAATGAAGTATGTTTGCACCAAAAAAGTGTACACACTTGAACCTGACCTTGACCCAAATAGTTGTTTGAAAATTAAGAAAAACAAGGAAAATCCTTTGAAAACATTGACACCAACTACACAAGTACAACACATACAACAAAAAGACAAAGAAAAACATACTAAGGAAGTCACAAAGCTATTAGATGATGATAGGGCTTCCTTAGATTTCACACCAACATTCATGGAAGAATACAAGATCATAAACAAAGAGTTTGAAAAGGAAAAAGAGAAAGTAGTAATTTCAATACAAAATTTGGACAAACCTTCAAAAGCATCCACCTCAACCACTTTAGAAGAAAAGACAACATACACAACAAACTTTGACAAAATTGATTGTTAAAAACCACTGAATCCAAAAGAGATGAAGAATATTTATGGAAAAGGTTATGAAATGATGAAACAACTTGGATATAGTGGAAAAGGATGTGGTGCTAGAGAACAAGGTATATGTGTCCCTATAGAGCCTAACATGCAAGAAACAACTTGTGGTCTTGGTTTTTATCCTTTAATAGAAATAAAACCAACAAGCAAGCCTTTGCTCAATATCAAAACTCTAACAAAATATTCCTCTAAGCCAAATTTAACATTAATGCATCCTAAGCTAATAGAAACTAGTGGTCCTTATCCTTTGCAAGAACTAAAAAAAACAAATAAATCTTCGCTTAATATCAATGTCATCGCGCAAAACACTAATGATTCGAATTCATTAGATTTTACACCCTCATGTAAAGGAGAGAAAAAAATATCACAATCTAAAGAGTCTTGCATAAGTATGACACCTTGTATTAAGCAAGAGATATCTTTGTCATAAAATAATGAAACATCATCTACTATTGATCAAGAGAGTATCTTGTTGAGACTCCTCCAAGATCATTTTATATCTCTCCCTCCAAGAACATTAAAGAAATTTTACAAGAATTCATTTTGTGTATATCATAGAGTTCATGGTCACTCTACTAATGAATGCATTACAACAAATCCCTGTGATTAGCTTCTTTTTTGCTTCCACCCACTGTTTTAATGTATTTTTCTCCAATTTTTTGAAAAAATTGGTGCTATTTATTGGGATGGTGCTATTTTTGGCATTTATTGCACCAATCAAAACAAGTAGGCGCTAAATTAGGCACAAATTAGTGTTGAGTTTAGTGTCGCATTTAACACTACGTTTAGCGCCGATTTTATTGATGAATTTAGCACCGAGTTTAGCACTGAGTTTTGTGTCGAATTTTGTGGAAAATGTTTGAAAAGTTTTTTCGTCAATATTAGCACCTAATTTAACGTCTAATTTATCACCCACTAACCTAATTTAGCGCCTAATTGTTCTGATCTAGTAGGGATTAAGGGTTAAGGGATTAGGGGTGATAGAACAAAAATGGCTTCCCTAATATTCATTGGCCTTCAATTGCTTGCCTACATTTAACTTGCATCAAAAGATCCCTCAACCCCCAACCCTTAACCCTAATCCTTCAACCATATACCCTCAAACCTATACCCTAAATGCTCTACCCTCAATGCTTAACAATGAACCCTAAACCCTAAACCCTAAACCCTTAAACCTTCTACCCTCTACCCTCAACCCTAATCCCTCAACCCTATACCCTCAACCCAATACCATAAACCATCAACCCTAATCAATTGGGCCTATTAGTTTTAAGAAAGCTTCCTTGATAGGGAATTAACCACCATTGACGAATCACCTCAATGAGGATATGAGGATATGAGGATTCGTCAATGGTGGTTAATTCCCTATCAAGGAAGGCTTCTGAAAGCTAGCACTTGAATTATTTGTTGGGACATATATTGTCTATTCTTCATAAATTTTCTTCCTTTGAAATTATGAATTGCTATAGGGAAGCTAACATCTTGGTGGATGCACTTGCTAATAGGCAATTGATTATTCCTTGCCATATAGTAAATTTTCTGATCATGATATCTTTTCACTCTCTTGAATTGATTTTTGTTGTTTCTTTATTGGTCGAGAGTGGTCACAAGGATTGAATTTTCCACTCATGTTGATGAATTTCGATTGATTTGACTTATTTATTCTTGAATGTCCTATATGTGTTATGCCACTTGCAAACTATTGTTGAAGAAATATTGATTTAAATTTGAAGCATGCAAGAATCTTTATTGTTTCTAGAATTCTTGCATAAGATAAGTTTATGGTACTTTAGAGTATTCTATATGATGAAATAGCATCCCATTAATCTAGGAAAGGGGAATATGTGTTTGTATTAAATGAATTGGAAGCCACACCTTAGGGGATATTATACACAATATCACCACTAAATGGGCACAAAAAATGGATCAAAGGCCACACCTTAGGGGTATTATGGATAATACCACCACTAAAGGGACACAAAAATGGATTGATTTTATGTTTGATTTCATAATAATTGTCATTTCTAATTTGATTCAATTATGAAAAAAATTTAAGTGGGTGTGTCTTTCTACCAGCCAACCTTTTTTGTGAATATTGTTTTATATATATATATATATTTCTCTTTATCAAATTCTAAAATTTTGGAAAGGGCTTCACCATCTTTGATTCCAATAGAGATATTCATTAAAGAGTGAACACATGTGCTTTCTTTTCCAAATTCTCATGTACGCCTAGTCAAAATGGCTTCAAACTGTATTACAAGGTATACACATTCATTAGTACCCTTTTTAAAAATATTTTAGTTACTTAATTGATTCTTATATGGTTGCACACCTTCCATTATATGTTCCCATTCTATATCAAAAATGATAAGGTTATCTTGGAGGTAAGTTTAAAAAATCCCTCTTAGTTGTGATGAAGATTTTGATTTTACTAACAAAAGAGTGTCTCTTTGATCTTTTTCTTTCTTTACTACTTTCCAATATTGATTTTTCTTAATATTCTTGTGAAAGTATTTTGTGCAAGTGAAATGTAAGTGCAACAACACAAGGACAATCTTCAACCCTAAACCCTCTACCCTATGCATTGGATCCTCAACCCTAATCTTTCAACCATATACCCTCAAACATATACCCTAAACACATGCTTTACCCTCAACCCTTAACCATAAACCCTAAACCCTAAACCCTTAAACCTTCTACCCTCTACCCTCTACCCTCTAGCCTAATCCTTCAACCCTATACTCACAACCCAATACCCTAAATCATCAACCCTATAGGTCCTCAATTCTATACCCTAAATTCTCAACCCTCTACCTTAAACATTGGATCCTCAACCATCATATATCTTTGTCCCTCCCTCCTCTTCTCTCTTTCTCTCTATTTCACTTCTCCCTCCCTCTCTACGACCTTAATCCCTCAACCCTAAACCATCAACCCTTAAACCCTTAAATACTCAACACTAAACCCTAAAACCTAAAACCTCAGGCCTTAAACCCTAAACCTTTAAACTAGCCTCTACCCTCTACCCTCAACTCAATACCCTTAAACCCTTAAACCCAATAGCTTTCAGAGTCCCACCGGGCATGCCAAAAATGGTTATCAATAGATTTGTACCCTGTTGAATGCAATATTTAGCAACCTACTGAAACATGGAAACCTCCTTCAAATGTGGGTGATCTGAGCTAAGAAGGAATCTCCAAATCGAGTTGGTTCTCTGAATGATTGATCTTATTCTAAATAATTTCTCAGGAAAGGGGTAAAAAGATGTCTGAAAACTAAAACCTATGACTACTAATGTTTAACCTATTACTTCTAACAAAAATTAGATCTTGCAACTCACAACAATTCCTTTATTACGATAGTTCCTACAATCTCACTAGTACATGATCTCATCAATAATTCATATGAAGATTCAGAGACATCGAATACATCGTACAACCTGAAACATGAAACCCTGTGCAGAAAAATCATAAAAGTAGGACATTAAGGCTTCAAATCTGAAAACACAAAGCATCAAACTGCTATTACTAATCTTGAGACAAGAAAATGGAAAGAAGAACTCTATTGTATTACTGAAACTGAAAGAGTGTCAATCTGCCAAAACTGAGTACAAAAGGTTCACAAGCTCAAAAATGCATAAGAGTAGGAACCAAAATCTGAACTACGGAGAGCTAAAAACTAAGTCTTTTGAGGACCTATCTCTCAAGAAACCCTAATCCGAGCTCAGGAAGAAGCTCAAGGAAAAAAGCTTCAAACTGTCTCAAAAACTGCATAAAAGCAAAAAAAAGCATATTGCTTTTATGATGAACCTGTCAAGCCTCTAAAAATAGGTTGAATATGCTTTAAAATCCTAAAAACACCTTATCTCTCCAAGATAAGACTCAAATTCGACCAAGAGGAAAAGTCAACAAAAATTTGCTAAAAATAGCAAGAAATCATACAACAATTTATAGGAGATTGCTTTACAATTCTACTTTACATCACTGAAGATTTTACAATTTGTCTATTTTTTGCAATTTAAAGATTAAAAATATTTTGCAAAAAAGAAAAACGCCTTATCTCTCCATTACAATGCTTTGATTTTCTCAAAAAATTATAAAAATATTAATATAATAATTATACCCTCATATCAAAACTTCAATTGATTTCTCTAAAATCAATAAAAATCAAAAACTCTAAGTGAAAAAATGACCAAAAGATCCCTAGGTTATAACATATTTCACATTTATATTCTCATTGTTTCACTAAAACACCTAAAATAGGGTTTCAAGACTTCAAACTTCACTAAGGCACACAAAAAATAAGTCTTAAAGGCTTATCATGTCGACCTAGTATATGAATTTTCGGCCTCCCAACATATACATTAGACTTTAGACTTTGATTTAAAATATGATGCAAAGCCAAAGTCCCCCTAATTCGAATTCTCCCATATGCCTTTGACCGAATATTCTAGATAATGATAAGGCTCGAATTAGGGTTTGATCAAAACAAGGTCAAACCCTAATAATGATTCATTTTGTGAATGATCACTCTTAAAGAAAATGAGCTCTGCCAGTGAGCATGTCACTATGATTGAACTCAAATCTGAGCTCGTGTGCCTTGGGAATCTTCACTAATCCTTCAACAAGTCGAGTTCCTCAATGGGTAAGATTTTTTTTTGCAATATTGAAATTATTTACTTCATTTAAAGCAAAAGTAAACACCATGGCCATGGCCTGCTAATGGTAATTTCTGAATTTTCTTACATCACTGTGCTTTGTTCTTCCCTGGCCATCATGAGCTTGAACTCGACCTCTGTCGAGAGACTCCATGAGAGAGCTCGCTTGTGGGTTTTGCTTCCTTCTACTGTCACAGGGTAAGCTAAATGTGTTCATAGCCTCTATGGCTTCACATTCTGTTCACTTTGGCTTATAGCCATGGCTAATACAATTTCTAATGCCTCCTCTTTGCATTTTATGTGTTCATATTTCCACTTATGAGAGCTCAGTTATCATTCAAAAGCTCAAACTCTTGGTTTCTTGAAGGCACTTTGGAGCTCTTGGCCGCGGCTAGAGTACTGTCCCACATACATGGATTGGTAAGTTATGCTAAAAACACATACTTTCCTCCTCAAAATCTTGATCCTTCACTTAAGATTCAATGGCCATGTACAGGACGCCATACATGTATTGTAGAAATCTTTTTTTGAGATTTTGGGTTCAACCCAAAAAAGGAAATCCATCTTCTTGTATATCTAAAGACATATCTGCTTGTGGGTATCATGAAAATTTGAATAAAGTTGAATTCTCTTCATTCTAAAGCTCGATTCAACATAGGAAATTCGCATGTTATGTTTTGCTATATTATGTAAAAACCCCATATGGGTTAGTTCTGGAAGTTACAATTTTTGCGTTTTAAAAAACAAACCACAAATATGGGTACTTTGTATATTCAATTTTATCTCCTTGGCATTCTGCACTTTATGAAAAGAAAACATCTCTATTGCATAACTGTTGAAAACCATTCACATGACTATGACTATACAGAACCCTATTCTACTGTTCTGACCAAAATACCCAGTTGGAAATAATGAAAAAAATGATCATTCACCTGAAACCCCAACGTGGGTATTTGCTGTTTGTCTTTATTTGCCTTTAGAAACAAGAACTCCTATGAGAATAATAAAAATCTATGTATTTATTTGTATTTAGTTTATGGGCTTGACCCAAAACAACTGATGCTCCACTTTGATATTATGTTTGAAAGAAAAGTCACATGATGAGCTGGAAACACATTTGTTTATCTTTAATACTCTCATGCAATTTAGGTCGACCACCATGGTCTCTTTTGCACCTTCAGTTACAAAACCCATACTTGGCATTTGTTACTAAAATTGGGCTCGACCCTATCACCTATTTCTGCATCTTCAATTAATCATGCAAAACTATGCTCCTGTAGCATTTAAATTCCTTACTTTTAGCATATTTTTGTACTTGTCTCTTCATGAAGCAAAATGAACCATAGATTCATGAAATTCTAGAAATGGATCCTTTGTTTGAATTACAGCCATATGAGTTCATGCTGCTTCCTTTTCCACACAGAATTTATCTTTGACTGAATTTGTAGATTACTTATTCAATGCATCAACTGCTCATTCTAAAAATGATTTTTATGTGTTAAAATTCTTGTCGAAATTGTGCAATACATGTAACCTTGCAAATGTATTAGAATAATTCCCACCAGGCAAACTTTCTTGTGATATAAAAGGTCTGTAATCCCAATAATTGTATAAAGTTTGGACTTCCTTTAGTCATTCAAATCATTACATTTGCACCATAGGGGCATTAGAAACTTATAGAAATCTATTTACACACATGTATCACCATATGACAAAACTAAAAGCTTCATTTAAAACCTTCTTGAATCTGCATTTTGCATTACTTAAATATTGAACTCATGCTGCTTTCCTTGAGAAAGAATTTTTCATGGTTGAAATTGCAAATCACAATTTAATCTACAGCGAACTCCTGCTTTCTATTTTTGTACTTATGCTAAGCTTTTAACTGAAACATTGTATTATTATGGACTACACCTTGCTTGATTGTGTCGATGCCTGACTAACAACTAAGAAATACCTTTTGGAATAAAACTGTTATCATTTCTTTGTCGATCTAGAACAATCATTTCTCACCTTGTGACTCTTAAAGTTGTATTTACTTATCAGTCAACTGGAACTGTTCATTCATTTATCACTTGACTGCACTGTCTGTCTTTCGTACTCTTGAGCTTCAACATGGTACTCTTCATGTATTTTTATGTTCCACTTAACAAACTGTTTCGTTAAATCTACTCTCTTTCATGATGAAAATAAAAAAAAACTTTCCATTAAAGCATAATGTATGCATGTTCATTGTCCTTGTCTGTGAGAAGAATACTGATGAACTGGACCTTGCATGACATATATGATCATGATGAACAAAATAACACAAAATCATGAACTATGCAGCAATGTTTGATATAAATGTACTCAGCTGAATTAATTGAGCAAGTTAAACTCACTGTTCACCTGTAGCCTTCAGAAAACTTTAACCTGATCGTTATGAATGCATAGTTGGTTTAATAGCTTGATAGATAATTTTGTTTACTCTTTCAATTGTATCTCATTCCTTTTGATGAATATGATGATGTAATCTCTAAATCAGCCCATTAAATGAATAGGGCAGCATGCCGAGCTCTACCCTTGTGGGATCCCATTTTTCTCGACATGCTTGGTCTTTAAATAATGCTCAGCTTCGTGATTTACCCTATACCTGCACAAGGAAACAAACAATGTTAGAATAAAAATAAGATATGATGATCATATTTTTGTTTGTCTTTCAGCTCATTCATTTTGTACTTCCTTAATTGTTTCAATGCATGATTAATAATAGGTTGCACTATTGTGGGTGACTCATATAGGTTACTTCATAATCGAAGCCACTAAAATCTCCTATTTTCTGTTACAGGTCGACAAAGCTTGAGGAGACAAAGGTGCACCATTCGTCATCGACCATCGGCCAAAACAGGCAATGATGATTATGTTGTTTATTTATGTGATTTTCTTTCTCGCATCTTCCATAGTGTAGTGTATTATTAATGGTGCATTGATAGTCACATCCACAACTTGTGTGGATATTTGATTTCATCTTTTATGATTTTCATTTGAAAAGAAAATGCATTCCAATGCAAATTTTGTAATATCATTCTGATTCTTGCAATCAAATAAAGCTATGTAAATATGAATCTTTTCATGAAATAGATGAAAGCATTTAAAAAAAATGCTTTGTTGTTTATATGCTCAATTTTGTAGCTCATTTAATTTTGGAATATCTGATAAGCACTCATAAAATCCATTTCTTCTTTTAAATGCACAACTGTCACTTAATGAACAATGATAAAAGATGCAAACAACACTTAAACTCAATCTACAATTTCACCTCATGATATAATATTGTTCAACCAGCTCCACCAATCAAGCTGTGGCAAAAAATTGGTAACATTTTGGTGATTTCTGCTATATGCTTGCCTGCTAAGCATAGATCACTGGCCTTTAAACAATTCATTGGGCGCGGAGTCAAATCTGCCCCTTCTTGAAACTCAAAAACTAGAACAACACTCCAAATAGCAGCAAAGAAAACAAAACTGAACTAAAAGTAAACTAACAGGCCCTGATGGCCAACAGAAACATGCGTGACAGCACTTAGGGAAAGAAAAACTACTAAAAATAAATGTGTGAAACACACTTATTTGCAAACTACTCTACTAAACTATGACATAACTTATCTCAGAGGCAATTCTTGAGGTGGATCCCATTAACTGGGATCGACAACACCTCACCAGTCATCTCGGAAAGTTGGAATGCGTTATGCTCCTTGCATTCTGTGATCACATAAGGCTCGTCCCACATTGCATCAAACTTGGAATGTTGTCCAAGTCTTCTTTTAAATTCATTCCACTTGAAAACTAGATCTCCAACAATGAAATCACGTGGACTTGCCCTCTTATCAAAAGAATTCTTTATCTGAGCTTGATTTATTTCTAGCTGTCTCAGAGCTTCCTTTCTAGTTTCTTCGAGCTCTACTAGTTGTGCAAACCTCACTTCAAGAGGCTGTTCATTTAGCAATTCCAGTTCTTTAACATAACTTAAGGTTGGTAATTCAATTGAAATAGGTAACTTAGCCTCTTTGCCATAAGTTAAAGCAAAAGGAAAACAACTAGTGGCCCTTTTAGGAGTTACCTTGTTAGCCCAAAGGGCTAGCTTCAAATTTTCATGCCATGTTTGTTGATTATCTTCGACAGTCTTCTTAATTATTCGAAGCAGATTTTTATTTGTAGATTTCGCCTGACCATTGCCCTGCGGATAATAATTGGAAGATGTGTTCAAATAGATGTTATTTCTAACTGACCAATCAGAAATCCTCAAACCAATAAAAGCTAAACCATTGTCAGAAATGATTAAATCTGGAACATCGAATCTCGATATGAGATCTTGATAGAAATTAAGCACTGAAATCTCGTTTGCTTCCTTTAAAGCAATGGCTTTGGTCCACTTTGTAAAATAATCTGTGGCAGCAAGAATCCACTTATGACCCACACTTGAAGGAGGATTGATAGGGCCAATAAAATCTAAGCCCCACTTAGCAAAGGGCTATTCTACCTGAATCAGATGCAGGGGCAGCGGTGCAAGCCTTTGTTTACCAGCAAATAAAGCACATTTCTCACACTTTCTAACCCAAGCAATAGCGTCCTTAAACAAATCTGGCCAGTAATAACCAACTCGCATAATTTTCAGAGCTGTTGTTCTTGCAGCGAAGTGACCCCCTGAAGGTCCATCATGAAATTCTGCTAAAAACTTGTCAACTTGATCAGGCTGAATACAATGTAATAAGATACCTTGAAAATCTCCCTGATAAATAATACCATCAATGATTGCATAAGGAATGGCTTGTAATCAGTAATACCTTCATTTTGCTCTATCTAAGCCTTCGGGGCACTCACCAATTTGCAGATAATGCATCATCTGTTGCAACCATGTAGCAGGAGATGCTGGAACAACACTTGCAACATCATTATTTAATATTGTTTCTGTATTTGCAGCCTCATTTAAGCTGTTGTCCTCATTTCCAGCAATCTGTTCACACAAACCTTTGCCTCTAATGAGCTTGGTTACTTTTATATCAACATCAAACTCCATTACTTTGGTAATCCAGCCAACACGCTTATCATTAATATCCTTGTTAAGTAGAAAATGCTTAACAGTTGAATGAGCTACTAGCAAATGAATCTTACTATTGGATAGCATATGCCTGAACTTCTTCAAACCTCTTACAATAGCAAAAACATGCTTCTCAACTAAAGAATATTTTACCTCGTAATCATGTAACACCTGACTGAAAATGCTATGGGATGCTCCAAACCTTCTTCGTTTTGCTGGTCCATAACATGGCTGAAACTGTATCAACCCCTCCAAAAGCATACAAAATAAAGTCTTTGTCAAAGTTTGGATTAATGAGAGTAGGAGCAGCTGTGAGTGCTTCCTTGATATGCTTGAAGCTCCTTTTACCTTCCTTGGTCCAATTGAATGGCATATTCTTCTTCAGCATAAAAGTGAGAGGTTGCAACAAGGCTACGATATTTGGTATGAACCTCCTCATGAAATTTATCCTTCCAAGAAATCTTTGCAAGCCTTTCTTGTGAGCTGGTAGTGACAATTCAAGAATTGCGGAAACTCTTTCAGGATCAATTGAAATACCTTGCTTTGAAACAATGAGTCCAAGTAACTTTCCTTCGTGCATGGAAAATACACACTTCTTTGGATTAAGAGACACTCCGAACACTTTGCACCTCTGAAAAATATGCTCCAAATGATTAAGGTGTTTGTTAGCATTTCTGGAAAAAATAGTAATATCATCTAAGTATACTACAACAAACTTATTCATGAGGCCGTGAAAGGCCATATCCATAGCACGCTGAAAAGTTGCTCCAGTATTGGATAAGTCGAAAGGCATCTTCTTGTAGGCCATCATGCCCCACTTGGTTGTAAATGCTATTTTGAACTGATCTTCCTACTTAACCAAAATCTGGTTGTAACCTGAGTAGCCATCTAACAAATAAAACCCGTTAGAACTATAAACTACTTGTAAAATTTGCTCCATAGAAGGGAGTGGATAATAGTCTTTCAATGATGCTTTATTTAAATCTCAGAAATCAATGCATACTCTGATTTCCCCACTTTTCTTCCTAACTGGCACTAAATTTGACACCCAAGAGGTGTGTTTGATAGGAAAAATAATACCACTCTCAACTAGTTTATTTAGTTCAGCCTTCATAAGGTGCTCTAACTTGGGATTAAGCGGTCTCTACTTCTGCCTTATTGGTTTTGCATCGGGTTCAAGCTCTATGGTATGTTGGGCTAGTTTGGGGTTAAAACCTCTCAAATCCTTGTACTCCCAAGCAAAAACATCACTAAATTTCTGACATAACAGAATAAAGGTTTGTTGTTCATCTTGACTACATACCTTTCCCAGCTTGAGAAGCTTGCCTTTGTAGATTTTGATGGTTGCATAATGTTCCTCTTTAACAGTCAAGCTGCATTTGTCTTTTCATACTTGATCATCTGAGTTAAACACAGACTCTAAGGTCACCAATCCTTTTGGCAGCTTATTGGTCTCTAATTGCACAATCTGGTCATCATATTGCTGCTACCATTTTTGCTAATTTCCATCTGTGAACTTAACTTCAGCAATCAGAAAATTCACGATTTGCTCATCGCTATCAAAAACCTGTCAGCTCACATTATTGTTAGGTATAGAAGGCCTGACCACTATTTTCACGTATTGGTGTGCTTCTACCTTATGAATCTCCTTAGGAATATCAAACTGGGCTCCTATGGCAGCGAGCTTGTCAGTATGCTTATTTTGATTTCGAGGAATTACCATGATGTTAAAAGCATTAAAATCTTCCATTAAATTCCATACACGGTGCTTATATTTCTTAAGCAAACCATTCTTAGCAGCATTTAAATTTCTAACTTGATTAACAATCAATTATGAATCACCAAAAACATACAAGCATTTAATACCTCATTTGTGGGCCCATTCAAGGCCATGCACCAACGCTTCATACTCGGCTATATTATTTGAACAGCTAAAAGAAAATCTGCAAGCAAAAAAAGTATTTATCTCCTTCAGGTGATATCAACATAGCTCCACCCCCAGCACCAACACTGCTCCTCAAACCATCGAAGTAAAGCTTCCAAATCTCACTCCCTATTTCTGCAGACAATTCTTCCTCTTTACAAAGATTAGGCATGTCGCAATCAGGCTCTCAGATCATATAGATTCTTAATCCTATCTCATCTATGTGCTAGAATGGATCAAGCTCGAGAACTTCGGCTGCCCATTCATCTAGATTGATGTTGTCTACATGGGTGCAGCAGTCTAAGGTCATGGTTTGCTCCTCTAGTGCAGAGGTGGCGTAGAGGTTAGCATTTATAGGATTTGGCGAGTATGGTTTGATATGGTCTTTGGCGAGAGGCTCAAAATTTATAGTCACTTCCATACCATACCTCGTTCTAAAAAACAAATGCTTGACCAATCAGAAGACAAAAATCCACCCAATTTGGCTGTAAAATCCCTTGAGAGACAAATGGCGAAGTGCGGTGGTAAGTCTATGACGTGAATATCCTAATGAATGGTAAAACATGGGAATGCGTGCAAGGTAAGGGCTAAATTCTTGATGATACCAGAATTTTAACAATAGACACATCTAATTGCACTATGCCTTTTTAGGATTAGGCTCGTAAACAAGACCTAACTTATCAGCTAAACTCTTAGGCATGACTGAACTGCTGGCACCAGAATCAACCATACAGTTATGAACAATTTTATCACCAATGATCAGACTTAAATAAAATGAAGGGGGTTTTACCTCTTTTGCTTTCTGCTCATTTCTATCCTCCAGGTCATTAGCCAGCACAACCTTCGCTACTCCTTGATTAGTGTTGTCAGAAATAGACAACTCAGCCAAAGCACTCTACAGTAAACCTTTCTGCCCTGGAAGCTATAGAGCATCTAATATTGACATGCTAACAGTTGTTTTCTTGAGATGCTCAACTATATTGAATGATGAAGAGTTTACCTTCTACTGGTTTTTTGTGACAGCAGCACTGCTTTGCCTTTACAAAGGCTAAGAATGCATTCCTAGTTGCTCCTTGCTGGGTATCTCTTGCCCTCTTTGCAATATCTGCATTTTAGGCTATGTGGCAGCATTAACCTCTGATAAAACAGGTTGTTTATTGATTATAGGTTGCTGCTGTGAACTTCCAACCTATTGTCCTAGATCCATAGCCCTCTTTTTTGACCTGGTATTAGCTGAAATATGAGAATTTTGCTGGTTTTGGCCATTCATGCCACATAATTCAAAACTCTGCCAGTTTGGAAAGGCAACTTCTACATTATCTTATTATTCCTGATTCTGATCTGTAACATTTTCTAAAACAACATAGCTATTTTGAACCATTAAAGCCTGATTTCTCATTCCATTGGTGCACGCTGATTGGCTATTGGGCTGATTGCATGGGTAACACCAATCACAATCCTGGGCAACATTATTTTGTGGCACAAGTTCCTTTGATGAACTGGCTGCATTCAGATTGTATGGTTGGAAAGGCCTAGGGTTAAAATTCCTTTGTTAAGCTTGATAGTCATTCTGAAAAGTGGGCCTATTTTGCTAGTTTTGCTGATAAGGGGCTTGATAAGGATTACTTTCTTAGCCAACATGCTTTTTAATAGTCACGAGATCATTTTCAAAGGTCTGTAATATGCTTTTAAGCTCTTGCATCTCTAAATTTTGGGTTGGGGCAGCAACCTCTTAGGCTGTATTATGATAACCTATCACTGGAATAGGCGGGACAACAGCCAAAGGAGGTATAACAGTAGGAATAGGTGGTTGTATTTCTAGAAACAAAGGCATAGGAGGTCTAGGAGCTATGTCTCCAGCTTGAATGAGGCAATTTTATGTGTTAATGGCTATATTGTAAGCATTAGAAAGCATTAGCCCACCCATAGACTGAGTCATAACAACAATCTTACTATTCAAAGCTTTTAAATAAAATAGAAAAGCATGTGCCACGGTAAGGGTTTTACCATCGTAGGAATCTTGTCCCAGGTTCTTTGGAAACGGTAGTTAAAGTTGGCCAAGTGCTCGTGTGGCACCCTTTGAATGGTGTTGAGTTGCTCTAATAAGGACAAATTGTTAGATTTATCAGAAAAATGTTGGTACAAGCCATTACCTAACACATCCCATGTCAAGATTGAATTGGCTGCGAGGCCTATGAACCACTGTAATGCCTTACCTTTAAGTGACACAATCAACAACCTTAGCGCGACATTCTCCTATGTGATGTTATGCACTAAGCATAGCGTGGCTACGTCACGAATGTGGTCGACTGGCATAGTGTAATCTTCCCCGGTGAAGTATGGCATACCTCTAAGGGTTGCAACTGGAATATCATCGTGCTGAAGTATATTCAATGGGGTACCACCATTGAAGGGCGTGAACATATGCTGCCTTGGTGCTGCCATTAGCAGTACTTGTGAAATCAGGACTCAAACTCCTGGTGATAACACCAAGGAACTAAAAACTGGAGGTGTTGACTTTGACCTCGTGGGTGCTTTAAAAAGCCTCCTTGTTGTCCTTCCTCTTCGTCGTGATGGGGACAACTCTCGATACTTGAAAGGCACATAATTTGATCTTGTTTGAATGTTTCTCATGCGCAGGCTACACTAGCATGTAGAAAATAGAACCAAAGTCGCTAGGTATATTGTAATAGCCTCCAAAAGGCTGGAAAATCTATTGCATACACCAAACAGCAAACTGAAAATATTAAAAAAATTTCTGAAAATAGCTTTCAGATTCCCACCTAGCGTGCCAAAAACTGTTATCAATAGATTTGCACCCTGCTGAATGCAAATATTCAACAACCTACTGAAACATGGAAACCTCCTTCAGATGTGGGTGATCTGAGCGAAGAAGGAATCTCCAGAGCGAGTTAGTTCTCTGAATGATTGGTCTTATTCTAAATAATTTCTGAGGAAAGGGATAAAAAGATGTCTGAAAACTAAAACCTATGACTACTAATGTTTAACCTATTACTTCTGACAAAAATTAGATCTTGCCACTCACAACAATTACTTTATTACAATAGTTCCTACAATCTCACCAGTACATGATCTCATCAATAATTCATATGAAGATTCAGAAACATTGAATACATCATACAACCTGAAACATGAAACCCTGTGTAGAAAACTCATAAAAGCAGGACATTAAGGCTTCAAATCTGAAAACACAAAGCATCAAACTGCTATTATCAGTCTTGAGACAAGAAAATGGAAAGAAGAACTTTTTTGTATTACTAAAACTAAAAGAGTGTCAATCTGCCAAAACTGAGTACAAAAGGTTCACAAGCTCAAAAATGCATAAGAGCAAGAACTGAAATCTGAACTGAGAAGGAAAGCTAAAAACTAAGTCTTTTGAGGACCTAACTCTCAAGAAACCCTAATCCGAGCTTAGGAAGAAGCTAAAAAAAAAAGCTTTAGACTGTCTCAAAAACTACATAAAAGTAGAAAAAAGCATATTGCTTTTATGATGAACCTGTCAAGCCTTTTAAAATAGATTGAATCTGCTTTAAAAGCCCAAAAACACCTTATCTCTCCAAGATAAGACTCAAATTCGACCAAGAGGCAAATTCAACAAAAATTTGCTAAAAATAGCAAGAAATCATAAAACAATTTATAGGAGATTGCTTTACGATTCTGCTTTACATCACTGCAGATTTTATGATTTGTCTATTTTTTGCAATTTAAAGATTAAAAATCTTTTGCAAAAAAGAAAAACACCTTATCTCTCCATTACAATGCTTTGATTTTCTCAAAAAATCATAAAAATATTAATATAATAATTATCCCCTCATATCAAAACTTCAATTGATTTCTCTAAAATCAATAAAAATCAAAAACCCTAAGTGAATAATTGACCAAAAGATCTCTAGGTTATAACATATTTCACATTTATATTCTCATTGTTTCACTAAAGCACCTAAAATAGGGTTTCAAGACTTCAAACTTCACTAAGGCACACAAAAAATAAGTCTTAAAGGCTTATCATGTCAACCTAGTATATGAATTTTCGGCCTCCCAACATATACATTAGACTTCAGACTTTGATTTAAAATATGATGCAAAGCCAAAGTCCCCCTAATTCGAATTCTCCCATATGCATTTGACCGAATATTCTAGATAATGATAAGGCTCAAATTAGGGTTTGAACAAAACAAGGTCGAACCCTAATAATGATTCATTTTGTGAATGATCACTCTTGAAGAAAATGAGCTCTGCCAGTGAACATGTTGCCATGATTGACCTTGAATTTGAGCTCGTGTGCCTTGGGAATCTTCACTTCTCCTTCAACAAGTCGAGTTCCTCAATGGGTAAGCTTGTTTCTTGCAATATTGAAATTATTTTATTCATTTAAAGCAAAAGAAAACACCATGACCACGGCCTGCTCATGGTAATTTCTAACTTTTCTTACATCCCTGTGCTTTGTTCTTCCTTGGTCGTCATGAGCTCAAACTCGGTCTCTGTCGAGAGACTCCATGAGAGAGCTCGCTTGTGGGTTTTTGCTTCCTTCTACTGTCACAGGATAAGCTATGTGTTCATAGCCTCTATGGCTTCACATTCTTTTCACTTTGGCTTATAGCCATGGCTAATACAATTTCTAATGCCTCCTCTTTGCATTTTATGTGTTCATATTTCCACTTATGAGAGCTCGGTTATCATTCAAAAGCTCAAAATCTTGGTTTCTTGAAGGGACTATGGAGCTCTTGGCCGCGGCTAGAGTACTGTCCCACAGACATGGATTGGTAAGTTACGCTAAAAACACATATTGTCCTCCTCAAAAGCTTGATCCTTCACTTAAGATTCAATGGCCATGTACAGGCCACCATACATGTATTGTAGAAAGCATTTTTGAGATTTTGGGTTCGACCCAAAACAGGAAATCCATCTTCTTGTATAGCTGAAGACATATCTGCTTGTGGGTGTCATGAAAATTTGAATAAAGTTGCATTCTCTTCATTTTGAAGCTCGATTCAACATAGGAAATTCACATTTCATGTTTTGCTATATTATGTAAAAACCCCATATGGGTTAGTTCTGGAAGTTACAATTTATGTGTTTTAAAAAAAAAACCACAAATATGGGTACTTTGTATATTCAATTTTATCTCCTTGGCATTCTACACTTTATGAAAAGAAAACATCTCTATTGCAACACTGTTGAAAACCAGTCATATGACTACGACTGTACAGAACCCTATTCTGCTATTCTGACCAAAATACCCAGCTGGAAATAATGAAAAAAATGATCATTCACCTGAAACCCCAACGTGGGTATTTGTTGTTTGTCTTTATTTTCCGTCAAAAATGAAAAATCCTATGAGAATAATAAAAATCTGTGTATTTATTTGTATTCAGTTTATGGGCTCGACCCAAAACAACTGATGCTCCACTTTGATATTCTGTTTGAAAGTAAACTCACATGGTGAGTTGGAAACACATCTGTTTATCTTTAATACTCTCATGAAATTTAGGTCGACCACCATGGTCTCTTTTGCACCTTCAGTTGCAAAACCCATACTTGGCATTTGTTACTAAAACTGGGCTCGACCCTATCACCTATTTCTGCATCTTCAATTAATCATGCAAAACTACGCTCCTGTAGCATTTAAATTCCTTACTTTTAGAATGATTTTGTACTTGTCTCTTCATGAAGCAAAATGAACCATAGATTTGTGAAATTCTGGAAATGTATCCTTTGTTTGAATTACAGCCATATGAGTTCATGCTACTTCCTTTTCCACATAGAATTTATCTTTGACTGAATTTGTAGATTACTTATTCAATGCATCAACTGCTCATTCTGAAAATGACTTTTATGTGTTAAAATTCTTGTTGAAACTATGCAATACCTATAACCTTGCAGATGTATTAGAATAATTCCCACCATGCAAACTTGCTTGTGATATAAAAGGTCTGTAATCCCAATAATTGTATAAAGTCTAGACTTCCTTTAGTCATTCAAATCCTTACATTTGCATCATAGGGGCATTAGAAACTTATAGAAATCTATTTACACATGTGTATCACCATATGACAAACTGTTTCGTTAAATCTGCTCTCTTTCATGATGAAAATCAAAACAAAACTTTCCATTAAAGCATAATGTATGCATGTTCACTATCCTTGTCTGTGAGAAGAATACTGATGAGCTGAACCTTGCATGACATATATGATCATGATGAAAAAAATAACACAAAATCATGAACTATGCAGCAATGTTTGATATAAATGTACTCAACTGAATTAATTGAGCGAGTTAAACTCACTGTTCACCTATAGCCTTCAGAAAAATTTAACCTGATTGTTATGAATGCATAGTTGGTTTAATAGCTTGATAGATAATTTTTTTTACTCTTCCAGTTGTATCCCATTCCTTTCGATGAATATGAGTATGTAATCTCTAAATCGGCCCATTAAATGAATAGGGCAGCATGCCGAGCTCTACCCTTGTGGGAGCCCATTTTTCTCCACATGCTTGGTCTTCAAATAATGCTCAGCCTCGTGATTTACCCTATACCTGCACAATGAAACAAACAATGTTAGAATAGAAATAAGATATGATGATCATATTGTTGTTTCTCTTTCAGCTCATTCCTTCTGTACTTCCTTGCTTTTTTCAATGCATGATTAATAATAGGCTACACTATTGTGGGTGACTCATATAGGTTACTTCATAATCGGAGCCACTAACATCCCCTCTTTTCTCTTACAGGTCGATGGAGCTTGAGGAGACAAAGGTGCACCATTTGTCATCGACCATCAGCCAAAATAGGCAATGATGATTATGTCGTTTCCTTATGTGATTTTCTTTCTCACATCTTCCATATTGTAGTGTATTATTAGTGGTGCATTAACAGTCACATCCACGGCTTGTGTGGATATTTGATTTCATCTTTTATGCCTTTCATTTGAAAAGAAAATGCATTCCAATGCAAATGTTGTAATATCATTCTGATTCTTGCAATCAAATGAAGCTATGCAAATATGAATATTTTCATGAAATAGATGAAAGCATTTAAAAAAAATGCTCTGTTGTTTATATGCTCAATTCTATAGCTCATTTAATTCTGGAATATCTGAAAAGCACTCTGAAACTCCATTTCTTCTTTTAAATGCACAACTATCACTTAGTGAACAATGATAAAAGATGCAAACAACACTTAAACTCAATCTGCAATTTCACCTCATGATATAATATTGTTCAGCCAGCTCCGCCAATCTAGGTGTGGCAAAAAATTGGTAACAAGTATAATATTATATTATATTTAATATAATATAATATTAAATATAATATTATATTATATAATATTATACTATAGTATAATATAGTATTATATTATAATATAATATTAAATATAATGTTCTATTCTATTATAATATATTATAATATAATATAATATTATAATATTATAATATAATATTATATAATATTACATTATAATATATTTAATAATATTTATTGTGTAAGATAAGCAAGATTTATGTATTCTAATTTATTTACTTTGAAATCCATTTTAAAAACCTCTTTAGTGGGAAGGAAAGTAAACAATTTTTTTGTGTATTTCAAAAACTAAAACTGGCACCCCAAAACATAGCCACAAGTCCTAGAAAAGAATCAACCGTAATATCATTTTCCCTAATCACTAAATGCAGTGGAATAGCTAGAGGAGGATTAGTTTGCAGTGACAAGGAGGACTCGACCATGGTGGTTGGGTCTCCTTTTTTTCCCTTTGATCTTCTTCTCCATTCTAGGCACTATTTACTACAAAGGTATGTTCTTGTAGGGGCCGAGATTATAGCAGAAACTGGCTCAAATAGAGTAGGAGTTTATGTGTTTTTATTTCTGCATAGATACTTATTTGAAATAATTTAATCATTGTAGATTTCATATGGCACTGGAAAATCACTTTGGTTGGCGATCCAATGTTTAGTATTTTTATTTCGTTTCTTGCAAGTTTTAAAACCCTCGTCAAAACCTTATTTTCAGGCTATAGCTCACCAAAATGGAGAAGTGAAAGGTGAATACCAGAGATGAAGATTTTGGAGGAGCCAAAACCAATTCTCAATTGAAGGTTGCTTCAAAGATTATATGTGACCTACAAAGGCTTGTTTCAATGAATCTTCTTCTACAAGTCTAGATATTTATGCACATCAAGTCTTGATATCTACAGGGTTTCATGGTCTAAATCTTATGGCTAACTTGTATTCTTCGCCAGAGTATTTTAGGGAACACAATCTTTAGATATGGGTATTTTGAATCCCAAATAACATATATGCAGACTGACATAGGAAAGAAACTTCCCCACCCTTCTCAAACAACCATTCCCAAACATAATTCCAAGAAATTTATGCAAATAAACTCAAACTCTTCTAAACTGTTCCCACACCAGCTTATTCAATTTCAAAACTTTAAGAAAATTACAATGAACAGTAAACTAGTGCACTCTACCCTATGGGAAATTCTTCATCAAAACATAATTACACAAAATAACCTTTGCACTTATTTATATTGCCTCTCCTTATATGATTTTAGTTTATAATCTACAAAGTCGATTGCATCTTAAAGCCCAATTCCTCTGGCTATCTAAATCAACTCACTCTCTTTACCATATGTGCTTCTCCCTCTTTCCACAATTTGAAATATGTTGGAATTTAATATTTATATGGGCAACAAGCTCTACATCACTTGGCTAATCCCATAATCCACACACCACTTTCATTGAATGTCATTCCCTCTCCAAGGTTATGTCTTTTCCTTTTTGGTCGATGCTCTTCACTCACCTGTGCACTCACTATTGAAGATTCCTTATTGATTTTCTATGTCTTATGTATCAAGATTATCTTTCTTTCCTCTCGTGACCGATTCCTCCTTTAGCATATCGGCCTCTAAGCCACTATCGCCACTGCACTAAAGATAAATAGAAAAATATCTTCAAATAAATGAAATAGACAAATAGAGCCATACGAGTTAGAGGAGTTAACAATGTTTTTCAAAGTGAAGGTTTAATTTTAGAGCTCAGGAAGATGCTAAATATGTTGAAATTCAGAAAATAATGTTTACGTGTATTACACTAAAAGTATATTTGATCATTTATCTGACAGATCAAGAATATGTTTGTGATTTTGCTTCTCTGTCATTATCTTGTGTGAAAAGGATTTGAGTACCAATTTAGAGTAAAGAAGTGTTAAACAAAGTCAAAATCTATTTTCCAATCATCCTCTATCAAAAGTTGATTCATGGTTGTTGAAATCAGCTCAACTTTACAAATACATTGATGCCTTTGTTTTCAGGCACATTATAGGAGTTCATCTCTATTGTGGCTAAAGAGAAGTAACAAATTAGCTACAATGCCACTTCAAATTTTTTTCCAACTGCCTAAGAATATACTAAGCTTCTTAAAATATGGGAGTGAGTATTAGTCAACACAAAAAAAGGTCATATTCTAAATAGGAAGGAATGCACTGATACATGTCACAATAACAAGCAGGTTATTAATTGAGCTTAAACTTGAAAGAGCCTAGCCATCATGATCAAAATAACAATTTTGACATGATCAATGTATAGGAAAATGCTAACAGGACCAGTATGATTGGATGGAAACTAACATCACATAAAAATTCAAAATTGTAAGACCTATCAAAAGTTGCAATTTATTACTTTCTCTAAAACCTATCCCATTAGAACAAGAGATACATCATGGAAAGTGTTGATAGTTGCAAAAGGGACCAAAGAACATTTGAACTAGTAGCATTTAAGTATAATGTGTACTTACTACTTTCAAAGAGGAGAGTTACTGAGAGTAAATCTTCAATTCCCCTATAAAGATTTCAATATAATACTAAAAATATGTATTTCAAGTATAATATCTAGTAACTTGGATGGTATTTCCTCTCACAAGTAATAAGACATACGGGTTGATTAAAGATGAGATGGTTGTTTTCTTGATATAGTAATTAAAACTTGAAACAATGAGTCTAATATTAATAGCAAACCATTGCAAATGTACAACTCCAGGTAGGAGTAAGTTTCTTGTACAAGGATTGTCCAGATCCAAGTATACAACTCTCATTTGAGTGTAATGGGTGTCTTCATGAATAAAATAAATAGAAATCAACAATATGCAAGAGTGAAGACAAATATAGAATCAAAAAATGACTTAGATGAAATTGTCCTTAAAGCAAATATCAAAACGGTTTACCACAAGAAGTTTACTTCTAAGTCCTACAACATCTGCAAGGACTTTAAATAGCATTTCTCGAGGTTGACATAATCCATTTTTTATTTTTCCCAGTAATTAAAATTTAAAGCTATCTTCTAGTGAAGTGCCATCATCTATAAAATGCTTTGCAACACCAACTTCAGAAATAGGTCCTCCATACAAATCGGACACTTGTAGAGTGTAGATTAAAAACATAAATATATCAATGTTAAGTTTTCTTTTATCTAAAAGAAAAAAGATTAAACAAACTCAATATCATAGCTTTAATAATTTCAAATGAAAATGTTACTATAATGTCATAAAACATTAAAAAGCAATAATGGTACTCAAACCCTTTTCACACAAGATACCAACGAAGAAGAAAAATCACAAACATATTCTTGATCTATCAGATAAATGATCAAATATACTTTATATCCATGGAGTTTAGCCATTCCTTGATGCCATCAAGAAAAGATTGAGGAATGGCATCAATGCAAAGTATGTCCTTTTTGAAGTCTTTGAAAACAATAGACATATCAAATTCCTTTTGCCCAGGTCCTACTCTCTCAAGGTTAAAAACCTCAATCTCATTAATAGTGATTACTAAGAAAGGTAATTCCACCAACTCTACCAAACAGTTTATCATAGGAACAATAAAAACAAATTCTTTGAAAGGAACACCATGAAAACTAAGCTCTCTAAATGGTATATGAAAATCTAGTTCAAAATATTCTAGATGAGGCTTCTCCCATAGCTCTATTACTCGCTTGACAAATCCTTGAAACTTTGCATTGATTTAATTTTTCTTGTCCCTCTCCTGTTGTTCTTCCTCAATTTCATCAGGATCATACATTGATCTTTTTTCCCCTCCTAAAGTTTGGACCACATCCATTACCTCCACATCAAATTGGACATCCTTGGTCTTCTTGGTTCACACCATGATATGGTTATGCAAATGAAAATGAAGCAAAGTAATCATCTCCTTCTCCGCCGTCTGGAAGAATGCATGCTTAATGTTTTGATACATGATATCAACTCTCTCTTTTTCTCTCATGGTTGAATATTGAAATCCATTATGGTGGGCCTCTAGAGTTCTAGTCATCTTTCTTCCTCTTCCACCAAATGCTAGCATATTTTACTAACGTTTAGTAGAATTGTTTCATGTTTTACATCATTGGATTGACATATTAGCTATAAATTTTTTTATTATAGTTTCATTTGATATGTTGTAATATTAGATATATAATAGAAAAATAAATTATTGCATGAAATAAATAATAACTTTTCATTTTAAATGTTTTGTTTTTTTGCAGAACATGTGTCTTCCAGAAGATCAAGATAATCCTCATGATATAGATCCATAATATATTTGTTTTGGTATAGATCACATGGCAGAGGATGATGATGACGTAGATATAGAAGACATCGAGGCTGATGACGATGATGATGGTGATGATGATGATCATGATCATGATGAGGCAGTTGCTGGTAGTAGCTAATGACATTCATGATCATGTAGACTGCATCATGGATCATTGTTGATATAGTGTTATGATGCCTCTTTTCATGGTTACTATCATATGTATCATTTTCACAACTTGTAATACCATATTACTGAGTTGTATCATATTGACTTATATCATTTTTACATGTATCATTTTTACTTGTATCATTTTGAGTTATATAATTATCATTTTTTACTTACATCATTTGTACATGTATCATTTTGACTTATGTTCTTTATTGGACATGTATCATTTTGACATGTTATTAATCTAGTGGCATATTTGACTCACTTGTTTTAATTATAAATGATGATCATGTTATAATAATTATCATGTTATTTAATCATATGAGTTAAATATTGAAATTACTTACTCTATAATCATATGAGTTATTTAAGAGGCATGGTATATTTAATTAATTAAATTGAAATAAAATATATTATTTAATTTACTTTAAAATCATATGAGTTATTTAAGAGGCATGATATAATTAACTAATTAAATTGAAATAAAACATATTAAATTAATAAATGGAAGCAAAACAAGAAGCATTTTTAGAAGCAAAAAAGGAAACAACAATGGAAGCCAAATAAGAAGCAAACCAGAAGCAATTCAGGTAGCAAACAAAGAAGTAATAATGGAAGCAATTTTAGAAGCAACAAAAAATGTAATAATAGAAGCCATATTAGAAGCAAAAAAATATGCAAAAATGGAAGCAAAGCTAGATGCAACAAGTGATTATATATCAGAAGAAAAATTGGAAGCAAAACTAGAAGTAAAATCGGAAGAAAATTGGAAGAAAAACTTGAAGCATAATTGGAACCAAAACGAGAAGCAAACCTGGAAGCAAAAACCAAAGAAAAACTAGAAGAAAAATCAGAAGAAAACCTAGAAGAAAAACTAGAAGTAAAATTGGAAGCAAACGTGTAAGAAATACAAGAAGCAAAACCAGAAGAAAAATCAGAAGCCAAACTGGAAGCAACAAAATTTGGCGCTAAACCCGGCGCTAAATCTGGCACTAAATCCAGTGCTAAATCCAGTGCTAAAGTGAACATACCATTTTGCACTGAGTTTTGTGCCAGCAGAAGTGTCCAATTCATGAAATCAAATGCACTAAAATCTGGTGCTATTTTAGGCACTAATTTCCTATTATGTTGTAGTGATGTAAGGCTTTAAGTAACACAATTCAATATCCTAAGGACTATGGTGCTCTTCCTTGGGTTGAAGCACCTAGTTCCTCCTTACATTTTTTCTCATCCTTGTCCTACACTAATTTGGGGAAAGGGGTTAGATAGCATTGTCCTTGTATGTCACTTGTCGTTGTCTCTTTTTGCTAGTTGATCATATTTCATGTACATATAAGATCAAGCTTGGGATGTGGATGACATGCCTTAAGTTGACTTACATGCGACATGCTTATTCATGATTTAGTATGATTCAAAAATATATGACTTGTCATAGGGATTTCCAAATAATCTTTCATATCTTCTTCTACTTTAAAGCAATTTCTCATAGAAATGGTGTTAGCAACAACTTTAAAGTGGGGGCATACATCAACACTCATGTTTCATGGTGTGATTTTCTTTCTTCTTATGATGCGTCCTTTGCTTGGTGGTGTCATTAGGCTTGATTTCCTCTGAGAGCATTATATTTCTTTGACTTGTCCTCTCATAGAGACATTAGGCACAATTTTCCCTAAGAAAACACCTTGCATGAACTAAGAAAAATCCCTTTGAACATACCTTAAACTATTTTGTGTTTACAACATCGGTTATATGGCTACCTTGCATAACATACTTTGCATGCCTATGGAGCCATCTTTTTTTTCATAATTCCCATGCATACAAAGTTTTTCTTGCCTCATGAAGCTTGAAATTCATTGTTTATTCATGAGCTCCAAGCATATAAATTTTTTCTTATCTCATGAAGCTCGAAGATCATTTTTTGTGTGTCACCTTATCAAAGTTATCAGGAGGTATAACTAAGGGTATGGTTTGATAGTAAGTCAATAAGAGGAATGACTTCCATTAGCCACTCACATATGTGGGAAAATATTGGTTGTGTTTCGTGTTGAATAGAACAATTGAGAGGGGGGGGTGAATCAATTTTCACAAATTTTAACCTTCAATTCAATTACCGGAACTAGTCCTTAAATTTTTTTAAATAATTAGTCATCAAATGCCAATGCAAAAACTAAAATCCAACACATAAACACAATAACACAAGATTTAAGTGGAAAACCTAATAAGGGAAAAACCACAGTGAGGGTTAACTCACACTATAGAGAATATCAAAACTAATTACAAAAGGATCACTATCTAAGATAAGGCTCACTGCCTAAGATAGGGACTCACTATCCATAGGGCTACAACCCAGAGATACAAAAGATGGCTAACTGATAGAATACAAAAGGTATGGCTTACTACCAAAAGTATGAACTAATGGAATACACCTTCCTTGTGTTGAGTTCAGTTCCAAATGAAGTTTTATACAAGTAGTATTGCTTTTCAGTAGTCACTCAATAATTATGCTTAGATCTATAGTTGATAACTAAAATACACTTTATTATCTTCACTTGTTTCACTTATTTTTCTCTTCTCCCTCTCTCGCTCTCTTTCTTTCTTTCCAAAGAGACTCATATATATATATATATAGAAACTGGACCTAAAAAACAACACACCGGACCATATATAACAATCATCTTCAATAGGAAATAGCTTCCAGTAACTATCTCATACATTTAGTACTGTGTTGACATCAATGACAACCTATTGGCATTAATGACAACCATTTGATGCAATCCAATTTCCAACAATATCCCCCTTTGTCATTGATGGCAACACAAGATGTGCAAATTCAACAACAACAACCTCTGTATTTCTTTCCCTTTTGAAGAGCTGAAATGATTTTCATTTTTTTCACATGCTTTCTCTCCTCCTTTGACATCAATGGAAAAGAAAAATAACTGTCTCCCCTTACATTAAAATTTTACAAAATAATCTTCATAAATGGTATAAAAAATGGTTGTTTACCTCAATCCTTCTTCCCCTTAAAATATCTCCTTGTATTTTTTTTAGTTTTGGAAGAAATATCTTCTAGGAATCCACTACCAACCTGATGTGTAAACAAATACTATTGTTCTTTTCTATCGAATCAATTTTTTCTAGAAGAGTATCTAGGATAGTGATATTCTGTTCATTTTTCTTAGTTTCCACTAGGAGATCGAAAAGTTGTTCCATTCTCAACTCAATTATCTCTTTAACTTTCCAAAATGTCTTCATAATACTGTCCCTCTATACCATAATGACTCCAAGTTCAAACTGTAAGGAATTGATCCTTTTCTTTTGTGCTTCATCCTTATCATTAAGAATATCATATGTTTTTCCAATAGAATCCAGCTCAAGCTCAATCAATACTTCTAGTAAAACACTTGTCAATACACTTAGATCAATATCATTGTGAATTATGTAAATAGCCAAGGTGTCTTTGATCTCATCCTATTCATATGATGGTCATGACAACCAAACATCTCCAATTTTCTTCAATCCATTAGATTTCCCAAGAAACTTCAACACCTTCTCCTTAGTGAAATCTCCTTCATCATCATCCATTGATGCCAGATCAATTTCCTTGGTAATATTTTCTTCCTTTTCTTCTTCCTTCTCCTTTGTCTTCAACATCTTTATTTCTAGAGGATAATTTGAGATTATTCTTCTTTCTTTTCTCTTTTTCAGAGGAGGATCCTACTTTAGATATCCCAAAAGGACTGGAAATCATGCTAGAACTCCATACATTTATTTATTTTGCAAAGTATTTGTTACACATCTTTTCCTTTTCTACTATACATTCCAGATACTAGTAGACCTACTTCCCAATTGGTATAACTAACTTCCACACAACATTCTCTTTCAATGGTAACAATTTTAGAAAATACATCACCAAACATATAACCAAAGATCCAAAATGAAAAGGGAAAGTTTCATAGTAATATTCTCCATTAAAAGATTCTTGTGAATGCTCGATCTAGACCTGTTCAAACATGGACAAAAGAGCGCAAAGTTAATTAAATAAACACCTCTAGGTGTTTCACACGTTCGAACAGCCTATGAAAATGAAGACAAGAAGTAGAAATTAATCAAATTAAAACTATTTAGTCCCAAATTCAATGATCCAAAGCCAACATCTTGGGGAAGTGGTACTTCTTTGATTGGAAAAATACCTACAATTCTGCCTATGACAACACATTGAACTTGATGATGATTGTCTCATGAGTAAAATTCACCGTAACTGGTTTTCACGCTGCGCTCTCGACCATTGTTTCCTCGCCAGATAAGATGGTGGCTTCTCCGCTCAAAATCGCCGCGCAAGACTGGCAGATCAAAATCGCGAAAAATCTCGAAAGAATAATGGAAAATAATCTCGTCATTGTCACTTTCCTCACTCATCCGATGTCCCTCGCCAGATGAAAAGAGTCGACAGCCAATCAAAATATCGTCAGTAAAGAAATGAAATCGATATTGAGGAGGATGAAAGAAGATTTAATGCCACTTGGATCAAGAAAAAGTACATGTAAGAGGCTTTAATGTCATGTTGGAGTGAACCATAGATTTTTGGCACCATGCACCTTTCTAGCTCTTCTAGGGTTTTTCACCTAAAAGGAGAGAGGTAGGCCAAAAATGCTAGCTAGGTTCACTCAAATTAAGATGTGCATGATGTTTTTTAGACTAAATGAAATGATCTAAGTGGAATTAAGTTGTGAAATTGATAAAATATGGATGTAAAACATAAGAAGCAAGTGATGTTTGAAAACAAATTATGTAATGCAAATAACCTAAGAATGAATAGTAACCTATAACAAAAATGAATCAAACTAAAAGTGTGCATCTAGAACCTTGATGAAGACTGGAAATTACATTTGAAATTTTTTTGATGCTATTTTTCAGCCTTGGAGGGACTCATTCGCCATTCTGGGCAAATCAAACCCAGTTCTATCAAATTGAGCCGAAACCTGTTTCTGACAAAAGGGTATCTAAAAATGCACAAAACTCAAAATTAACCCTGGAGTGGGACTCATTCACCACCCATGGTAAGTGAGTCCACTTTTGAATTTCTATATTTTCAAAAGTGGATTTTGGAGCTTTTGAACTGCATTTTGACTTCCTATAGGTGTCCACTTCTGAAACTCTTATTTACAAGCCTGAAAATGAGTTTTTGTTGATATTTTTACTTGTTTAATGAAGAGAACACTTGAGCAACCATGCAGCTTAATCTTCAATGATTTCCAAGCTTCCAAGAGACCTAAATCTATAAACACACAAGAAGAGAAGAAGAAATGGTGAATGTTAGGGCATGGGGGTTTGCCTTGGTCAAACCCCTTTTAGGTAATTAAACCAAAATGATGAAATAATAGAATGAAACATGCAATAATGGAATGGATTACCTTGCCATGGTGTTGATATTGGATTTCTATAGCAATGGAGGGAGATTCAGCTCTTGAATGTCTTTAGGAGCTTTCTTGATGCCTTGCAATGATAAAACCCTAAGTTGCTTGACTTGAGATAGAAGAATGATGGATGAATAAGAGATAAGAGACAAGTGATGTGAAAATGAGTTAAAAGACTTATATTTATAAAAAAATTCACCTATTTTACTTGTTAATACCTCATCATAGGCCGACATGAAGTAATATTAAACTCAAAATTCACTTTTTTCCCACTCAAAGGTCAAAATTCAGCAAAATGGGACACACTTGCCACACATGGTGAATGGGTCCCACCTGAATGGGACTGATTCATCATGGATGGCGAATGGGTCCCACAAGGGCTAATTTGACAACTCAAATGCCACGAGATAAGGAAATAAGGTCTAAAATGAAACTTTGTGAGGTATTTGATCAATTTGAGCCTCGAGATGCACAATATGGGTTAATAGGGACCTATTAGTGGTGATGTAAATGTCAAATAAGGCTTTGGACCTAGAAATCAATGTGAAAGTGTGACTAAATACACTTTACAACACTAAAATGAGGTCCACATAGCCTAGGAAGGCACAAGAACCAATGTGAATGTGCAAGACACATTACAACACTAGTTTAACATTAAGTTTAATTCAAAAAACTTCTAGATTGATGTAATAATTTTATTACACACATTTTATAATGTTGAATTAGGGAGAAATAGGTTCATTAAGTCTAGAAAAGTGTGAAATAATCTTACAATACTTTACAATACCTTTACAATATGCCACTAAATGCATGTTATTCAATTTGGAAGGGTTCAAGACCTAGTGTGGATGCACAAAATGCCTCATAACACAAGATTAAGACCTCATTATGTCTATTTTATCATGAATTAATCCCATGTTAAGCAAAGGGTCCTTTTTTCTATGGTGCATTTAGCCCCCACTTTAGTGAGAGGATGAACTTGCTTGAAACTCACACAAAAGTAGACATTCAAGAGAGATCCACATGATAGATGTAGATGACAGAATGACAAAGATCAAAGGAGGTTGTGCAAGCCCCCAAGATCCAAGATCCTAAGTCAAATCAACAAGATACAAAGTCATGCAATGGACAAAACTAAAGAGAAGAAAGACAAAGTGGTAAAGATGCACTCACTCTGGGTCCACAAAACTTCAGGTCATATGTAGGGTGAGAAGTCCACAACATACTCACTTTGGGGCCATGGAACTTCTGATTGTCTATGGGGTGAGAAACCCCAAAAGGTGAGAAATATATGCTAGTTGGTATGAACTCACAAACACAAAGGTGGCTATGGGGAAAGTCGTGCTGCTAGATGGGCTTCCCACTCAACCATATCAAAGTTATACCTCCTGATAACTTTAATAAGGTGCCACAAAGGAGATGATGATTTTTGAGCTCTATGAGGTAATCGAAACTTTGTATGCTTGAGACTCATAGAAATTGTTAATGTAGAGTAGTGTAAGGATTGTTCAAAGGGGTTTTTCTTTGTTTGTGCAATGTCTCATCTTAGGGAACATCATGCTTAATGTCTCCAAAAGAGGATAACTGCAAACTATCTCATCTTATTTCCAAGAGAGGAAAAGTGCAAGGTCTCATCCTGGGGAACATTATGCCTAATGTGTCCAAGAGAGGATAAATGTAGAAGAATTATCACACTCTTGGAGGGAATCAAGCCCAATGGCTCCACCAAGAAAATTATGCATCACAAGAAAAAAAAGAAACAGCACAATGAAATGTGAGTAGTGATGTATGCCCCAACTTTAAAGTGATTGTGAGCACCTGTACTATGAGAAATTGCTTTAAAGTAGAAGAAGATGACATGAGAGCTTACTCAGAAAGCCCTATGCCAAGTCATATGTTTTCAAGAAGCTACGTCATGGAAAAGGGAAGTATGTCACATGGAATCCATCTTAAGGCATGTCATCCACATCCCAAGTTTTCTCTTATGTATTCATGAAAGGTTAACAACTAACCAAAGGAGGCAACCACAAGTGGCATATGAGGACAAGGCTTGCTAAACCCCTTGCCCCCACTGAGTATAGGAAAAAGGTGAGCTAAAATGCATGCAAGAGTGAAAATCAATAGAATTTAGAGGAATTTGGTGCCCCACATAGGGAAGCATACCAAACTCCTGAAAATGTTGGATTTTACGAATCAAAGCCTTACATTCATTAGTGGAGTGACCATGAACTCTATGATATGCACATAATGAAGTCTTGAAATAGCATTTATTACAAGTTTTGGCAGGGAAGGTGATCAAGTGATCATGAAGGAGTCTCGACAAGATACCCTCTTGATCAATGGTATAAGGTGGTCTTGTGGTTGGTGTAAAAGATACATCTTGCTTAGTAGTAGATGTCATATGTACACAAGTTTCTCTAGATTGCAAGATTTTGTTCTCACTCTTATAGGAGGAAGGAAAATCTATCAAATTCAAATCATGAGTATTTTGCGAGATGGCATTGTCATTAAGTGAAGGTGTAGGAATTTTTTCCATGTGTGGTAAAGGATGATGTGCAAGAACACTAGGTGTTAAGGATGATTTATGAGTATATTGTGTGATATTCTTGATGTTGAGTGAAGATTTTTTATTTTGGACAAAAGACAATAACCAAGACCATAAGTCATTTGTTGTGTGTTAAGCTCTATAGAGTTGTGGATACCTTATTCTTGAGCACCACATCCTTTTCCACTATATCCAAGTTGTGTCATGAGGTCATACCCTTTTCCATAAATATTTTTAATTGCTTTGGAATCAGGTGGTTGTTCATTGTTGTGTTGATCAAGGGGTATTGTGGAGTTTGTGGCTTTGTCTAAAGTGGTTGAGGTGGATGCTTTCAAAAGGTTGTCCAAATTTTTTGTTGTCATGATGGTTGGTTCTCCTTGTTTCTCATCTTTCTTTTGTGTAAGCATGTATTTTCCCATAGATGAAGGTGTGAGTTCTAAGGATCCCCAATCATCACCAAATAATTTAGATGTCCATTCCTCATCATTGTGTTCAATTTCAAGAGGAGCTATGTTGGATGTGGGAATTAATGTTTTCAGAGGACTTGTAACTCCTTGTTCAAGGTGCAAGAAAATTTCAGGCTTGAGGTCTATTTCAACTTGATAAATGTGATTGTTGTGGAAATATTTCATGATATGATGAAGGTTCAAAGGTATTGCATTCATCTCATGAATCCATGGTCTACCTAAAATAAGATTATACAAAAAATCATAAGGCATGACATGAATAGGAGTTTGTAAAGTAGCCACCCCAATTGTAATAGGCAAAGTGATTACACCAAGCGGTTGCTTTGTTGTATTATCAAATCCTTAAACAGATATGGAATCAGGTTCTATTTGTGACTTGTCAACACACAATCTATCAAAGAGATTCACACTACACACATTAAGGGCAGAACCATTATCAATAAGGGTTCGCTTTATCACTATCTGATTGTATTGAGCAATGATCATGAAGGCATCACTTTGTTTGTGCAACTATAAATGAGGGAGCTCATGTTGATGGAAAGTAATGTCAAGATTACTTTGATTCATTTTATTAATTAAAGCTGCCACATCATTCAGAGTTGTACCAAAAGGAATTGCAATTTTTTTTAAGGTTGTTTGAAGAATACTGTGGTAATTTAGTGAGTTCTGAAGTAAATCCCAAAGGGAAATATTTGTAGGAGTATTCTTTAATTGTTTCACAAGGTCATACTCCTTTGTGTGTGGGATGTAATGAGGAGCACTAGGAAGATTGGGTAAAGGTAAGGAGGGTGGGGTTGGTTGTGGTGGTTGCAGATTATTTCATGTTATATGTATGAGCAATGGGATTATAACTTAGCTACTGTGATACATTATTTTGAGGTGGGTAAAGGATAAGTTCAGGTTTATTTTGAGTTTGTTGTTTGTGTGAAGGTGGGTAGAGAGTAAACTCGGGTTTAGGTGAGGGTTTTTGTGATGGTGGGTAAGGGATGATTTGAGGTTGAATAATGTTAACATCCCTTAACAAGTGAGAATCTATATCATTATGGTGGCTCTTGGCTTGCATTATGATATCCTTCCTAGGAGGAGGATTTTGAGAAGAACTACAAATCAAATTTTCTTGACATCCTAAGGTTGGTTCTTCTAAAAGGACTTCATCAAAAGTATGAGGATGATCAATGGTTGAATTGGCTTGCTCATTACGGTTTTCCTTAGGTGAAAGGGGACAACTAAGATTATCATGATTCTCATTGTTTGTGTTTTATAACAACAAAGTATCTTCTTTACAAATAGGAGAGATACTAGGAGAAGAATAAATGTGATTATCATGATCATTTAGGACTTCATTCCTTTGTTTCATAATGTATTCCAAGATAGGAGAGGTAGGGGAAGGATCATAAAGAGGGTTTTTGTAGACTAGCATATCCTCATCATTTATAATCTCATCTTCCTCAAGGTTATCCACACAATGGAAATTAGGTAAGGTGGTGTTTAAGAAGGTGTCTATGATTTCATTTTCTTGTGCTAAAATATCTTCCCAAAGGGGATGAGGAGAAGGACAAACAAGATCCTTGTGATGCTCAATGATTGTATCTTCTTTTGCCAAGATACCTTCGTCACTAAAAGGAGAGGTATTGGGAGAAGAACAAATATGATCATCATGGTTATCTATGTTTGTATGCTCTTCTATCATGTCATCCACACAAATATGAAAGATAGGAGGGGGTGTAAGTTCAAGGTTAACATTGTCATTTTCACTCTCTTGTGCTAAGAGACTCTTATAACTAAGACATGCATTGAAGGAATGATGATCATGCTTATTAACTAAATTTTTCTTTGCAAATTTAGAGAAGATTGAAACTAACATTTTGAAAGAATAAACTATGCTAACCCAAAATGCAATGTAAAAGGCTGAAATGAAATGCAATTTTTAGATGATAATTGACTGATTATGCTATGTAACAATATGAGAATGCAAACTTGAAATTGAAACCATTCATGAAATGAACTAAATTAAGCTAGATTTGATGAAATGCATGTTACATAAATGCAACTAATTGATATAGGTAGGTTAAGGCACCAAACAAAAACTTAAAAACAAAGTTCTGAGTTCTAAAAAAATGCAGTTTTAGGGGTCAAAAGGGATTGATTCGCCCAGGGTGTCAAATGAGTCCAAGTATGGACTTTTTTTATATTTTCTATAAATTTTGGATGGATTTTGATGTTGTTTAAGTGCTATGATGTAGACCTAATTGAAAATTATAGAATTTCAGAGAATGGAAATGAATTGTGAGACCAATAATCCAAGCAAAATGCACTTTTTATGAATGCAAATTTTAACACCTATCATGTTGATAAATCATGCAAACCCTAATGAAAGCTAGATCTATGATGATGAAAGGACTCCAAATCAGTCAATAAAGAATTTGAAAAGCAGGTTCACCAAAATGAACCGTAGATTTTTGGCACCATGCACCTTTCTAGCTCTTCTAGGGTTTTTCACCTAAAAGGAGAGAGGTAAGCCAAAAAAGCTAGCAAGGTTCACTCAAATTAAGATGTGTATGATGTTTTTTAGACTAAATGAAATGATATAAGTGGAATTAAGCTATGAAATTGATAAAATATGGATGTAAAACCTCAGAAGCAAGTGATGTTTGAAAACACATTGTTTAATGCAGAATAACCTAAGAATGAACAGTAAACTATAACAAAAATGAATCAGATTGAAAGTGTGCACCTGGAAACTTGATGAAGACTAGAAATTACATTTAAAATGTTGTTGATGCTATTTTTCAGCCTTGGAGGGACTCATTCACCATTCTAGGTGAATCAGTCCTAGTTCTATCAAACTGAGCTGAAACCTGTTTCTGACAAAAGGGTATCTAAAAATGCACAAAAATCAAAATTGACCTTGGAGTGGGACTCATTCACCACCCATGGTGAATGAGTCCACTTTTAAATTTCTAAATTTTCAAAAGTGGATTCTAGAGCTTCCAATCTACACTTTGACTTCCTATAGGTGTTCGCTTCTGAAGCTCTTATTTACAGGACTAAAAATGAGTTTTTGTTGATATTTTGACTTGTTGAATGAAGAGAAGACTTGAGCAACCATACAGCTTAATCTTCAATGATTTCCAAGCTTCCAAGTGACCTAAATCTATAAACACACAAGAAGAGAAGAAGAAATGGTGAATGTTAGGGCATGGGGGTTTTCCTTGGTCAAACCCCTTTTAGGTAATTAAACCAAAATGATGAAATAATAGAATGAAACATGCAATAATGGAATGGATTACCTTGCCATGGTGTTGATATTGGATTTATTGGATTTCTGTAGCAATGGAGGGAGATTCAGCTCTTGAATGTCTTTAGGAGCTTTCTTCATGCCTTGCAATGATAAAACCCTAAGTTGCTTGACTTGAGATAGAAGAATGATGGATGAATAAGAGATAAGAAACAAGAGATGTGAAAATGAGTTAAAAGACTTATATTTATAAAAAAATTCACCTATTTTGATTGTTAATACCTCATCATAGGCCGACATGAAGTAATATTAAACTCAAAATTCACTTTTTTCCCACTCAAAGGTCAAAATTCAGCAAAATGGGACTCATTCACCACACATAGTGAATGGGTCCCACCTGGATGGGATTGATTCGCCATGCATGGTGAATGGGTCCCACAGGGGCTAATTTGATAGCTCAAATGCCAAGAGATAAGGAAATAAGAACTAAAATGCAACTTTGTCAAGTATTTGATCAATTTGAGCCTCTAGATGCACAATATGGGTTAATAGGGACCTATTAGTGGTGATGTAAATGTAAAATAGGGCTTGGGACACATAAATCAATGTGAAAGTGTGATTAAATACACTTTACAACACTAAAATGAGGTCCACAGCCTAGGAAGGAACAAAAACCAATGTGAATGTGCAAGACACATTACAACACTAGTTTAACATTAAGTTTAATGCAAAAACCTTCTAGATTGATGTAATAATTTTATTAAAAACATTTTATAATGTTTAATTAGGGAGAAATAGGTTCATTAAGTCTAGAAAAGTGTTAAATAATCTTACAATACTTTACAATACCTTTACAAGATGTCGCTAAATGCATGTTATTCAATTTGGAAGGGTTCAAGACCTAGTGTGGATACACAAAATGCCTCATAACACAAGATTAAGACCTCATTATGTCTATTTTATCATGAATTAATCCCATGTTAAGCAAAGGGTCCTTTTTTCTATGGTGCATTTAGCCCCCACTTTAGTGAGAGGATGAACTTGCTTGAAACTCACACTAAAGTAGACATTCAAGAGAGATCCACATGATAGATGTAGATGACATAATGACAAAGATCAAAGGAGGTTGTGCAAGCCCCCAAGATCCAAGATCCTAAGTCAAATCAACAAGATACAAAGTCATGCAATGGAAAAAACTAAAGAGAAGAAAGACAAGGTGGTAAAGATGTACTCACTCTGGGGCCACAAAACTTCAGGTCGTATGTAGGGTGAGAAGTCCACAACATACTCACTTTGGGGCCATGGAACTTCTGATTGTCTGTGGGGTGAGAAATCCCAAAAGGTGAGAAACATATGCTAGTTGGTATGAACTCACAAACACAAAGGTGGCTATGGGGAAAGTCGTGCTGCTAGATGGGCTTCCCACTCAACCATATCAAATTTATACCTCCTGATAACTTTAATAAGGTGCCACAAAGGAGATGATTATTTTTGAGCTCTATGAGGTAATCAAAACTTTGTATGCTTGAGACTCATAGAAATTGTTAATGTAGAGTAGTGTAAGGATTGTTCAAAGTTGTTTTTCTTTGTTTGTGCAATGTCTCATCTTAGGGAACATCATGCTTAATGTCTCCAAGAGAGGATAACTGCAAATGATCTCATCTTATTTCCAAGAGAGGAAAAGTGCAAGGTCTCATCCTGGGGAACATTATGCCTAATGTGTCCAAGAGAGGATAAATGTAGAAGAATTATCACACTCTTGGAGGTAATCAAGCCCAATGACTCCACCAAGAAAATTATGCATCACAAGAAAAAAAAGAAATAGCATAATGAAATGTGAGTAGTGATGTATGCCCCAACTTTAAAGTAATTGTGAGCACCTGTACTATGAGAATTTTCTTTAAAGTAGAAGAAGATGACATGAGAGCTTACTCAGAAAGCCCTATGCTAGGTCATATGTTTTTGAGAAGCTACATCATGGAAAAGGGAAGTATGTCACATGGAATCCATCTTAAGGCATGTCATCCACATCCCAAGTTTTCTCTTATGTATTCATGAAAGGTTAACAACTAACCAAAGGAGGCAACCACAAGTGGCATACGAGGACAAGGCTTGCTAAACCCCTTGCCCCCACTGAGTATAGGACAAAGGTGAGCTAAAATGAATGCAAGAGTGAAAATCAATAGAAATTAGAGGAATTTGGTGCCCCACATAGGGAAGCATACCAAACTCCTGAAAATGTTGGATTTTACAAATCAAAGCCTTACATTCATTAGTGGAGTGACCATGAACTCTATGATATGCACATAATGAAGTCTTGAAATAGCATTTATTATGAGTTTTGGTAGGGAGGGTGATCAAGTGATCATGAAGGAGTCTCGACAAGATACCCTCTTACATCTTACAACACTTTACAATACCTTTACAAGACGTCATTAAATGTGTGTTATTCAATTTGCAAGGGTCCAAGACCTAGTGTGGATGCACAAAATGCCTCACAACACTAGATTAAGAACACATTATGTCCATTTTATCATTAATTAATCCTATGTCAAGTAAAAGGTTCTTTTTCTATGGTGCATGGAGGACAAGTCCTTCTAGGATGGAGATTTCAAATTAATGGAATATTCCAAGGATATTCCCCTTTTTGAATAAAAATAGAAGAATTTATTAATCAAATAAATTGATTTTTATGTGCAAGTTGCAAAATCTAGAGGATTTGAGGATTAGGAGTTAATTGATATGTGATTAATTAACTTTTTGATGGAATTAGTTGACATGTTATTCGATTTATATTTTTATATTTATTTAAATAAAATGAGAGGGATAATGGACATTTAATTAAATAAAGTTTGATTTATTCAATTAAAGGAAGAACATTTGGAGATAATCAAATAAAATTGATTTATTTAATTTAAGAGGGATGACCTTAGAATTTTAATGATTTATTTAATTAAAGAGAGAAGATAAAGATTTAATCAAATAGAATAATATATTTAATTAAAAGAGGAACATTAGATTTAATCAAATAAATTTGATTTATTTAATTAAAAGGGGAAATATGATTTAATTAAATAGGGTTGGTTTATTTAATTAAAAGAGAAAAGTTGATTAATTAATTAAATAAGGATTATTCAATTAATTGGTTAGTAGAGGGGTGATCAAAAGTCAAAAAATTTCTAATTTTTTTAATGCCCCACTGCTGCCCCAACGAGAAAAAATACATTGGTATACTATCCCTTTGAGAGATTGGATGAAAATTTGGATTTTTTGGTGATTTCTTGAAAAAAAGAGGACAAGGTGCCCAACGGGTCCAAAAAGGCTCCATGATGCTGAAAATGAGCCGAAACGTGAAAAAAAGATGCAAAACGAGCTTTGGTTGGGAAAAAACGATGTTGGGGGTGCAAAACCATATATAGACGGCTAAAATGGGGCAAGAAACCCTAATTTTCATGCTTAAATAGCCCTTGAGAGGTCACTTTCAATTCATTTTTGCATTCACACTATAAGATTTCTAGCATTTTGAGCTCTAACCCTCCTACAGAATGGCGCAAAGAGTTCTTCCCTGACACATTTCCGAGTGAGTTCGGGTGTTCCAGAGAGTTCGAGGCGTAGGACCACCGGTTTGTGATCTTAACCCAACCTTGCATTTTTATTTTTTATCTCATTTATTACACTTCAAAAGTTTGAAACCCTCAACATCGCTATATGGTGACACTAGAGGGGTTAAATTGGTGATGCTAGAATTCAAATAGTGTTGCTACTATTTATTGTGATGCCACGTCACAATTTGGACTTAGGGCTCTAAAAGCCAAAGGGTGACACCATTGCAAATGGTGATGCCGTGAGTCAGTTAGGTTTTTAGGGTTTCAGGTTAAATAGGGTCACAAACTCAAATGGTGATGTTGTGGCTTGATTTTCTCTTTGGGGGATCCAACACTGTTGTTTGGATTTTTCAAAGAGTGATGCCTTTGCAACTAGCGACACATTTGTTGTTTTAGTGTCAAAAATATCAAACAAGATTAGGTATTTTTATGAAACTTGACGCTTTGGGTTCATGGGTATAGGAGGATATAGAGCATGTGCATTCATGGGAGCATCGACCCTCAGTGCTAAGAAAATTGATCGGTTTGCATGAGTTGCTTCAGGAGCACCTTGACACGATCGGCCTTTGGTACATCGCTAACATGCCCACCATCGAGACACACCTCGCCATGATGAAAACATTGGCAGAGAGGTGGCACAGTGAGACTTCATCATTTCATCTTCCCACCAGTGAGGCGATTGTCACATTAGAGGACATATGGTGGATCCTCTGATTGTTGATATAAGGTGATTGAATTATTTATGACATGGACGCTAACACCGATGCATGCTATGAGATTATGTAGATAGATGAGATTGTATTCATCGAGGGTCAAATTTACCTTGAGTACTACAAAGGTCAAGTGTCGACTTTTTGATTGATTGTAGCAACGATCATCAGTGGACTAGTAACTTCAGATCGGCGGTGTCAGTATTTCAATCTAGGATGGGGTCTATCCTGGGAGCGGATGCTATACAGGAGGACCATGTTTGCTTGGGGACCAGTGATGTTGGACTCACTATATCATGATTTGCATGAGTTCACCTACTGCAACAGCTGACTGATTGGGTCTGTCATTACACTTTTGCACATTTGGGTCTGGTAGCACATTGTTGTGCTCCGTATGAGGGTTACCATGGTGGATGTTGAGCCCATTGATCCAGCCATTTGGAGGTATGGAGGTGGCATCACTTTTAAACATACAAGGTGGGTAGGCCTACCTCACTAGTGTAGGGTCCTAGACGAGATGATAGTTTTTACACGGAGACCTTGGTTACAGATGCCTGACTCATATAACAATGTTCAACAACCTGATTTATATTGTGCACTTGATTCAAAACACAAGAAAATGGAAGATAAAGTAAAGTAATCAAATTGAAAGCTATTTAAATCCAAATTCTAATGATCAAACCTCTCATCTTATGGAGGAATTTGTGCTTCTTTGATGTGGAAAGAAGCCCTTTCCCAATTCCTTGCAAAGTTTTGATGAACTTGATGATGATTGTATGCTCCTTGATGAAATTCACAATAACCTAGCTATGGAATCACTAGTACACAAACAACAATATATGACTAAATAAACTACTAAAAATTATATATAAATGACTAAGTTTAGTCACGTGACTATTAGCAGTTTATTTGTAGTCATTTATAACACCACTAAATTTATGACTAAACTATTTTAATCATTTATTTAGTCATTGATTTTTAGTCATCGATTTGGTCATTGATTTGGTCATTAATTTAGTCATTTATTTAGTCATGCTAGTCATTACTTTAGTCATATATTTAGTTATTAATTTAGTCATATATTTATTCATTACTTTAATCATTAATTTAGTCATATATTTAGTCATTAATTTAGTCATATATTTAGTTGTATATTTAGTAATTAATTTAGTCATTACTTTAGTCATTAATTTAATCATTATTTTAGTCATATATTTAGTCATTTTTATTTATTGGTTTCCATTAATTGGTAGTAAATATAGTCATGAAATGAATAATTTATTAAGTACCATAAATTTTATAATGTAAAACTAACATAATATTAAACTTGAACTAAAACATAAGAGAAAATAAAAATATTACATATACAAATAAGCTACAACATGCTAGAATTAAAATATTGATTTAAGATCATGATAAATAAAGGTAATATATAGTAAAAAAAAATTAATGCAAATAGATATATATCAAGTTACAAAATGTCAAAGTTGTCTAAGAGTTTCCAACTCTTTCAAATACACCATGATAATTAAAATCCCTAAACAACACATTCAAAATACTACATAAAGCAGTGAGCCAAGATGTCTAACATTAACTAGTACATGATAAACATGTTCAACTATGTTATTTTCTACAAATATTTTAGTGGCCACAGTGTGAAGGTTCACTCTTTCTCTTTAAAATGAACAACTCCATCTATTTTGTCTTCATAAACAAGGGGTATGTTACTTGTGACCTTTAGAATGATTACATTTGCATCTCATGTTCCTTTCAAGTTGACTCCCTAACTTTATCCCATTCTTTGAGTTTATCAATACATTTTTGCAAAAAGAAAAAAAAAATAACACATTATGTTACATAGGTAATGATTACCCCTATTTGCATAATAAAACAACCATTACTTACTTAAATAGTACTTGCATGTGTGTGTTAAAATAATTGCAAAAGGAAAATTTCAAAATAATTACAATGATCCTAATCTAATTTACTAAAAAACCAACACTCATTGCACTTCTTACAATGCTACTATTACCTTCATGCTAATCAGATACAAAGGCCACAAATATAATTAAACTGATGCAGGAGCATCCAGTGGTGTAAGGGCAATCTTGCATAACCCAAAAATAGTTAAATTTCAAGTTTCTCAGTTTTTAGATGTTTTTACATTTTTGGATACCCTTTTCGTCATAATGAAATTCGCAATTTATGATTTTTATTTTCTATTCCTGGGTTGAAAGATATTACAGTTTTAGTTTCCCATATTTGTACCTAAAAATCTTCTGAGTTAGATTTGAGGCACTTAGAATTTCTAGAATGGCCCTGACAGTTGCCAAAATTGGCGTAGCTAATTATGAGCACATTATTGACTTCAAGACCTTTCCAATGGTTCAAACGGTTTGCAAATCAGTGTCCCAGATCAAAAGTTATGGCCCCGGGAAGTTGGCGCACTTTCTAGAAGATACAATTGCAAATGCTCTTTTAAAATTTAAACTTCAAGTTGTAATTTTTGGCACCAAACCACCTAAACTCAAATTTGAATGTTGTTTTGGCTCCAAACTAAAGAGGAGCCCTATTTATGGGCTGGTTTCTAATTTTTGGGTAGCTTTTTGGGGACAAGCTCGCATATTGTGAAAGGGTTATTTTGTAACTTTCTGTAACTTGCATGTGTTGTAGAACTTGGGGATTTGAGATCCTCTCCATGTAAGAAGCTCCATTTTCTGAATAATAAAATTATTCTCTTGTTTGTGGGTTATTTTCTATGTCTTGGGCTACGCCCTCATCAAGTGGTATCAAAGCGGGGTTTTCTTGAGTGTGTGTACAGATCGCTGATCATGAGGTAGTTCACACCAGGACCGTGGTTGTGGGTCGAGGTCAAGAAAGATGCCTCCAAGAGTGATGCCTAGTAGGCGTGGTGGTGCCAGAGGTGGTCAAGGCGGCAGAAATGTTGGTGGAAGAGATGCATTGGCAGCCCTCCAGAGATAGATTGATGCGTTACAAGAGTAGTTGAGAAGAGGGTTAAACCCGAGGGAGGAAAGTGAGGATAAAGGAGAGGAAGAAGGTTCAGATGTAGAAGAGGAAGAAGAATCAATTGATCAAGACCAAATGTGGCTAATAAGGTCCATTTCAAAGATCAGGAAAAGACCTAAAGCAGAAGTCCCTAGCTATTCCAGAAGTCTGAACCTGGAAGAGTTGATCGACTGGATCAACGAGCTAGAAGAATATCTTGAGTATGAGGAAATAGAGGACCCAAATCGGGTTAAGTTTGCGAAAATGAAGCTGAAGGGCCATGCCAGTATTTGGTGGAAAGAGGTCCAATTGGAAAGAAATCGAAGAGGAAAAGGAAAGATAACCAGATGGGATGGCATGGTAGAGAAACTGAAGAAGTAGTTCATACTAGTGGACTACGAGTTAGATCTATTGAACAAATTGCAAGGGTTGAAACAAGGAAGTAGATCTGTGAAAGAATATACTAAATATTTTCACAAGATAATCATCAAAACAGATCACACAGAGGCCAATAAGGAGTAGGTAGCCCGATATCTTAATGGGTTACGACCGAGCATTCAGGAGGAGTTAAGCCTAGTCAAAATGACCACCATTGAGGGTGTGTATCAGTTTGCTCTAAAGGTGGAAGAGAAGCTGAACAAAAGATTTGATGGCAAGCAAAAAGGATGAGGAGGTCAAAGCGGAAGGGGCAATGGAAGACCTTTAGGAAGCCGAAATGATGATGAAAAGAAAAGTGAAGATGTGGGTACTAGCCGAAGTCAAAGGAATGACAACTTCTACCACCCTCGTGATCAAAACAGTGGTAATCAAAGAGGTAGAGGATTAGGGAGATATGGACAAGGATCTAGAAGAGGTGGTTTTAGAGGAACATGTTTTTAGTGTGGTGAAGAAGGGCATCGAGCCTATGAATGTCCACAACACCAAGAAAGGACAGACAAAAGGCCAAAAGGTCGTGGAAGGGTTGCACATACAGAAGAGGAGGCCCAATTTGAACATTCAGATGATGCTAAAAGGGGAGAAGCCCTAGTGATTAGGATAGCCTTGGTGACTGAGGAAAAGGAACCAGAACAAAGGAAGAATATGTTTCGCACAAGGTGTAAGTGTGAAGGAAAATGTTGTGATGTCATTATTAACTGTGGGAGCACCAATAATCTGGTGTCAGAGGAGATGGTCACAAAGTTGAAGCTAAAGAGGGAAAGGCACCCACATCTGTATCGGATTGCCTGGTTGCAGAAAGACCACAAAGTTTTGGGCAATGAGCATTGCCTACTAAGGTTCAAGATCGGGAGCTACCATGATGAGGTACTCTTTGATATCATCCCCGTGGATGCATGTCACATGTTGTTGGGGAGGCCGTGGTAGTTCGACAGGCGAGCTACACATGATGGCCATGCAAACACTTATTCCTTGACAAAGGATGGGGTTCGTCACAAGTTGAAACCCCTGAAGGAGACTGAAGAAAAGGTATGCAGTAGTGCTATAATTTGTTATGTAGATGGAAGAAAAAATTTAGAAGGTATGAAACATGAGCGTGTGTGTTATGCATTGATTCCTAGAGTGAGTAAGGAGGATAGTGAGAAGGTTCTAGAAGAAGTTTCTGGGATGTTGGATGAGTTTCAGGATATTGTTTCTGATAATGTACCTAAGGGTTTACCACTAATAAGGAAGATTAGTCATCAG
>VDFB02270651.1:443906420-443919395 GCA_007258455.2 Sequoia sempervirens
ATGTTGAAACCCATTTGCACAAATTAACTACTAGTGAGGGTTGGCTTGTCGAGAGAGGGGGCCTAAAAAGTGTCAATTTACCTGGGTTGAGTTTTACATTTATGATGACAAATGATGAAGACTGGTTTGGTCACCTTAACGCTTATTTTGGAACTGAGGTTAGTCAAATAAAAGATACCATAGATGAGGGGTCCAAGAATATTATGGAAGACCTCCTAAGTTTTCTTCATGCACATAAATCTCCTTCAAGGATAAATGATTTAGCACCTTATTTGCAAGAGAAAAGCTTCAATTTCATCTCAACATTGATTGTTGAGATTGAAGAACATCTTGCACATATTTCAGAAGCTCTCTATCAAGAAATGAAAAATGAGAAGATGCCCAAGAAAATGAACAAGGAGACACTAGAACCAATAGTTATAGTGAAAAGAGAACTTTTCTTAGGAAGGCTTTTAGTTTCTCTCAGTTTTCATTCAACTTCCCTTCCACTAGTTCTTGGCTTGTCTCAGCTCTGGTTTTTCGAGAACAAAGATTCAGTTTGAGGGAAAGGATCTTCGACTTTCAGATATTCCAGTACTGATTTTGATTACCCTCTTCTAGACAGTTTTGGAAGACAAATTTTGATTACCCTCTTCTAGACAGTTTTGGAAGACAAATACTAATGAGAGGGGTTGGTTTGAAGCCTAAATCACAAGATAAAAATAATAGCACCAAATTGAATAAACTGAGAATAACTATGCACAATCTTTGTATCAAAGCTCATAGCATGTGGATATTGTGGATAACTGAAGAGCTTTTAGGCATTCTCACAAGAGATCTAAGGGAGGATGATTCTTTATCCATGAAAACTCCTTTGAATGCCTGTATTCTCATTTGCATTGCATATTTTGTTTGTTGTGGCTTATGGAGTGGGTTTCATTTCCATGATTCATCTAATCACTTATCTCTTCTTGAAATTTTCATGAGATTTCTTCTAGTTCTGATTAAAGTCATGATGGTTTATAGTTGGATATATTAATAACTAAATGAGAATAAAGCATCTAGAGTAAAGAGCTACGTTTGATTCTTTCAGTCAATTCAAACTCTTTATTTCCCAATAAATGGAAAAGACTAACATGTGCCCTTTCAACCCTTCCAGTCCATATTAATCATGGAGATGTAATCTATAAGTATGTAAAAAAGTATCAAAGGGGAGCCAAAAAGTTAGAGATTTTCATAAGGCCTATGAATCAGCTCTTATTGTTTTTATATGAAAATATTGTTGTTTGTTTTCCATTTATAATATCTATTGGCATAATTTCGAAACTCCTATTTTTGGGAATTCGGTAAGAGTTCTCAAACAAAGTAGAACAAAATCTATTGTACAACTGAACTACTGTTCCACTGCACTATAAATGTTAAACACCAACCATCCCTACACTCCTTTCATTGTACTCTACATGGTTGATATAAGAAGATCCACTTTTCACTTTATTATTGTTCATCCTTTTTCTTTACATGCTACTCTATTTTTTACACTAAACTTCAAAAGTGATTTGCATACCCCCTCAGTAAGTGGAAGCTAATTTTAAGAGTTCAAATTCTAAAATTTGTATAGACAACTGAATCTACATGTCCCTTAATATCATTTTTATAGATAAAAGTAGGTTCTCCTATGAACTATGCAATTTGATAGTGGAAACTTTGAAAAGAAAAGATCAATTTTAACATCTCATAATGGAAAAGAAAAGAATAAAAAAACCTCGATTCCAAGTTCTCTATAGAAATCCTTAACTTCTACAACACAAGATGGATTTTCTTTTCCATAATTAGCCTAAAAAAGAACATAATCATTGTTAGTCAACAAGCAACCAGTAAAATTATTAAAAAGAATGGATCATATGGATCATTTGGCCTAACCTCGTATAGATTTGAAAAGTAAAATTAACTAAAACCATGGAAAGTGACTTACCACAAGCTTCTGCACAAATCATGTTTGATGTGGAAAAATGGGCAGAGGTTGCAATCCAAAATTAGGCATTGCTCTTTACTTCTCCATTTTGCTGGGCTACCTTGAAAATAAGGTTTCAACTCATTGCTCCATTTTGGCGGGCTATAGGTTTCGACTCACTACTCCATTTTGGCATGCTACATTGAAAATAAGTTCTTCACGAATGTTTTAGAGTATGTTTATTAAAATAAAAATTATGCTTATAAAACAAATTGGTCCTTTTTCCTCTTAGATTATTTGGTTGCTTATTCTTATTTTATGTTTTTTCTCTTCCTTTTGCTTATATTTTTTCTTTTCAAGGTTTTTGGGTTTTAGCTTTTTAGGTTCTCTTATGGTTTTAGTTAATTTTTATAATTTGGTGGTTTTTCGTCAATTTAGAAGAAACTTTGGTGTTCATATGATGACACCACAAAACAAAATACTTATTCCACAAAAAATATTTATTAGTAATTTTGATTGTAATATTTTATTATTAATTTTTGCGAGCTATGATTGAAAATAAGGTCTTGACAAAGGTTTTAGAGTATGTTTATTAAAATGAAAATTATGGCCAAGATTTTAATAATGAAAAAAATTATTTAGTTATTTATTTAGTCATTTATTTAATCATTAGTTGTGATTTTAACTGATGACCAAATTAGTCACTTATAAATGACCAAATTAGTCATTTATTTTCTAAATACTACTAGTGTTAGTCACGTAACTAAAAGTTTTAGTCATGTGACTAAATTTTTTAGTCACGTAGTCATTTATTTACTAAATTCTACTAGTGAATAATGAACACTATGGAAACTTGGATGAAGATGGATGAACTTGCTCAAAAATCTGAAGATAAACTTTGCCTTGAGTTGTGGATCCATAATCAATAGAGGAATCCTCTATTTATAGAAGGGAATGGTGGAGAAATGAAAGATATGAAGAATGTGGGATAAAGCATAAGCCAATGGCATTGTGCCACTTGTCAACATGCTAATGGAGAGAGATGGAGCACATTTTGATCAATGTGTATGATAAATGCTATTAGGTGGAATTTGAAATTGGAGAAGTGACATGTTGGAGGGAGGATGAAAGAAGAGTTAATGCCACTAGGCTCAAGACAAAGGACATGTAAGAGGCTTTAATGCCATGTTGGAGGAAAAGTTATTTTGGGAGGGAGATTTCAAATTAATGGAATATTCCAAGGATATTCCCCCTTTTGAATGAAAATAGAAGAATTTATAAATCAAATAAATTGATTTATATGTGCAAGTTTCAAAATCTAGAGGATTTGAGGATTGGGAGTTAATTGATTTGTGATTAATTAAATTTTAGATGGAATTAATTGACATGTCATTTGATTTAAATTTTTAGATTTATTTAAATCAAATGAGAGGAATAATAGACATTTAATTAAATAAACTTTGATTTATTCAATTAAAGGAAGAACATTAGGAGATAATCAAATAAAATTGATTTATTTAATTTAAGAGGGATGACCTTTGGATTTTAATGATTTATTCAATTAAAGAGAGAAGATAATGATTTAATCAAATAGAATGATATATTTAAGTAAAAGAGGAACATTAGATTTAATTAAATAAAGTTCATTTATTTAATTAAAAGGGGAAATATGATTTAATTAAATAAGGTTGGTTTATTTAATTAAAAGAGGAAAGTTGATGAATTAATTAAATAAGGATTATTCAATTAATTGGTTAGTAGAGGGGTGATTAAGGATGAATTGAAGTTAGTAAAATAGAATCAAGTGCACGATATCCAGGCGTCTGATGCAATCGATAGTTTAAGGCAGTTGGTGGCTAGGCCATAGGCCTATGACTAGGGATAGATGGATCTAGGCACCACATGTGTCTACGATGATTGGTTTAGGCCTCCCACCAAATTGATAGTTCTAGGGGAAGCACTACCATGATGGAGGCCTTGAGGCAAGACAGCTAGGCGGGCATAGGTTGGACAGGTTCCTGGGGGAGATGGGGGAGGTGGGGCACCTCCACAACAACTAGAGTAGTAGCCCAATTAGACGAGAGATCATACATAGGGACATGAAGCAAGACCTATTGAGGGATGGTCATCAGGACCAACCACCACTCCAACCACTACACTAGCCATTATAGTCAAACCTGAGAGACGCCCAAATTTATCAACTATAGGGGCAGGTTCAGGGACTGCAAGCTCAAGTATAGGTTATCATAGCAGAGAGGGACTAGGCTAGACAATAGGTCCAGGCCCTCATGACAAAGTGAGATTAGGCTATACAACAATGACAGGCGATAGAGCTGCAACTGGCACAAGAGGTTGGTAGGAGACAGTAGATAGAGTCCATGGTTGCCTCCTCAAGGAGTACAATATCTTTGTGGGCATATTGCAAGGCCATACGAGAGGTCGAGTATTATAGGCTTCATTATCGATAGGAAGTGCCTTCGGTTGGGTGCCAAAGTACTCTTAGTAGATAGGCTATAGACCACCAAAGGGCCATGGAGAGAGAAATCTAGGTGAGGGGAGCAACCAATAGGGCTAGCTACTACATACAACTTTTTTTATCACAGCCTTTGATTCATTTTTGAGACCCACAATCTCTATTTTTTGATAGCCTTGTGAGCATTTGTACACTGATTGATATACACATGATTCTGATTTTGTACCATGAACATGATGATTTATATATATATATCATATAATTAATTTATTTATGATGTGATGTGTCTATTTTATTTATGCACTATGGATGTTCTTGATGCTCTATGTGTATGCAATGTGATTCTATATGCATGGATTTTACTTTATGCGATGGATGATTATGCATATTTTTATGGATGCATTTCCTTTTCTATTATCTTTATGAATTTTTATGATGATCATGTATGGATGCAATATGGATGCAAATTTTTATGATATGCAGATGATTTTAATATGTTTAGACTAACAAATCTATATTATAATGATGATGTAAATGATATGAACCAAGATGTTGAGAATAACAAATCTATATTATCCTAAACATCTTAAATGATAATGCAATGCATATGAGATGGATGACATGATATTCTATTATTATGAGATGTTATGATATATGCTCCTTTCCTTTTTCAATATATTTTTGATGTATGATATGATGATGCCTATATGATTTATGTATTGGATACAAATGTATGGTTTATGAGATGCTTAGAATAACCAATCCATATTATGCAATGATAAGAATGCAATGCATGTGAGATGATCAATGTTTCATATTATGAATGATATGCAGTATGCTAGAGGTTTGTGGATGTAGGATGGATGCATTAGTGATGTTTGATCGACTATCATGGTACCATGTTAGCGCGGAGAGAAGAAAGAAGAAATGAGATGATGACAAGAGTATCCAACAAGTCCATGATCTGACAAGACTTTATTGGAGATGATGATGAGAGATGGATGATGCTCACTTATTAGGAATTGGGATTTTAAAAGGGATTACTTACCTTATGTTTGATAACACACATAGATACAATGCATCAAGGTATAAAGAACTATGATGGTGTTGCACCTAGTGTGATGTAATTTGACCTGACAATCTGAAAGGAGTACTCTTGTTCACACCTAGCATACAAAACCCTATTTAGAACACAATTCCGATATTTCAAACATCTTAGACAAAAACATAGAGAGGAAAGCCTTCCTATGTGGTCAACAATCTACACTTAAAATACCCTCCCTACAAACCAAACAAAGCATGCATAACCAAAGTTTTATTAGAGTAATATCAAACAAACACAACAGACAAAAGATAATGATCGTTTCCCCATTCCTTTCTCTCTAAATCATTTTGTTTAGACATCATCGAGAGGTCATTAGAATGAGCACAATAAGATAAATCAACAAGACAAAAATCAAGTAAACAAACAAGCTAATGTTCTTCATACCGCTAGCCAAGACTAAACTACAATGATGCCTGATGTTGATGTCCATTGTAGGAAGGATGCATCCTAGGAGATGATGTTATCAGATGATGATGAGATTGACTAGATGATGGGCTATTGATATCAAAAGTTGACCAACTTGTTTACTTACTGACCTAGACTTGAGACCTTTGTGCTTTCAGTTTTCACTTTCACACTGCTAGACTTGTTTCTGACTGTTTCACCAAAATTTTGGGTTGACGATGATTTATTATGAGCAGGTGTTTATTTTGGGTGATTGTGAAATGGGATGGGTGGATTTTTTTTCAAATATTTGTATTTTTTTGAAGTTTTTTGAAATGTTTTGATGTTGTTTTTGGTATTTTTGAGATGTTTTACAAATGATTTTATTTTAAAATTTTCTAATGTTTAGGTGTCTTTTGATATTTTGACCAAAGAACTAACCTCAAGACCTATCCTAGGGGCCTCAGGGGCTGATCAAAAGATTAGCCTTTCCTACATTATACACGCAGAGACCACCTAGTTCGACTAACACAAACTTGTTTATTGATGAGATATGAACAAATGGATTGTTAGTTTATTGTAACAAACTCCTAATGGACTGACACAAATGTATTGGGGACACATCGATGATGGTCTTTCCTATGTTCAAAGCTTAGAGACCCGTAGCTTGACAAGACAAAAAAAAATTGACTTTTTTGATTGACTTTTTGACCTATTTTGGGATTTTGATATGTTTTGAATGTTTTTGGGTTTTCTATTTTTTTGAATGTCTTTTATTTTCTAATTTTAAGGAAGATTGCAAGAATATACATGAATTTGATCTGATGTAGGAACATGCCCCCAGTGTGATGTGATAGACTACTTTGACATAGGCCAGATAAACTGGCCTTTGGAGTGGGCCAAGTAGTACTAGGAGGGATCATGATGTGAACACAAGATCAAGCCATGATGCAGATGTAGACGAGTGATAGATGGATGCGATGGAATGCGATGGATGCAAGTTGAGCTGCGGAGATCATGGTGGATGGAGTGCTTATTTACACATGGTGCCTAATTTTCAGGTTTTCACCAAGGTACTTTCCCAAAGCCCCACCAAAGTTGTTTTCACGAGAGGATTATTTTTCTCTTTACTATTTTCAATCCTTTTTCTAATTTTTTTGGATTTTTATATTTTTATATTTTTTGTATTTTTTGATTTATACCTTGAAAGTTTTAGGGATAATTTTTTTTGAGATGGGAGATATTCATGGGCTCCTACAGAGGTTCCCCTTCAAGTGTTGATAATAAATATGCCCTTGAATTATATCTCACTATGATGATGAAGGGTCCCAACCAATTAGGTTCAAATTTCCCTTTGCTATCCAAATTTGGTACATTTTTCTGATTCTCCTTCAATATGAGCTCCCCAACTTGAAAGGTTCATCTCCTTATCTTCTTTTTGTAGCTCCACTTGAGATGGTTTTGGTAGAATTGAAAATGGTTTAAGCCATCCATGCGTCACTCATCCAATAATTCTAGCTCATTCAATCGTGATACCTGATATTCTTCATCTATAATGAGATGTTGCAATGATATTCTCAGGGATAGGAGCTCGATCACAATGGGGAGTATGGATTTTGATTCATAGACCAGGGAGAATGGGCTTGCACCTATTTTTGTGTGGATATTTGTTTGGTAGGCCCATACGGTGGGATTTAACTACAAGTGCCAGTCACAGCCAACCTCACTGACTATTTTCTTCAGGATTTTCAAGATAGTTTTATTTGTAGCCTCAGCTTGGTCATTCCCTTGGGGGTAGTATGGAGTGGAAAAGCAATGTTGGATATTGAATTTTTGGCAAAGCTCTTGAACAAATGGCTTGAGGGATACCGTAGTGGAAAATTAGGTAGTTCAAGATGAACTTGGATATCTTCTTTCCTATAATATAGGTCATGGGAATGGTCTCTACCCACTTCAAGAAATAATCTATGGTGATGATCACGAACTTATGTCCACTGGATGAGGTGGGGGTGATTTTACCAATGAGATCGATCCCCCACTACAAAAAGTGCCACGGTGTAATGATTGGGTGGAGCTCTTGAGTTGGTGCATGGATGAGGTCCCCATATTGTTGGCATTATAGGCACTTCTTGAAATATTCATGAGCCTCTCTTTCCATTGACAGCCAATAGTACCCTGCTCTCAGTAGTTTCTTAGCCAAGGTCATACCACTTGAATGCAAACCACAAATGTTGTTGTGTACCTCAGTTAAAGTGGTAAAAGCCTCCTCAGTGTTTAGACATCATAACAGGGTTCCCTCAATGCTCCTATGATATAGGGTGTCTCCTAAGATCACAAAGCGAGATGAATTTTTGACAAAGGTTCTTTTTCCGTTCAGAGTAATATCAGTAGGGAGGAATCCTATTCTCAAGGTGTATATGTCGTGATACCAAGGATCACCGAGACCAACAATTTCACACACAAATTTAGACTTTGGTACCTCAAATGATGGTATGAGAAGTTTCTCTATGAGGAATTCATGCTTAGGGACGTTATGTGGGATATCCAATAGGGATCGAATTGTCACCATAGCATCTGCTACTTTGTTGTTTTCTCTTGGTATATGCTCAAATGTGATGTCAATGAAGAACTCTTTGAGGCTTTCCACTAGTTTCTTATATGGAGTCAATTTGTCATCTATTTTTTGGCATTCATTGTTTACCTAATTGATGATTAACTATGAATCTCCATAGAATTGTAGTGCCATGATCTTCCATTGCACTGCTAGAAGTCTTATGATAAGAGCCTCATATTCTGCAATATTGTCCGTGCAAGGGAACAACTTATATGATCTTGGTATGCAGTCTCCTTGTGGTGTGATAAAAAAGACTCTAGCTCCCAACCCATGTTGTATGTAGGATCCATCATAATACACTTTGCAGTGGTCTACTATACTTAGGTTAAAAATTGATTCATCAAGGAACTCTGATATCAGTGGGTTTTCTAAATATATTGGTGCCTCTTCTAGTTGATCTACAATCACTTGTCCCTTAATGGCCTTTAATTCCACATATTCAATATCATACTCTTATAGAATCATAACCCACTTAGCCATCTGTCCTATGAGCATTGCTTTAGAAAGTAAGTATTTGAGTGGGTCAATCTTGGCAATGAGTTTTATTTTATAGGCCAACATGTAGTGCCTAATTTTTTGTGAGGAAAACACTCACTAATACATTTGACTGCAAAATACGACAAAATTGTCCGACAAAGAATGTAAAATTCGATGTTCATCGGGTGCTTGTAAAATTTGATGTGTAATTTCTAATTTTTTTGAAAGTTTATCCCCGACGTTCGTCGAAATTTTGACGAACCTAGGGTTCGTCAAAATATTGGCTATTATTTTCATTGAATGTTCGACAAACATGAAAAATTAAAAAAAATCAAATTGTGGCCGACATAAAGAAAAGTGAGTTTGTGCCTAATTTATTGCGACAGTGTTTTGCTCTACTTGAGACAGTTTGTGGAGAACTAAGGATGATTTTCTTGGGAAAAATCAGAAAAAATTCAAGAAGATATCACCAGGTTGAGGGTAGTCATTGTCTTTTTGTAGAATTCAGTTGTGAAGTCGGTTTTGTAGTTCCAGGTTTGAAAATCATATTTTAAAGCAACATCTCATCAGATTTAATTTTTAGAGGTTAAGGGTTTGAGAATTTCATGTCCAGATTTTGTTGTGTGGAATCACCATAAGATCACAATGGAGGAATAGATTCTTGTGACTGTAATTATGTGATCCATAACTGTATTGGTCATGTGGCACAGTTGTGCTATAACAAATACAGATGCATTCATGTGTGACCCAAGTTTAATGTGCCTATGTTGTGATAGAAATGGAGGCACTCATATAATGTAGTTAATTCAGTTGTATAATGTAGGTGTCAATAATAATCATCATTGGTGCATTCAGTTGTCTCAAGTTTAGCAGGATAGGATGTAATTATAGCATGATCAAGAGTGATTACCTCTTGTCTGCAATAAAGAGCCTATAACTCTGGTTGATATGAGAGTGGTTGTGTTATATCAATTATGTAGTGCATTCAAGCACAACCCATGTTTAATGGGCTATTCTAGAGAGTGATCAAGATTTTTCTAAACCTTATGAATGTTACTTGACATATATTTGTATAATCTCAAATTCCTTCAGAGGCTTTTGAAGTATCAATGTATCCTATATAGGGTTTAGAATGATTTCTTTTAATTAAAAAAATAAATAAATGATGTATTTCCTGTAATTAGATAATGTGGAGATCTCCTAAATCTGCCCCAGCACACTATCCTCTTTGGCACTATATTCATTACTCTACCTAAGGTTTTTGCATGTGACATATTTAATATCTTCATGACCATGGTTTTAAATAGATCTCAATATTTGGTTTAATCCTTTTCATGGTAACCCTTGAGTTCCACAATCCACCTTCAATCTCTTCTAAGAACGTGCCTTAAGCTAGACTGCATAGTATGCATATAAAGCAAGTCCTTGATACCTGCCATTGTTCCAAACCACCACTCACTGCCTTGCTGAAAATGTTGCCTCCATAAGCACAATAGCATGTTTTAAAATCATGGTTGCCAGTGATTTACCATTAAGCTCACCACTTTCATCATGAAGATGCAATGAAATTTTTGTCTTCAAACTCAAGGCATTATGAAGATAACATTGTGAATTGTTTGTTGTGTACATTCAATTTCTTGCACATTTATTGCTTTGCTAACTTCCTTTAAGACTGGTATTGCACCCTCAGCTGCAATCTCAAACAGCTCACTCACTATCACTTGAAGATTCCTTTCATGAGCATCCTTCTATAAAATCAAACTATGCCCTATAGACTGCCTACTTACTACAGGGGACTCATTGTTTCATAGTATTGTAGTTCTTAAGATCCTTCAACCTTATTGACACTACTTCACAGTCCACAAGGTATTATTCACTATTTTATCTTTGGTGAGTCTCAAAATACTGCTCAGTGCAATCCACTACCTCCATTATACAATAGTAATGGCTAAGAAGAAACATTGAACCTATGATTACCACTGTTACTTCATTTGGACAGTCATTCCCTGATTGCATTTTCCTTGTCTAACACTACCAAAAGCATTTGAAAAACCCTTAAGGTCAGCAAGGGGGTAAGGAAACTCACTGTTAAAATCTCCACTTTACTATGCAAGGTTTGAACTTTATTATCTTGTCACTGCTTAGCCTGTTTTTGACTGTCACATCTCAAGTACTGTCATTCTTCTTACCGTAGATTGCATTTACAAATATCAGTAAGCTACATAGTGTGCTTGTTATTAGCTACAATCTTTAGATTGCAAGATTTTGTTATTACCTACATTCTCTCAATCTTTCTGGTATTGCAACCTCACTAATCCGCTATAGTTATTGTTTATGTTTCTACGGAGGCCTAGGGTTTATACCCTAATCATGCTCTTACCAATGCTTCTGTTGTTTTTTATTAGGGCTCTCTCAATGTTGAGGGCCCTAGGGATAAGCTTGTCATAAGAAGTGACACATTGCATCTTTATCTAAAAGGATAAATCAGTATTGACATTAGCAATGATGATTCCATCTCATTGCTCCATAGGAATGGGTCACTTGCTCTTACTAGCTCGCTACCTCCATTGTTGTAGGAATTTTGTGATCAAGTTCAATATTATGATTTTAGGAGTCTTAACAGTTGTAAATCATAGTAAAATCAGAATTTAATAAGTTTTGGAATTAGCATTGTAAAGTGTTTTTTGGGGTCATTAACTTCAGACTATCTTCTCTTTTGCAGGGGTGGTTGCATGCCAAATTTTTTTGCTGTAAAATATCAGAATTATTAGAATATGTTACCTATCTATGAATAAAAATTATTGGAGTGTGAGTTTGATATTTTTTGAAGATCGAAATAGTCAAGCTTGGCAAAGAAAAATCATGTTAGATACTATTAGTCCAGAACAAAATGAAGAGACACTTGATAGATTGTGGGCTAGATTGAAAAGAAAGGGTGATGGGAAATGTTATTGTCCTTGCAATAATTGCAAGGGCTTAAAGACGAGACACTTTTAATCACAACAGCTGAGAAACATTGTAGGCAGCATGGTCATGTTGAAGGGGGGCATGATTATCGTCATTAGGTAAGTTATTCATTATATGTGTTTATATTGATTGAATTTGTAAATATTTATATTGTTTTAACATTATATATATATAATCCTTGATCATGATCATGGTTTATTTATTGTCTATCATTATTGTAAAGGTGGGGCCTAGAGGCGGAGATGATGTGATCATCTGACCCGGAGAATGTGCTTTGCAATGGATGAACATGGGTTTGTGAATATCAAAGATAGGATTAATGATCCCTATGGAAGAAGATGATCATGTGCTAGAAACACGGTTAAGAAGATGATGATGCAATACATTGATCCATGCCACATTTAATTGCATCGAGGCGATCATGATGATCAAGATGACTTTGATGATGTTCATGATTTACCTATACTTGACAAGGCATACGAGCCCCTTTATGAAGGCTCTAAAATAACTCTTCTCTCTGCTGTATTGTTGCTGTTGAACTTTAAGGTTATGAATGCTTTATCAAACATAGCAATCTCACGGATGTTAAGGTATGTCATAAATGTCATCTTTTTTCATCTATTTTAATTATCATTAGTTCATCACTAGTAAATAAAGGATGAAATATGTACCATTAATATTCTTTATATGAACAAATTATTTTTTGTTGTAGATTGATTGGTGAATTTTTGTTACCACCATCAAATATTTTACCTCGCTCATACTAAGATTTATGTGTCATTATGAAAGATATCAGAATGGAGTATCAAATAATAGATGCATGTCCCAATGATCATATTATATATCATAAACAACAGGAATTTGCAATAGAATGCCTAGAATGTCATATCAGTAGATATCAAACAGATCAACTAACAAAAAGGTGTCTCATAAGGTTCTTAGTTATATTCCCATTATTCTCATTATGCAGCGATTATTTAGGTCACAGCTTAGCGCCAATTGATGGATTACCATGCCGCGGAATA